>CM053793.1:289149590-289749590 GCA_028749045.1 Cupressus sempervirens | reverse complement strand
ACACTATAGAAAGAGGTAATCTACATCTAACCATCTAACAAACAGTAAAGGGAAAAACATTGAAGGAAACATTGCAGTGATTGAAATAACATATGTACAATGCAACCAAACTAAGTATGTGGTTCCTCCCAACTATTAATGGAATCATAAGACCATCATGGGCCCTAGCCATCCCCCGCGCGTAACATCCCAAGCCACCAAACAAATCATTGGTATTGTAGTAATAGGGACGTCACTACTAAAACATGCTACAACATAAGCATAAGGAAATCTAACATGCTAGTAGTAAAGCATAAGATAATCCTACAAAATAGATAACATCACCTACCACATGCTAATCATCATAAAAAGGAATGCGTTAAAACTAACATCATCTAAACATGACAAACAACATCCCAATGAAAGTATAAATCACAAGAAAGAATACACCATAAACCAAAGTACCAAGTGAACACATCCAACAATGGTTGCAATAGGATACAAGACCGTCTCTATACACCGGTCCCTAGTAGTGATGAAGGTAGCTATGCTTTCTAACCACATGGCACTCATAGGTCCACAACTGCCATGCTGATGGAGATAATGATGCAACCACAAACACATGCAAAGAAAACATCCATGGCTAACACACACGCCAAGCAGTATGATGACTGAATCCAAGACATAGACAATGCATAACTATAGGTCCTAGTTAGACATCTCAAAGGGCTACTAAGTAGGGGTTGACATCATGGAGAGTCGCTTGGCATTGAAAAGCCCAAGCTTGGATCATGCAGATTCAGCATCCCTCAACAGAATGGCTTGACATAAACATTTTATTATCTTTAGATTTATTACCACCCAATATTTTCTTTAGTTATCACTTAATTAAAGCTCCCTCTGCCATACCTTTGGCGTCATGATCACCAAGCTACGAGATAGAGGCCCCCTTCATATGCTACCCTACCCTACCCATGCTCATCTAAAGATGAGTGCTCGTATGCATGCAAACTCCCAACCCAACCCCAATGATCACAACTTTCGACAAGTCCACAGAAGGGAAGCCCTGTAGGTCACCAACAAAATGTACATGTGTGTGGCGCACCACCATCGCGAAGATCATAACACAAGGACTGGATGAGAACACAAAGCAGGAAGTCAATCAATCGAAAACATATTAGGGATGACGGATGCTACATGCATCCCAATGCAAAACCAAAATGCAGTAAAGGTCTGATTGACATCCAAATGGATCGTCCAAGCCTAAGACAAATCTCATGCCAAGAAATAGGGTGGCACACAAAACGAGGTAAAAACCCCAAAATTTGGGAAAATTCCAAAATTAAAATGCATTTGGCCTTTGGGTGCATAACGGCTCAAAATCCCAAACCCTCATCCCAAAAATAGGGAAAACATTCATACCCAACCAACCGGGTAGAATTAGCAAACAGAAACAGAGGGAAACACTAGTTCTCAGCCTCCTAACATATTGCTATGAGAAATGAAAGTTGAAATAGAATGAAACATATAAAATGGAAAGGCCCTACCTGACAGCAAAAAGGGCAGAAACCAAAACCCATGCAATAAAATAAATCACCTGCCAAATCTGTTAAAAGTGACGGCAAAGCATAAACTCCCCAAGCCAAATCCAACGAGACTGACCTCGCGAAAAACCCATGCTCGTAGCTCCCAAAACGAACAAAACAAGAATCCCTCAAAAGAGGATTTCTAAAATAGCTCTCAAATTTCTATTTCTGAAAAGTGAGAGGTGAATAATGAATTCACTTTTCCAATACTTATTCACTTTTTGAGTGAATAGTCAATTATGGAAAATAGCTAGTTGGAGTAGCTAGACTTCGAATCGACCCAAATGAAAATAGGTTATTATCCATAATAGAAATTCACCTAAGACAAAGCTGCTAGAAAATAAATCTAAAAAGATTTAAAGCCCAAAAAGCCAAAATCATAGAAAAATCATTTAATACTTTCATGACAGAGTGAACCTCTAAATGCATAGACACATTCACAGGTCTAATCACATAATGCAGATGAGCTCGGATTTAATAATCACCGAAAGGTTTTAATTTAAAACACCTAATTAAGGATACGTTGACCACACAAGGGTGACATTGGCAAAATATGAATAGCTGAATCACTAACTCCATGTGCCATTGCCAGGGGTATAATTTTTGTACACTAAAACACATGATCAATTGCAATTTTCATATAACATAATGGCTGAAGCAATTAATGCATTGAAATACCTAGTTAATCCATTTACACTGCTCATGTTTGCATAAAGCATAAAGAACAAGGATGAAGTAAATAACCATAGCATAAGAATCTATCTCACAACATAATCCACAAATATGACCAATAAACCATATAACCAGATATCACCATAGATCCACTGTCATCTCAAAATAGCATCAATCATGCAAATATGATAAATTGAGCAATATAGCAATAACGCATCTATGGTACTAAATCAAGGTATAACATTCGACCCTTAGGTCATCTCAAGGAACATATAATAGAGTATCAAGTATTTCTCGAATAAAAAATAGACAAGGTACAAACTACAAACACGAGAGGCACTACATCCTCCCCCACTAGCATAGGCTTACTCCTAGAAGCCAACAAAAAGATAGGGATACAATCCCCTCAGTTGTGTAGCATCTTCCCAAGTCATAGAGGCCTCATCACTCGAGTCCCATTGGACCCTTACTTGCTCTATGTCCCAACCTTGTAAGGTTAGCCTTCACTAATGTAGGATATGAATGGGCTCCAAACTAAGCTGCCTGTCTACTACCTGCAAAGCATCCCAATCAAGAACATGGGTCACATCCGAAATATATTGATATAAAACAGAAACATGAAAAACATCATGGATTTGTGATAGGCTAGGTGGCAATGCTAGTCGATAAGCAATAGGACCAATCCTCCTGAGGATCTCAAAAGGTCTAACAAAATGTGGGCCAACTTAGAGCCTTTCCCATAATGGATGGGGCTCTTCCTCGGATGTAGTTGCAAAAACACCCTGTCACAAACAAAAAAGTGATGATCCAACCTATAGGCATTTGCATACTTCTTCTACCTGTCCTAAGCAGTAATCAAATACTCCCTAATATGAACAACCTGTTGCTCCATATCCTGAAGCATCTCTGGACCCAAAAGAATTCGGTCCTCTAAACGATCCCAACTCAAAGGGGTATGACATGGTCTACTATACAAGGCCTAAAAAGGTGACATGCCAAGAGAACTATGATACCCATTGTTGTATGCAAACTCAAAAAGGTACAAATAGTCCTCCCACTTCACCTGCCTATCCATAACATACATGTGAAGCATATCCTCCAGAACCTGATTTACTCTCTCAGTTTGACCATCGGTCTCTGGGTGATAAGATGAATTGAAATTGAGCTGCATGCCCAATGCATGCTAGAGAGACATCCACAATGCAAAAGTAAACACTGGGTCTCTATTCGAAATGATCTAACAAGGAATCCCATGTAAATGAACAATATCTACCAAGAAAACATGCGCTACAGAAGAAGCTATGTAGGATGCTCTCATGGGTGAAAAATGGTCTACCTTGGATAAATTGTCCACCATCACCATGATATAATCATGTCTCCATGATGACATAGGCAAGCCCGTGATAAAATAAATAGATATCGTATCCCACTTCCACTCTAGAATGGTATGTGGCTGCAAAAGACCCGCTAGATGTTGATGCTCTGCCTTCACTCTCTGGCACTCAAGGCATCTAGCAACAAAATCAGCAACATCATGTCTCATCCTTGCCCAAAAGTACAATTGTTTGAGATCAACATGCATCTTCTTGACTCTGGGATATGTGAAATATGGTGCATGATGCACTTTTGACAAAACTAAGGTACGAAGATCACTAGACACGGGTACATAGATATGGCCTGAGTGTCACAATAGTCCATTAGACTCAAGCATATAACCTAAAAATCTCCCCTCAAGGATATGTCCAGACTCGATCTCTATCCTCACCTCCTAATACCAAGTGTCACTAGGAAAAGCCTCTGAGATATAGCCTCGCAAATCCACTCCCAATGACATCACTGATACTTCATGTTGCCTTCTGCTCAAAGCATCCGCAACGATATTCTCCTTCCCTTTAATGTAATGACCATCAAAGTCGTACTCACACAAGAACTTTATCCAACGAAGCTATCATGCATTCAGGTTTGGCTAAGTAAAAATATACTACAAGTTCCTATGATCGCTATGCAACTCAAATCTATGTCCCAAAAGAAAATGCCTCCAATAGACAAGAGCGTGCACTATGGCCACGAGTTCCAAATCATGAGTGGGGTAGTTTAGCTCATGGTCTTTGACTTTCCTAAACTCATAAGAAATCACTCAACCATCTTGCATTAACACTGCACCTACGCCTTCCAATGAAGCATTTGTGCGAACCATAAAATCACCTATAGGATTAGACACTGCAAGGACTGGTGCACTGGTCAAACACTCCTTAGGAGCATTAAATTCTACCTTGCATTGGTCTGACCAAACAAACTTCTTCCCTTTCCTTTGAAGAGAAGTGATGGGATGAGCTACTCATGAGAAATCCTTCACGAAGCAATGGTAGTAATTCACCAATCCCATGAAACTATGATTTTATGAGACATTAGTGAGTACTGACCAATCGTGGATAGCACAAATCTTCTCCAGATCCACCGCAATTCCATCACTTGTAATGATGTGTCCCAAATACTTCACCTTTGACTAGAAGAACCCACATTTACTCAAGTTGCCATACAATTGATGGTCTCTCAAGCACTGTAATACCTGACGTAAATGGACTTCATGCTCCTCCATAGTCTTTGAATAGATCAATATGTCATCCAGGGATACAATGACACATTGATCAAGGTAAGTGCAAAATACACCATTCATCAAACTCATAAACACTAATTGCGCATTGGTTAACCCAAAGGGTACAATCGTGAACTCATAATGCCCATACTGTGTAGGAAAAGTTGTTCGATGAATATCAACCTCCTGGATACGAAGCTGATGGTACCTCGACTTAAGATCAATCTTTGAGAACACTTGAGCTCCCTTCATCTAATCGAACAAGTCATCTATCCTTGGCAAAGGATAACAGTTCTTCATCGTTACCTTATTTAGCTGCCAGTAGTCAATGCACAAGCACAATGAACCATCCTTCTTCTTCACAAAGATGATTGGTGCACCCCATGAGGATACACTAGGATGAATATGGCCCTTGGCCAACAATTCCTCCAGTTGTAATCTAAGCTCACTCAACTCCTGAGTACTCATGTGGTAAAGAGCTCATGAAATCGGCTCCACTCCTAGTACAAGATCAATTCAAAAATTAATGTTACGCGGTGGTGGCATCCTTGGAATCTCATCAAGAAACACATTGACATACTCATGAAGGAGTGGGTGATCATCAAGAGTCATCGTATGGCTCTCGACTTCCTCGAGATCACTGAGAGACACAAGAAATAATTGGCAGCCCTTCTGCATGCTCTATTTCAGCTAATTAGCTGAGATCATACGAAGCAAGATTCGTCTTTGAACTCCCAAAAGTTCCACCTGCCCACTTGTGTCATCAACACACTGTACCACCTTACGATGGCAATTGATATTCGCCTGATGGGCAACTAGCCAATCCATGTCCAACACAATGTCATACGATCCCAGGGGTAGAATGCATAAATCCAATGTGGTTTTGAAGGTTCCCAAATTCAAACTACAACCTCTAACCAATGAGTCAACAACCACCTTAGAACTTGTGGCTAACTCAACCTGCCACCTATAACCTAACGCATTGCCACTAGCCCACATCACTGAACAAGAGATGGTGAAATGAAAAAAATTGAAGCACTAGAGTCAAAAAAAATTGAGTTTGAAATACCATGCAACGTACCTATAGCCTTGACTACCATACCTTGATGCTCAACTTGATGGTTGTCAACTATCGCAAAGACTTTGTGATTTTGACCCGCATATCCTACAGTAGGCTCAAATCTCGTTGCACCCTTACCAGGTCCTGTGGATGGTTTGATTGAACAATTATAAGATTTATGGTCAAGTTGCCCACAAGAGTGACAGTTCCCTATAAAGTTGGAAGTAGTTCCATGGCCACCCTAAGTAGCACTAGAGTAAGGTGCACTACATCTGCTGGAATTCTGCTGAGCACTCTAGGGAGGATGATGTTGTTGCGATTTCTATCCTTGATTTTGGTTATCTCCTTTCTTATCTGAGGTACTAGAAGACTATCCACCCTTTCCCCCAAACCTCTTCTTACTTTTACTAGAATAACCACCCTAGGAGGGCCCTGATTAGGCTTGGACCTTTTTGGATGACTAGTTGAACTATGCATCCTGCCCTGAATTCTGAGCACCTTGGTTCTAAGAACCAGATTTGTTACTGAAACCTCTAGCCAGATTCTCCTCAATAATTTGTACCTTCTCTACAACGAGAATAAGAGTCCTAGGTTGATGCATACAAATTTCTCCAATCAGGGAGTCCTTAAGGCCTCAGATGAAATGATGAGCTAAGAGTAAATCATCATTGTTGTAGCATGAATACTGCCTAAGTTCAAAGAATCAAATTTCATATTAATCTACTGTTATGTTCCCTTGCTAGATCAGATGGAACTCATCAACATGGGCCTCTCTGAACTAAGGCGATAAGAATCTCTCTTAGAAACCTCTCCTCAAAAATTTCCCAAGTGAGATCTGCAACAGTAATCTAAATCTTCTGACTCTCAACATTCCACCATATGGATGCATGGTCCCTCAACTGTATGATTCTACAACGGGCCTTCATATTCATTGCATAAGGGTACATTGTGAAGTAGTGCTCCATGTCCAATAACCAAGTCTCAGCCTTGAAGCCACTTCCCTTGCCATCATACGGTGGTGGTTTGGATTGATGCAAGGACTTCATAATATCCAACCTGATAGAATCCTCACTATTGCGGTCCCTACCACCTTGGCGGTGCCTTCTACCCCTTGGTGGGGTGAGAGAATGCTCACGTTCATGTTCCTCCTCTCTATGCTCAAAGTGATGGGAATCCCCATGATGGGACCCCTCTTCCCAATCATGATCCTCTCGACGCTCCTCAACACGAGGGCCCAGCCGAGAAAGAATCTCCTGGAGTACTGGCAACAATACCCCCATGCCATCCTAATTAGCGTTATTACCTCATTCTCCCTCTCCTTCCTGATGTTCCTCTTCATGGTGTTCTTCTCCACGATTACCACTACGGGTACCACCACGACCACCAAGTTTATGTGCAAGAGGCATTACTATGGAAGCAACAAGATAATGTTAGAACAATTGGATCATAAGCATAAGCATCAAAACCAAGAACAATAAGAGATATCAAATTAATCAACATAATATAATAGTATACAATAGAAAAAAAAACCATAGTGGAAGCATAACATAGAGATCCCAATGTTTCAACATGGGCTCTAATATCAGATGTAATGCCCCACCTGAAGATCCTTGGAAACAAGGATGAAAAGCAAGCTATAATTTTTTTATTTTTTTTAAAGTGTAAGCACACATGACAACAACATACAAAGATCACAAAGATTGAAATGGAAGACTTAACCAACATCCTAGCAACCAACAAATCTCCAAACACCACTACTGACCAAAACGACCGAAAATGAAGAATGCATAACTAAATTTGAATCGAACACATTCCAAATTCAAAATGTGATACCAAATGATTGAAGAATGCCTAAGAGGGTACCCCAAATGATTCCCAAAAAGTTTGGATCAAATCAAAAAGTGCCCACACAGGCTTTTACAAAACCTAGGCGATACTTTAATACATCACTAGGCGATACTTTCCAATATCACGCGGCATTTCTATAGAAGGAGGGCAACACTTTCAGGGACTGGGTGATACTTCTCTCAATAGTGTGTGATACTTTAAGGGTATCGTACAAAAATTCCTACAAGGGGATGCAATACTTGAAATTATCGTACGACAATACTCCAAGAGGCATGCGATACAATCAAGGAACGCATGATACAATCTCAATGTGTTGACACATTGTCGCCCAAGAAATGTAAGAAAAACACTTAAGGACAAACACAAACACAAACTAAGTTCAGAACCTCCATATCGGGGAGTACAGGATCCACAATTCAAGGCATGAACACTTGGACACACTTCAAAAAGATGTAATCTACATCTAACCATCTAACAAGTAGTGAAGGGAAAAAAACTGAAGGAAACATCTTAGTGACTGAAATAACATCGCAATGTACAGTGCAACCAAACTAAGTACGCAGTTCCTCCAAATCATCAATGGCATCATAAGACCATCGCGGGCCCTAGCCATCCCCCGTGCATAACATCCCAAGCCACCGATCAGATCATTAGTACTATAGTAATAGGGATGTCATTACTAAAACATGCTACAACACAAGCATAAGGAAATCTAACATGCTAGTAGTAAAGCATAAAATAATCCTACAAAGTAGATAACATCACCTACCACATGCTAATCATTATAAAAAGGAATGCGTTAAAACTAACATCATCTAACCATGATCAACAACATTCCAATGAAAGCACAAATCACAAGAAAGCATACTCCATAAATCGAAGTACCAAGTGAACACATCCAACAACGGTCGCACTAGGATACAAGACCATCTCTATACACCGGTCCCTAGCAGTGGTGAAGGTAGCGATGCCTCCCAACCACGTCGCACTTGTAGGTCCACGCCCACCATGTTGATGGAGATAATGTTCCAACCACAAACACACGCAAAGAAAACATTCATGGCTAACACACACGCCAAGCAGCATGATGATTGAATCCAAGACATAGAAAATGCATAACAATAGGTCCTGGTCAGACATCTCAAAGGGTTACTAAGTAGGGGCTGACATCATGGAGAGTCAGTTGGCATCGAAAAGCCCAAGTTCGGATTGTGTAGATTCAACATCCCTCAACAGAATGGCTCGGCACAAGCATGTTATTATCTTTAGATTTATTACCACCCAATATTTTCTTTAGTTATCACTTAATTAAAGCTCCCTCTTCCATACTTGTGGCATCATGATTGCCAGGTTGCGAGATAGAGGCCCCCTCCATATGCTACTCTACCCTACATGTGCTCATCTAGCGATGAGTGCTCATAGGCATGCAAACTCCCAACCCAACCCCAATGATCACAACTTTTGGCAAGTCCACGGTGTAGACACCTAAATTTGATTACACTATTTTAGTAATCCTATTTAGTTATCTAAAAAGGCATTATTAATTAAATTTCTATTAATCCTTTGTCATCCCCTAGTTGATTAATTTAATTAATCATCTATAGTCCTAATTGATAAATCAAATAATCTATTATTTATCAATTAAATCCTATTCTTCTATCTAATTCCAAAAATCTCCATTTATTAAATAAATCTATTTGATAAATGAAATCCTCAAATTCAAAAACCCCTAACCTATCTCTAATCCTCCATTTAACCTAATCCACCCCATCCAACCATACTAACCAAGCTTATCCAATAACTCACCCACCCTCATTAATGCCATCCACTTGCACATCTCTAACATCCCTAATCTAATCCTAAACCCAAGACTAATCCACCCCCTAATGGTGTCACATTCCCTAAACAAGTTTAAGACTTTCCTAATCCAAACCAAAGTCTCCCCTCAAAAAACCCAACCACTAAGTCATGAGTGCTCTTACAAAACATAAAAGACTCTTACAAGCCCACTCATGACTCTTACACCCATCTTCCACACTCATTCCTCTTACATCCCTCTTACATACTCAACCCCACTCATCATGCCTTTAACCAACCCTTTACCCTACCCTCTCACACTCATCCTCCTTGTGACAAGTGTTACCTTCCCATTGGTGCTAAACAAGCACAATCCATGTGCTCTCCTTTGAGTGCATCCTAGCCCTCTTTAAGCCTTCATCCATCCTTGCATCTAAGCCCTCCATCCCTCTACCCCTTAGCCTATAAATTGAATCCCATCCCAAGCCATTTCATCAACAATCTTTGAGCTAAAGTTACCATGCTATTTTGAGAACCAAAGCCATCAATATTACCCTTATAATGCCAAATTGAGAGCTCACAAAGCTACCAATTTGCCATTACCCATCTCCATTGAAGCAGCTTTTGAGCATCTTGAGCATACATCCACAGCAAAAGGACACATCTACAGAATCAAGAAAGCATGGAGTGTTTTCTCTTGTGAGGTTTGCACTTCTTGTTTGCTTTCTTTGTCTAAGCATATATGTGAATTTAGTTTTTGGTTTGTGAATGTTTACTTTATTTGTTAATGTTCTTTGCATACTAATTCTTGTTCTACATTTTGGCACGCCCGGTGGGACCCCACTATGGGTCATTTAATCATCTATTTTCATCTATATGTCATTTTTTCTAACCATCTAATGTGTGTTGTTGTTTGAGTGTGTTGTGAGGGTGTTTTTCTTGTTTTTGCAGGTTAAAGAACGCACTTAGGAAGAAGAAATACCATCTAAAAAAATAAAAAAAATTGCGTTTTTCAACTTTTTTGGCGCAGTTTTGGCGTCTGCAACCTGTTCTGTCTGCGAAAATCGACGTCTGCGCAAATCGACGTCTGCGAAAACCTGCGTCTGTGAAAATCAAAATCTGCAAAAATCGTCGTCTGCAAAAATCCGCATCTGCACAAATCGGTGTCTCTACTTGTCACCTGTGTTCTGTGCTGCAAATCTATTTTGTCCTCTTCGAATACTAGCGTCTCTGTATTTCAGCGTCTTCGTATTTTGGCGTCTCTGTATTTCAGCGTCTTCGTATTTTGGCATCTCTATATTACCAGGGATATAATTTATGCACACTAAAACACACGATCAAGTGCAATTTGCATATAATATAATAATTGAAGCAATTAATGCATTTAAATACCTAGTTAATCCATTTACACCACTCACGTTCGCATAAAGCATAAAGAACAAGAATGAAGTAAATAACCATAGCATAAGAATCTATCTCACAACATAATCTGCAAATATGACCAATAAACCATATAGCTAGATATCATCATAGATCTACTTTCATCTCAAAATAGCGTCAATCGTGCAAATATTTTAAACTGAGAAATATAGCAATAAAACATCTATGGTACTGAATCAAGGTATAACATTCGACCCTCAGATCATCTCAAGGAACATATAATAGAGTATCAAGTATCTCTTGAATTAAAAATAGACAAGGTATAGATTGTGAACATGAGAGGCACTATAGATGATCCTACTAACTTGATCACTACAAAGGAAATAAGTGTCATTGATTCAGTTTTGTTGATAAACCAGTAGAGATTGAGAAAGAACTAGTAAATGAATCACATGTGCAAGTTGATGAAATTCATGATATTGATTTCATGGAAACTCAAGATGCCAAATAGAATTAAATAAGGGGGAAAAATATTATTGAGAATAAGAAGGAAGTATAAATAGAGGAAAAAACTAAAGAAACTAGACAACAAGTTGAAGTGGTAGTTGGGAGAAGACACTAGAGATATCAAAGCATGAACAAATAGTTGTTGGTCCATCTTCTAGTAGAACCAAGGAATTTTTGGCACAATTATATTTTCACAAATCACTTGAATAGTTTGATTTACAAGGTCCTATCAATCAAGAAAACATGAAGGAATATGAGTTGTGGAGACTTTCTATAATAGCATAAGCTACTTAAGCAATTGATAAATCATTGAGTAAGAAGGTGAAGGAAGGTAAAATGATGACCATGGTTGTAGATGTACTTTCAAGAGCTTCACCAAATGTACAGTTAAGGTATCTTTGACTATGGTCAATTAGAAGAATTGTTAAATAATTTTGATACTCAATTTGAATCATTAAAGAAGGTGACATAAGACAAAGTACAATTTTTTTATGCATAAGATATTTCTTGATTTGTGCTCAATAATTAGTAAAGATAATAAATCCTTAGATGATGGAATTAATGAGATAAAGAAAGTTATAAATGATGGAAGTGTTTCTTTGTAGTTATGCACTAATCCTTTTATATATGTTGTTGACATAGATACGACTTTGGAAGATAGTGAGAAATTATTATCAAACAAGGCAAAAGCCTTTGATTTTTTAAATGATTTTGTAACTAAACACAAGAGGGAGAGAGGGAGATTGTAAATATAAATGAAAAGATCCAAAATTTGAAAGTAGAGAGGTAGATATTACTTGGTCATTTCTCTGACTAAATGCATCTAATAGTTCACAAGATAGATATTTTCTCTACAAGAGTTTTAAAGATGTTGAAGTAACCAACACGATACCACCCCCACTAAACATCATTCATGTTGAGGAGATATCTTGTTACATTTGTGAAAAGATTTTGATCCTTGGCAACTTACAAAAGTTGTGGTTGTAGATTGGACAACCTTGAAGGAAAACTTCTCAAATATCCTCAAATGCTTGTGAACTTATAATTGTATTTTTTGTGAATATAGACATGAAGGTGATGTAGGATTTTGATAGAGATTTTATTTATCTTTCTCCCAATCTCATCCAATCTCTATCTCTCCCTCTCTTATTGGATGCATACTTGATTTGAAACAATATTTTCTCCCTTAAGACTTTTTTTTCTATAAAGAACATATGATCTCTACATAAAATAAATGTAATAGACCAAAAATTTCCTAACCAACCTTCCAAATCTCTTCACAAATGCAATAGATAATATTAATTATTAGTTTTTACCTTTGGCAGAATATTAATATACTTGTTCAATTTAAATTTTCAATTGAATCAACCAATCAAATCACAATATGAAAACAAATAAATCTTAATTCAAATGCTTATGTTTTTTTCCTTATTTTACATGATTTAATAAATCACATTTTTCAGTAATTGTATTGGATGATACTAATTTTTGTAATTAAAAAAATATTTTTTTGTTGACAAAAATACATATATTTTCAAAAGTATGAAAATATTTCAATTGGCATATATTAATGACATCATTATTTTTAGTTCCTGCCAAATTTGATAGATGATGTCTCCGCTTTAATTATTTTCATTCACTTTACCTTTATGCTTCCAATAATTTATACGTGAGATTTTCTAACTTGCTCTCCCAAAAATAAAAATTAGTGTTAAAATTTATGTTTTTTTTATAGAAACTATTTTCAATGCTATATTTCGGCAATATAATTGCAAAACATGTTCTGTATTTGAGTTTTAAATTATAAGTTAATTATATCGAATTTTAAGTTTATGTTTTAATATATAAATTAATATTCATATTTATGCTAAAATAATTTTAAAAAATAATTTATTAAATATATTTATAATTAAGCCGAGAGGCTTTATAGTGGCAGCAACAATCTTCAATGTAAACATTTTCCATTTGGAAAAAAAATTGACATTCATTTACATGTTAGAAAAATAAAATAGAAATAGACTAAATATAATTATAATTAAAATCATGAAAATTATAGAGGAAATGGAAGTAAAAATGAGGCAGATCAAGTCTCCAAACATTTCCTCGTGCTTCTTAGACTCACATGAATATGCGATGATGGCTCCTCGAGAAGGATATCTCTCGGGTTATTTATTAAATATATTTATAATTAAATATTTTAGTTTGTAATTTTAAGACTCCCAATACTTTTGGTAATTTCATTTCACACATTCATGTAAGAAATTTGTCTTCTTAATCCAAGACTAACTAATCGTGTTATATTTTAAAATAAGCATTTTATAATAACATGACTACCTTTAGTCCTTAAAAAATGATTAATAATTTTATTCAGGTATTTAAAATTATTAAATATAATTTATACATTTTAATTAAAATTTATATATTTATCTTATATAATAATATTTAGTTATAGAAGTTTTATTATATAATATAAATATTAAATATTGTGAATTATTGATAATATTTATTTATTTATTTATTATTAATATGTAATTTCAAATTAGAATTATGATGTTAACAAGCTAAATTGTTATTTAATTTAGAATAAGATAAATTAACAATTCATTTGATAAAAATTAAATATTAAATGAGTTTTACTTTAATCACTAAATTAAATTGAAGAACTTTTGTTTACCTTAAAATAATAAAATTAAACTTTAAAAAAGTAAAATAAAATTTAATTTGGTCTCCTCTCTTTTTACTTGTCCTTTCCATATCTCAGTGTTCTTATATCTCTCATTTCCTATCTCTCCTTTTATCTACCTATCTTTATTTGATCACCCCCTTTCATTCTCCCGCTTTCCCCATATATAAACACCCTTCTCTCCCCCTTTTTGTATCTCCCCAATCTCCACTTATCTCCCCTTGGTACCTCTTAGTTGTATCCATTATACAACAAGGTGTAATTTTTAAATTACATTCAAACATACAATTGCTATTAAAAATTTTCTTTTTCAAAAGTTTTATAATTTTAATTTTAATTAGCCGATAGGCTTTCCCTATGAGGTTGCTTCCAACCGGAAGTTGTCTCACACCAATGAATCAGGTTGTTTTCCGATAAACCAACTTGTTTACCAATTCAATTTTTCAGTGGTCGATTAAAGTGATGTGATGGGGACTTTAATAAACTCTATCACAAGATCTAGTAAATGGCCCGAGATTTGCATGCCAGTTGTGAGGCCTGCAAGACATTAACTCGGTCATGCCTTATTAATGGCGTGAAGTGACTGTCCAATCCCTTTTCTTCCATCAAGTCAATCTATGTGAATAATATCTCTGTCATAGCGTGTAGTAGACGCTTCTTTCCTCTTATCATTTTCCTATCTCCAATCTTATTCATGAAAGCAATGATTTTGTGTTTCTTTAGAGATGTTTATTACACCAATGGCAAGGAAATTGAAATAGGGTGTGTTAGAATCTCCTTCCACGAATCTCTATCATCAACACCAAAGGTCAGTGGAATTAATTTTTAGAGATTTTAAGGCCCAAACTATTGAAGCCTTGACCGCCTGTAATTATCCCAAATCTTAGTTTGAAAAGTTTGATTTTTCACATAGCATGATATGATATTTTTTGGCTAGGTTGTTAACCAAATTTCTCACTCGTGTTCATTTTCTTGAATCCTTTGACATCCATGTAGTCCAATCCTATTTTTTCAGCCTCTTCTCAATGTTGGGCATTGCTAAGCATGTGGAGCTTCCACTAAAGTGCTTATCCTTTGGAAGATCATAATTCTTTAGCCCAATCTGAAATTTGATAGTCTCCACAAATTTTCTCTTCTTGTGGTTGCTCTCTCCGATCAAGGTTGTTATCGCCTCCCTCAACACATCGCTCCGAAGCTTGGTCATGGCTGATAAATAACAGCCCTTCTCCTCCTCTCCTCTCCGCCACCATATGAGCTTTACAAAATTGTATACAATAGAAATAAAATTTAAATATTCTTAAATAACTATAATGGTTTAATTAAAGATAGACTACTATTTGAAACGTAAAGAAAGCATGAGAATAATCAAACACCCTATTATTGAAATTTAACTCAAGACATCACTATTAATTAAAATTACATGAATTTTAGTGACAAATAGATAGTCTAATGTTGTAGATGTATGCTACTTTTTGAAGTAATTGTTATTTGAATCAAGTAAGTCATGGTAAATGAATATAGCTTTTGTAATACTAAGGTGTGCTACCATCCATGATTATAGTTGCTTAGGGTTTAAGGAAGTTGGTAATCTCTTTTGTCAAACCTATTAGTTCAAAGTTGTGGAATACATGTTTGCCAGATCATAGCCAGAAGCATGGTTACCATGAAAACCTTATTCATGAATTTTTTTAAAGAAAATATTTATTACAAAAGCTCCTAAGTATAAAATGTTTTCTTTTATATGGCGTTGCATTACATGGAGTTGGCATGACAACACCATTAACAAAATATTTTTATTCACAAAACAAAGATTCGCAAGATGCCCCTGCTCAAAGGTAGCTAATTATTTTTCTTCCACTTGAATGTTGTTCAACCAGAGGAGAAGTAGAGAGCTAAACTAATAACAACCCCCTCCATTTCAGGTGAAAATATTCCAGATGTAATCCTTGTAAGTTGAACGAAAGAATAAGAGACTACATATCTAAGCATTATGATTTTAATATTGCCCTTAACTTGAGAGTGTTGCTATCCTCCATAGATACATACAGAAGTGACTTAGAGTCTAGTTACTCAAAATAAGGAGATGAACAAGAAACAACTCTTAGTAGCTCATGTGAAACTATTTCAGATGTGATCCTTTGCTCTTTCCATTTCTGCTGCCCAACGATCAAAGTAGTTACAACTTTAGTCCCTGCCTCTAAAGGAGGGAACTAATATTTTTAGTGGCCCTTTTTTAATTAATTTTAAGTCTTATCGGATGTCATACTCTAAAGTTTGGGAAAGCAATATCTAAAAAATCAAATTTCGAATGAATAACCTTAATTTTTGATTGGATGCATTGTATTTTGTCGGGCTTTTCTTAGATTTGAAAATTAAAATGAAATTTAGAAAAGACAAGGTCAGATAGATAAAGCCATATTCATTATACAATGAAATTTAGAAAAGACAAGTATAAATAGATAAAGCCATATTCATTGTACATTGATTGTTGGGAGATAAAGATGAATTAGTTATGCATAGAATTATTTGTAAAGGTTGGAGAGGACAGAGTGAGGGTTTTTGAACAACTGAGAAAGAAAGTAGCTGCACTTGCTACTGTTGCATTGCATAGGAGTTTGATAGAATAGAGTGAAGATTGTGAAGGGTTTTGGTTTGTTAAGGTGCAGTTTCAATTTTCAATGACCTGTTATTTCATTTTATGTAATGCCCCAAAAAATTCTTTAATGGCTTTTGATGTGTGTGTTTTTTATTTTTCTTACGAGTCTTTTAATTCCAACAGTATTTATCTCACTAAGAGTTTGAGGCTGAATCCCTCGTATTAATCTTCCGTGGTGACATCAATCTCCTCCACTTTTCTCTAGTGGATTTGTGCGAACGGCTTAAACATCACACACTAAGGCTTGATTCCTAGTGCAAAAGTGTTAAATAGTTAAAGTTTGACTTACTTTTCCAGGCTTAACTTCTTCCTTAGTGTGTGATTTTTAAGGCTGGCTGATTTTGTGGGTTCCTTTTCAAAATGCAGAGTTGTTCTTATTAGCAGTACCATGGGTGGGGTTGTCGTAGGGGAAATTTTTTTGGGTATTTTGTGTGACCAATGAACTAGGTATTTTTCTAGATAGTGTTGGTTTGTATATTTCCTTAGCTGACACACTAGTGCACTTTACTACGGAATCTCTTTGTTTTTCAGCTAAAATAGATCTTTTCTTTGCAGATAAGAAAAATATTTGTGTCAATGAAATTTGATAAACATTGATCCCTGTAATGTATTTTGTATATATGACTTCTTTTTTTGTACAATGGGTAGAAGAGATTTATAAATTTTAGAAATCGTAGTGATGAGTTCAGAGTATGTAAATTTAAGGGCAAAAGATCAATTTAATTTTGCATTTACCTTGGAGAAGTAGGCCATTCCGGACATTGGGGAGACTTCGATTCTAAAACAAATTATGGAAACAAGCAATGCATTATACTCAACTGCATCATTCTAAGTATAGTTGTTATTTCAAGTTTGTGGCAGAAACATCAAGCAGTCATTAAAATGAACATTAACACAAAAAACCTAATTCGACTATGTAGTTGATGACATAAATAATTGCAGATCTGTATATATCTTCATAAGTGTACTCATAACATATTCCTTTTAATACTCTTGCGGGCCTGCATATATAAGTTCAAACATGGCAGGCAGGTTGGGCTTGACAACATTTCATGTAGTGTTTTTTATTATGAGATTTTAGAGAAATTGTCTCTAAAATTTTTCTCTCACTGCATTTTCTTTGACATATTGAGGGAACAATGAACAAATGCAGTAGCAACAATTTACAAGGACCAAGCGACCATCGTCAAATCCAGCTAGAATATATTTAGGAAAACAATCACATTTTACTTGTGAAAAATTTAACTATTGCAGTCACTGATTATTAATCTCCTATCATAAACGATTATTAAACTGTTAAAAATAAATTCCTAGCTAATATCGAAAAAATAACACAATTGCAACTTCACTTATAAAATACGAAAAGAAATGCGTAACACAATGAACACAATATTTTCGGACAAATTGTCCCTGGAAAAACCCTTAAGGGAAAACCAGTTCTACAGATGAGAAATTATATTAAACTTCAGCAAATCAAGAGATACAAAATTCCTTGCCTCTCACTAGCAGAATTTTGACAACCTCCTAATTTATACCGCTAATATTCCCGACTGCTATTCCCGCGCTAACACTGCGCCCTTGCTAACACTGCAAGACTGTTTGCTAACACTACAAACATTTCTCCAAACTTCTTGTTCTCCAAATGCCCCCTAGAACCCCTTTTATACTACTCTCGTTGGAAAACCAACGGCCGAGATTTATTTACAATCGACGGTGGAGATATAAAACAACTTACCAACCCTAACAAAATTGGTTTCTAGTTGCTTCTAAAAGAAGTCAATTATTTAATAAATAATTGTCCTTGCTCTAACCAATTTATTAGCAAAAACAATTAGATACTAAATAATAGCATATGGACAAACAGCTGTCCAAGCTAACAAAACTAACATTGCTCACTTTTGTGCCATTAAAATAGATGTGCAAATGTCTATTTTATGTAACCGTAAAGCTATATCTGTGCACTGCGGGAAAAAGTGGACTGCACATATGAACTTGTATACAACTTTCGATGAATGAAAGATTAACATTTTTGTTTTTGTTTGTCTACCATATGTTGTTTCAAATATCTAGCTTCTTTGTTATATTGCATCTATAAGATTTAAACCAAAGGTCGTTAACCACTATTTCCCAGCACATGTATAATGCATACATCGAAGAGCCCATTGTCTCCAAAGGTAGGGACTCAAGTTCATCAAGAACTCTTGTTTGATAGTCACTTATGGTTGTGTGGATTCTAACACTTTTGATTAGTGGTTTTGTATAATTTATCATTAACGATGAGTTATATCTTTTCGAATATTTGTTTTGTCACTCTTTTTTCATTGAAAGTTTAGTGCATCCATGGCACTATTTTTCAATTAAATTTTAGATGCAATGTCAAAATCATTGGATTAATTTATTTATTATTTTCTTTTGTCTTCAGTTCAATTAAAGTTGAAACATACTGTTAGAAATATTCTATCTTGAGGAATCTATTTCTTATAATAACTAATTTAAATTTATTCTTTTTATTTATTTTGAAGTTGAAGTGGCTGTTGTAGAACGTCTTATTTTCTAAAAATGTTTTTTTAAGGCTTAGTCCACTAAGTCTATGAGACATTAAGTGTGATTATGGTGGAACAAAAGAAAGAGGAATAAGTAGAGCTGAACATTCCTATTGAATATCTTTTTCACAATGTAACCAATGATCACTTTTAGGATTATATGGATTGTAATAGTCACACCGATAAGAAATGTTATATAATTAGTTGTATAATGTAGAAAAATATTGGTGGAAGCTTACATCTATTTTCAATTCTATAATTGGTACTCTTAAACTTTCGTTTATAAAGATAATTGATACTCATTTTTTTCTTTTTTGCATTCTAGATAATGTACTTAAATGTATAAGATTCTAAAAAGTATTTCATCCAAAATAATTCTCCATGTCAATGGGTCCTTGGTTTACTAGTAAAGTTGAATGGCTCACAAAGAGCCTATCAAGGATCAAGTCTTGCTGAGTGCAAGGCCCAAAGACATCATAAGGGATGAGGTCGAGATTGTGCCCCGAGCGAATTTGGCAAAAAAAATTCTCCATGTCTCGTAAAAGAATTTGCATGTACTATGTTCACTATAAGTTCAAGATGACCTCAAAAAAAATAGCATATGTGCATGCTTACAAATCTTTATTTATGCTTTCAAATCAAAACCTATCGGTGTATCCCTTGCACCTCCTTTTGGTGCAAGTGCTAGTATATTTACTTGTTGCTATAACACTTACTTTCTCAACCTTTATATTTCTTTCTCCCCTTCTTATTTCTCCTTATTTATTTCAATTTTCAGAATCTCTATTTTTCTACCTTTCTAACTATTGACAGGAACTTTGATGGATAACATCCTTGTAGTGTAATACAAAATCATTTAATTGCGACAAGATATAAATGATGGAAGATTAAATACAGAATGTTCAAACGATAAATATATTTAATTTAAGAGGATTACTTCATTATTTTACCGTCATTGTGGGACCTCATCCACTACAAAACCATCACAAGTGAATTTGCCGCACCGAGCACGCAAGGGGACCAAGCGGAAGATTTGATATATTATCTCATTCACGCGCAATGCAAATTGCATCCAGACAGAAGATAGCTGTATTTTACCCTTGTATCCCCCACGTCAACAGAATAGGAATGTGCTCGGAAGCTCCCTCCCGAACTGCTTAGTTGTTTTTCGCGTTCGTGATTGCCAGTGGTATATGCTGCCCTCCCCTTTTCGACTTTGTTCTAAACACCTACTTAAACCCCTTCCTCTTCTTCCTTCTTCCCATACCACACTTTCTTATTTCTCTCTAATTTGTACCTTCCAAATCTGTCTCCCCTGCCACAAAAAATGGCCATTTTAGGGTCTCAGAGGTTTGCGATGACTTTAGTGCTACTTTGTATGGCGGCATTGTCCACTACTGGGGATGCCGCAGCTCGGCCCCTTTTGCACCGGAGGAAGCTTTCTGCCCTGGTGGAAGAAGAGCCCCTTGTTCTTCAATACCACAATGGCCCTCTCCTCACCACAACGCCCGTTCTCAATCTTCATCTTATCTGGTACGGCAATTTCTCTTCCGCCCAGCGAGCCATTGTGGCCGACTTTGTGCAGTCTATGGGGACGGAAAGCGGCAAGCAGCAGGGTTCTTCACCCTCTGTTCTCACCTGGTGGAAAACGACAGAGGCCTACAGAGGATCTGCCCCTTCCACAGTAAACCAGCAAGCTCAGCCTTTGACCCGAAGGCTGGGGAATCAGAAGCTGGACGAATCCTATTCTCTCGGAAAGTCTCTCAAAAGAAGTGACATTCCCAACCTGGTGGAGGGAGCAATCCAATCCGGAGCTCTGCCTCCGCCTTCAAAGAATATTAAAAGCAGTAATGGTGAGGTGGAGTTGTATTTGGTGCTCACATCTGAGGATGTCATGGTGGAAAACTTCTGCAGCAGCTCGTGCGGATTCCACGACAGCAGCAAAGTTGGAGACAGTGAATACGCGTACGCGTGGGTGGGGAACTCGGGGAGGCAGTGCCCGGGGCAGTGCGCGTGGCCGTTTCATCAGCCCATTTACGGACCGCAGAGCGCTCCTCTGCTGCCCCCCAACGGCGACGTGGGCGTCGATGGGATGATCATCAACATTGCCACCGTTTTGACGGGAGCAGTGACGAATCCGTTCAAGTCGGGATATTTCCAGGGAGACGCCACCGCTCCATTGGAGGCGGTGTCAGCTTGTCCTGGCATTTACGGAAGCGGGGCTTATCCCGGATACGCCGGCAAAGTGTTGGTGGAGGAGACGACGGGGGCGAGCTACAATGCCCACGGCGTCAACAGCCGCACGTTCCTCCTCCCAGCAATGTGGGATCCCGCCTCCCACTCCTGCAAGACCTTGGTCTGAGTAACCTAAATTATGTTTTAATATTTCCTGCATACAATTCTTTGAACAGGCTGGTGTCTGTCTCTGACTTCCGTCTGTTAACAATTTTTTATTCATTTATTCTTTTTAATTAATAAATTGTTCTTTATACTGGTCCAATTAATCTTGTTGACGTCATTGCCACTATTGATCCGAATTCATCCTCTAAATTTTGTTACTCAATGGAAGAGAGATTGTAGTTGATGTTCTTTGTGCTGTTCTTGTTGATGATTAAATCTTGTCAGATAATAATGAAAAAAAAAACGTTTACTTTGTATCATATGATGCCAATAGTGGCATGTTGTGATGGTTAAGTTGTTGTGTTGTTATCCTTGCCATCAAGGTTCAAATCTCATGGGGATGAGGTCCCTCGTTTGTGGCCTCATTGGTTCATAGCGCTAGGTCAAAGCGTTTACACCTCTTTAAAAAAAAAAAAAAATGATAGTTACATGATGGATTAGTTTAACTAATCTATCAATTTTAGAAGTATGAAGAATATGGAGCATTTGGTCTAGTATGAGAATAAGAAAGTTCCTAATTATAGTTGCGGTTTGTATTTCTGTTTTTAATTCTATTTTTATTTAAACTTGCAATCAAATGGTGAGAATTCTATGTGTTCTCAACTCTTAATGACAAGAACAGAGAAAGAAAAGGTTCCCGTACTTGCACCAAACAAGTCTGAGACGCAATTTAACACATGTATTGTAGCTATGATGTAAAAGGCTAGAAAAAAGGGAACAATGGAGATTCTTGATGCTATTGCCCAAAAAATGTCTATCAACTAGATGACAACACCTTGGAGTCTTCTACTATTAAGGCCTTGTCTACTAATTGCCAACAAAACATGCCTCATCAAAGTGATGTGATGAAATTAAAATATGCCCAATAGCCATCAAAACATGCCTCATCAAAGTGATGTGATGAAGTTAAATCACCTCCCTCATCAAAGTGATGTGATGAAGTTAAAATATGCCCAATAGCCATCAAAACATGCCTCATCAAAGTGATGGAATGAAGTTAAATCACCTACAGTAGAAAGGAAAATGAGAGTTTGAATAAGCATCTCAAGGAGACAACTATGGGTATGCAAGGGAAGTGTAGAAAATTGTTTGATTGCTACTTTGCTACTTAGCTCCCATTGTACGTAAACAAGTTTGAAAAACACATGATACAAAGATGCATATATGCTCAAATGATAAGACAGTATATAGAATCCATAATATTAAAATATTGTGAAGTTTGACCCGTGCTAACAAGATTGAAATGTAAATATATAATATGAACTAATGATCTAAGTCTTGTCCTTATGTATAAGATCCTTGTTGATTAATCCGAAGTGTTTTAGCATAGAAGTTAAGAGGTATTGGCCAAATTATTTGAAGAATCCATAAGAAGTTTAAAAAAGAGATGTGAACCAAGAGGACAAGATCACGAGGGTAGTATACTTGATGGATAATATGGTTGTGCTTGAGGCTAAGTCCAAGCTATAGATAACCCGAGTTCCATTCTCATAAAAAAAAAAACTTATTTAACCACTAATTATAAATAATAACCTTTAATTAAGATTTTTAAAATGACCTATTTTTTGAGAAGCCCATAGAGCCCTCTTCTACTACTGCCCAACAACGAAGTTGCAAGGATGGGATGATCATCTTTAACATTTTTTGAATTTTTTTCTATATGATTCTATACTCATTAATTATTTATTAGCTCATGCACAAGTGAGAATTTTAGATTTTAATTGTTGTGTTATTATTAATTTTCCCTTTCAAATCACTCGCAATGAATAATTTAAATTTGTTTTATTTTAATAAGTTTGGATGTTTCATTTATTTTGAATTTTTATTGTTGCCATAAATTAACATAATTTTCAAGTTACTAATCTATACCAATGATTTTTAATTGTAATAAAATTTATAATTAACGTCAAGATAGTTTAATAATAGAGTTGTATTTATTACTAACATATTTGTATCTAATAATTTAAGCTAAAATAAATCGAGAGGTGTCAAATTTATAAATATATCATAATCAATCCTAGAACATGTGACATTGAATACGGGTGCATAATTTCATAGACATTTCTAACTATATTTAAAAATGTATTTGTTACTCAAATTGAATTGAGTTTCAACACCATGTCAGGGAAATCAACTCATGGGTATAAAATCCCAAGTGTCCCTAATGTTGCAAAATCCTTTTAAAATAGAACTTAAGATTGTTTTGGAAACCTTAAAGAAAGTCAATGATCCTAATATAGAATATGTTAATTACACAACATAGAAGAGGTAGAGACGTTGAACCCATGATGGGGTGAATTTCTCTTCACTTTACAATATTGCAAGAATGTAGCTAAGCATTCCATTAAGACTAAAGTTCCCAAAACAATTATCACTCAACAAGATTTGTGAGCATTTGTAGTTACTAAAATATCAAACATCAAAATTAATAATTCTCTACACTACTACAAAGATCTCTGAATAGAAGTCAATTTGTTAACCTCTTGATTGGAATTCTTAATTTTTTTGTACAATATAAACACACACACATACATACATATGTGTGTGTGTGTGTATACATATATGTATATATTTGTGTGTATGTATATGTATATATGTATGTATACATACATACATATATACATGTGTGTGTGTGTGTGTGTGTGTGTGTGGGTGTACACACATTTTTTGTGAATGCACACACACACATATACACATATATATACATATGTGTGTGTGTGTGTGTGTGTGGGTTCACAAAAAAAAGTTTGTGTATGTATGTACACACACACACACATGTATGTATATGTGTGTGTGTGTGTGTGTGTGTGTGTGTGTGTGTGTACATACATATATGTGTATATGTATATTTATACATACACACATATATATATACACACATATACATATATGTATACACGAACACACACACACACACACACACACACACACACACACACGTGTGTGTGTGTGTGTTTGTGTAGAAAAGAGTTTGAATGATTAAGAACACAACCTTTAAAGATCAATTGACTAAGTTAACAGTCAAATAGAGTAGGAGCCTAGTTAAGAAAAAAGGGCCAATGACACCATGTTGATGCCAACATTATACAAATAAAATATTTTCAATACTAATTGATATAATCCTACCAAATAAATTATGAAAACTTTCTTAAGATTTGAAAATTGGTATTTAGAATCTAAAAACCACTTTTAACTAATCTAGAAAAGGGTAATTTCATAATAAAAAGGTGGTTATATTAATGGTTTCTATTGTTGATAGCTGAGAATATTCCCCAACATAGACTACTACTATAGTGGAATATCATAGATTTGATGACCATTGATCTACTGTCCTATTGGGTAGGGTTTCCATATGACAGGCATGCAAATTGTATAAGAGTACATTGTTAATAAGGTACACTATATCATTTAATTTTTTTAATTTAAAAATATATACATTTTTAATAGTACTAGACTTGCGTAAGTAAAATATGATAATAGTAGAATATTTTGAGTACATAGAGAATATTCTATGTGGTATGATTTATATGATTGAGGAGGAAAATATTTTTCTTTGATGGCCTAAAGAAAAATGATTCAGATTTAATTTTTTCATAGCCAATTTCTATATTCTTGGTACCTTTTCACAGGTAATTAGTCAACGCTAAGATTAATTTTTATTTCTTAAGCTTGAGTAGACTCAAACTCAAGACCTCAGAGATGAGAGACTTACAACTTACCATTGTGTTGTAGGTTGTTGCCCATATTCTTGGCCCCTTTGAATTTAATAGTAAGAATAGGTTTGAGCTTAACTGCAAAAAAATTAGTTTTTGATATTTGCATTAATATTCAATTTAAGTTCAAATTGTAAGCCTTCTTCAACTTGTTTTATAAAATTATTTTTAACATAAATCAAATATATACTAATTATTTAATAATATATACATAAAATTTGATATTGGCATGGTGTAATAGATGTGGTTATTGTCTCTACAAAATAACATGCAAGTGCACATCCATATAGAAATGAAAATTTGTATAAAATGATATATTTTCATTGTTGTATTATATAACATCCTAAATTGTAAGCACTCACAATTCTATAAAGCTTATATGCATGTTATGCTTTATTAGAACCTAATTTCATGCACATTTTTGGAATCCTCAATATCAAAATTAATGGGACCCATAAAAAATTGAGCTATATTTTTACTCATCAAGGTTGACCTAGGATGTACAAGTTATAAATTTTGTGACTAGTACATCAGGGGTCGCCCTGACACACTAACTTTGTCCAAATTTTGAATTGGAGCTCGAAGTTTTGATATTGAGTAGGATTTAAAATCTTTAGTTGACCTACTTCAACTTTTGAGCCTCTAAATGGCTAGGAAAGATATAAATATAAAGCTACCTCCCTCATTTTGGGATGAAATCCATCAATTGAGATTTGTGAGGGAAATAATCTATTCAATGCTAGCATTTAAGTAATCAAGGAGAAATCAAGCCAATTCAAAAATCAAGCATGGAAGATATGGAGTAATGTCTAGATACTAGCATGTGTGAAGGCATTCATGTTCTTCTTCAAGGCTAAATAAAGACAACTTTCAAGCATCTTCATGAGCCATTTAGTCTTTGTGAAGGTATAACATGTTATAAAGCCTCTTTTATTGACACCATGCTTTTTCCTCTATGCAATTTCAATTCAATTTTAAAGGAAATTCCTACACAAGATTTTGATTAAGGAAAACCTCTTTTCCCCAATAATATTCCCTATTTTATATGTACAAGTGATAAGTGATGGAGTTTTAAATTCAAACTTTGAAAGATCTAATAGTCCGCTCTAGATCGTGGGTATCAACATCAATTTTAGTAGTGCAAGGGTGAGTCCCACAAAAAGAATTGACTCTATTCACCCTCAAATACCTAGGTTATCCTTGACAAGGAAGATTGGCTAAAAATTTTGGTGCAAGTTGGTGGTTTTGTTTGCTTCTCAAATTTGGTCTCCAAATTTCCATATCATTTTTGTTTGTTGTCTATTCACTTAGATTTTTCTTCCTTTCATCCTATTACATCATATTGTCTCATTTGTTCTTTCCAAATTCAATCAATTAATTATATTCATAATGGGAGGGATAAAACCTTACACTCATCCTATGCTAGAGTCCATCTTGAGCCTAGTGGGCACTTTCCCCTTCTTAAAAGAAAATAATAATGAAATTTGGGATATGTTGCTTCTTACCTTGTTTGATCATCCTAGTGAACACTTATTGCATAACCTCATCATATAATTTTTCTTCATTATATATCCTCATAATTTTCCTTCCCAATGTTGTAAAAAACTAAACAAATAGTGAAAATACATTATATTATGTGGATTTGTATTTTTTGGAGTCATGTCATTTGTATAAAGAACCAAAACTTGCTATAATGGGTTTAAATTGTTGTGATTTTATTTTTGTCATCTTTGAGTTGTCATTATTGTTTTTCTCTAGTAAGATATATAAAGCATGGAAGAAACATGCATATTTGAATTTGTATATATTCCCATAGATTAGATAATTATACATTCATATTCATGCTTTGTAAATGAATGTCTTTCACAATTCCAAGTTTGAAGCTCGTAATATGCATGGGCCACAGGACCACAACTATTTTCCAAACAAAACAACACCCATGCCTGCGTCAATACAAAATCCTATCTTCGATACACCACAACAAGTTTTACAAACAAATATTTGTTTGATAATCATAACTGACTGCCATAATGTTACAAAATTGGAAAAAACTGAAAGAAAACTTGACTTGATTTATGAGTAGGAGATATTTTCTACAAGTTGCACCAATAATTAATTTTAATTAATTATTAAAAATCCTATTTATCCTCACCCATGTGTCCTATTTATCCTCACCTCATAGTTGCACCAATAATTAATTTTAATTAATTATTAAAAATCATATTTATCCTTACGCATGTGACCTATTTTATGGGGCCAAAGGAGGAGATGTAGTCTTGATTGAATCAACCTCTAAGGCACATGTCTCTGGGTGACTAAGTCCTCTTCCTCTTCCTCTACCAACTTGGAGTCAGTGAATCCACCTCATGTAGTCAACAGGGGCTCATGAGACACTTGTCCATGGAGTACTCTCTAAAGGTCTTGATGAGATGTATGACAAGTGTCTTTCCTCTCCCTATCTTCTCTCTCACAACTCAACTAAATCCTTGATTTCCTCCATCTCTCCAACCAAGTCAATCTCATCTATCCACGTGTCCTTAATCATCTCTCCACCATAAGATGTTTCCACCTAGGCTAGATTCTACCTAGAGTCTATAAAAGGAACCTCTATCTCCTTATTCCAAATTCAAAAATCTATAATCATACTCAAATTTAGAATTTAGAATTAGCATTAGAAGCATTCTCAAGCAATTAGTTCTCAATTTGATAGATCCATTTTGCATTTCAATCAGTCATCTTCATCATCATTTAGCTATTCTAGGGTCATTCCATTTGGTCTCACATTGAAGTTCACAATCTCCAACATCTTGAAGCAATCTTGTAGAAGGGAGTTGATCACAATATGAGGGCTCACAAAATCAAGATGAATCAAGACTAGGAGGACAATGGAGGCACATTTCATATCGCAAGGGAAGGTAAAGATTCCATTTTTTATTTGCAATCCTTCATTGTCTATGCATTTGTTGGTTTAGATTAGTTGTTTAGGCATTGATACATATTTATGCATATAGTAAGCTAGATCTATGTATAAACAAGATAATTAAATTAAAGAATGCATGAACTTGATGACTAAGTAAATATTCATAAAGTGATGATATACTACCAATGGATGCCCTTTTCTCTTAGAATTCCTTGTATTTATAGACTTACTCCAAGGGATAGGGATCAAGTTTATGTTTTACCATGATTATATGAGGAAAGGTTAAGATGAATATTAAGTAATTTAAGAGGATCCACTTTTATTAAAGAATTAGAGATGGGTGGATCGATGTAAGGAATATGTAGGAGATGCATGTAAGAGATGTAAGGAATATGTAAGAGATGTAAGGAATGTGTAAGAGATGTAGGGACCCCCTTTGATTTTAAAATGAAATTTTGAGACTAGGCATATGTGGAATAAAAAGTGGTTTTGAACATCTTTTCAATTTCTTAACATGATTATTCATGTATAATAAATGAACAGATTCAAATATTTAGACATTAGGTTACATTTAGAAATTAAATTCTCATAACCTAACCATCAATAATCATGGGGTTCATGGTTTACAAGACCAATTTTGGGTGATTACAACAAGAACCCATCTCCCATGAGAGTAAATGAAAATTTGCTAAATTATTTCAATTTTGTTTTTGTTTTGTATTGCATTGGATAATATTTGAACTCGACATTATTTAGGTGCCTACAACCATGAATTTTCTATTGAGCCAAATGTTCCTTAATACTGATTTTTATTTTTTAGGGTGTGTCATTTCCTATAGAGAATACCCAGAGTGAATAATATGTAAATAAGTTATTCTCTAATGCCTACCTATTCTCAATAAATTCTTGCACTAAACTAACAATGATCTCTGAAGATATATAATCAATATTAGAAGGAAAGTGTACAATTAGTTGTTACAACTTGTAATGCCTTGCCTGGAGATCCTTGGAACAAGGATTCAATACATGCCAAGATATATATATTTTTTAAACAAGTATGGATGCACATGACAATCAACATATGAGGATCACAAAGATCATAACGGAAGTCTTAACCAACAATCCTGACATCCCACAAATCTCCAAATGCCACTACCAAATTGACACTCTCAAACAGGAAACGAAAACCAAAGATGAAAAAAGAACATAAAATCTCAGATTTGTTGAAGCAAGGAAAATCAAGAAATCCAAAAGGGAACTCAAAACACCAAAAAGTGTTCTCCATAAAATAGTGGAGATGCTCCCTATTTTTCGTGCGAGAAAACACAATTAACAGTTTCACACAAGGAAGTACAACATGCCACGCGAGAAATTGCCCTCTCGCGCGAAGAACTGCCTAGCCCAACAACCAAAACCTTCAACACTAATGCTAAGGTTTGCATGAGGAAGTAATAGGAACCACGCGAAGAAATGCAACAAGCCACGAGAGGAAACGTCAAGTCTCGCACAGAAAAATGTACAATCTCGAGAAAGAGAGAGTACAATCTCGTGCGAGGCTTCGCAACAACAAACAAGAAAAACACAAGATGAGAAGAAAGGAAAAACACAACCTCCACAATGGGGAGTACCGAATCCACTATCAAGGCTTAGACACTCGAACATAGTAACTTCATGACAGAAACTACATCTAACCATCTAAAACATAGTAGTAAAGGAACTATACTGAAAGCAACATCATAATGAACGAACATAACAAAACTCATGCACGATTCCTCCCAACCATAATAGCATCATGAGACCATGAAGGCCCTAGTCATTCCCTGCACGTAACATCCAAAACTGTCAACTAGATAGTTAGAGTTGTCTTATGAGGATGTCACTACTAAAATGTAATAACATCGTAATAACAAGAATATAACACGTTAATCCAATAAGCATTAGATATTAGAAAATATTTAGAAATCATCAATTAATCAAATTAGAAAATATTTAGAAATCATAATATTTGTATAAATGAATACTTCACAAATATTAGGTGTAGAAAATTTATGATTGACAGTGAATTAATTTTTTTTTAACAAAAGTATGTATCAGAAGCCTATATTTTTTTACTTTCTAAGCAACTTCAAACCAGTTTAATCTTTACTACAGGAAGAGAACAAAGGTTCATAATGCATAAACCTAGTATAGATCTTATTTTCACATAATCTGCATAAATAAAAATTCACTGTGTGTGCATGGAACTTAGCTTTAATTATTATTAGCATAAGTAATATATACGGTCAACATAACTTAAACATACTTGAAAAACTTACTTCATAAACTAAAATGTTAAATAGTTAAAATTGACTTATTTTCCTAGACTTAATTTTTAATATATGATATTTAAGAATGAGGAAAATTGTGGGTCAACTAAAGCAATGTTACAAGACAGACACAACAAACCATTGGTGCGTTGTCCCATTGGAATTCACGTATTCTCTCTCTTAACGGCGAAAGCAACTCATTTTGTCTTTCAAAAGTGGTGTGGCATGCTTTCAATTTGACTAAAACAATAAGTATTTAGGAACATTATCCTGATTATAAACCCAAACTGAAAAATTGCCTCCTTGTCAACTACTCGAAATTCTCCACTAGCAAATCAGTGATAGCTTTGTTTCCTCCTTCGAAGCCGCGCCAGTCCGATGAAATGATTAAAAAAATATGCATGCTGGGTACACAGCATCCAGATAAAACAGAGTTGTCTTTTAGATGAGACCTTTCTTGTGGAATTTGACAGGAACCCCCCATTGTAATTTGCATTCGTAATTGGTGCTTATGACTGCTGTTGGGTGATGCGACGCGCTCCCCTGCCCACAGGTGGTTAATTATGTGGTGTTCCATGTTCACCAAAAGTCATGGATTTTGGTGCAACAGTAAATGGGCCCTACAATTGGTATCAGAGCTTGGTTTTGGCCTGGTCATGGGTTCAAATCTCCCCAGTGCCTTCCTGAACCGCGTAAGCACCTGGTATGCGCGTCGAGGGGGAGATTGTTGGGTGATGCGACGCGCTCCCCTGCCCACAGGTGGTTAATTATGTGGTGTTCCATGTTCACTAATAGTCATGGCTTTTGGTGCAATGGCAAATGGACCCTACAATTGGTATCAGAGCCTGGTTTTGGCTTGGTCATGGGTTCAAATCTCCCCGGTGCCTTCCCGACCCGCATAAGCACCTGATATGCACGTCGAGGGGGAGATTTTTGGGTGATGCGACGCGCTCCCCTGCCCACAGGTGGTTAATTATGTGGTGTTCCATGTTCACTAACAGTCATGGCTTTTGGTGCAACGGCAAATGGGCCCAACAATTGGTATCAGAGCCTGGTTTTGGCCTGGTCATGGGTTCAAATCTCCCCGGTGCCTACCCGACATGCGTAAACACCTAGTATGCGTGTCAAGGGGGAGATTGTTGGGTGATGTGACGCGCTCCCTTGCCCACAGGTGGTTAATTATGTGGTGTTCCATGTTCACTAACAGTCATGGCTTTTGGTGCAATGGTAAATGGGCCCTACAATTGGTATCAGAGCCTGGTTTTGGCTTGGTCATGGGTTCAAATCTCCTCGGTGCCTTCCCGACCCGCGTAAGCACCTGGTATGCGCGTCGAGGGGGAGATTGTTGGGTGATGCGACGTGCTCCCCTGCCCACAGGTGGTTAATTATGTGGTGTTCCATGTTCACTAACAGTCATGGCTTTTGGTGCAACGGCAAATGGGCCCTACAAGTGGTATCAGAGCCTAGTTTTGGCTTGGTCATGGGTTCAAATCTCCCCGGTGCCTTCCCAACCTGCGTAAGCACCTGGTATGTGCATTGAGGGGGAGATTGTTGGGTGATGCGACGCACTCCCTTGCCCACAGGTGGTTAATTATGTGGTGTTCCATGTTCACTAACAGTCATGGCTTTTGGTGCAATGGCAAATGGGCCCTACAAGTGGTATCAGAGCCTAGTTTTGGCTTGGTCATGGGTTCAAATCTCCCCGGTGCCTTCCTGACCCACGTAAGCACCTGGTATGCGCGTCGAGGGGGAGATTGTTGGGTGATGTGACGCGCTCCCCTGCCCACAGGTGGTTAATTATGTGGTGTTCCATGTTCACTAAAAGTCATGGCTTTTGGTGCAATGGTAAATGGGCCCTACAACTGCCAGCGGTATGACCTCCCTCAAATGTTATCCTACACCTGACGCTTCAACGTCTTTACCTATTTAAACTCCACCTTCTCACACAGCCCTTCCACACTTCATTTTACATTCAATCTTACAAATCTTTCTTCCATTGCTAATAAGTGCCGTTACAAATGGTTGTTTTACATTCTAGAAAGATTGTGATTTCCTTAGTGTTAGTATGTATTGTGGCATTGTCCACTATAGGGGATGTCGTAGGTCGGCCCCGAGTTTTCCCACGGAGGAAGCTTTCTGCCCTGGTGGAAGAAGAGCCCCTTGTTCTGCAATACCACAATGGCCCTCTCCTCACCACATCTCCCGTTCTCAATCTTCATCTCATCCGGTATGGCAATTTCACTTCCGCACAACGTGCCATTGTGGCCGACTTTGTGCAGTCTTTGGGAATGAAAATTGGCAAGCAGGGTTCTTCACCCTGTCTCTACCTGGTGGAAAATGACAAAGGGCTATAGAGGATTTGCCCCTTTCACATTAAACCTGAAAGCTCAACCTTTGACTCGAAGGCTAGAGAAGCAGAAGCTGGACGAATCTTGTTCTCTCGGAAAGTCCCTCAAAAGAAGTGATATTCCCAATCTGGTGGAGGGAGCAATCCAATCCGGAGGTTTGCCTCTGCCTTCAAAGAAGCTTTAAAGCATTAATGGTGAGGTGGACTTGTATTTGGTGCTCACATTCGAGGATGTGATGGTGGAGAACTTTTGCAGCAGCTCGTGCGGATTCCATGACAACAGCAAAGTTAGAGACAGTGAATATGCATACGCGTGGGTGGGGAACTCAGGGAGACAGTGCGCGTGGCTGTTTCATCAGCCAATTTACGGACCACAGAGCACTCCTCTGCTGCCCCCAAATGACGACGTGGGCATCGCCGGGATGATTGTAAGGGGCTGGTGATTCACAAATGAGATCGTGAGGTCGGATGGGCCTGTGTTGCAAAGCTGGGTGCACACAGGTGTGGTGTAGACAAGACATGGGTCGAGCCGAGGTGTAAATGGGACTTTGTCATGTGCTGGGAAAACATGGTTGTGGTTTAGAATCTTGTCCTAGACATGATCTGAGGTGTATGCTTGGGGCTGTGTTGGAGTTGTTCCCTCCAACATAGTTGTGGTGTAGGCACGGTGTGCAACTGAGCCGAGGTGTGATCTTGGGGCTGTGCTATGAGATGTTCCCTCTAGCATAGTTGTGGTGTAGGCGAGGCTTGGAGCCGAGCTGAGGTGTATCCGGGGAGGGTAGTGCCAGTGTGCATGATGGGTGACTTGGAGAGTCAACCTCCCTTAAGAGAGACAAAGCAAAGTAGTCTCTCCCTCTAGTCTTTGGATGAGATAGAGGTGACGCATAGTCATTAGGAGTGAAGTAGAGTAGCTCTTACATTCCATAAATAGGTGAAGTTTGGTGCAATGACTGTGTGGTGTGTCATTGATTGGGTGTGGCACCGAGTGCACATCCAGGGTGCTTGGTTGAGTGGGTTTTCTTTGAGATGTGATCTCAAAGTCCATGGCGAATGGGATACAGCGTTCCAAGTTAGGTTCATGGTGAGCCGTGTCATCAGGTAGATCCGTATCAAGTATCAAAAGAGGTAGTTTTTGGGTATGGCTTAGAGAGGTGAGTCATGGTGGAAGGCTACGAACATGGTTTGTGGTGCATGAGTGAAATGGGGACACAGATGGGTGAAGTGGTTCAAAGGTGAAGCTATGGAGTGGTAACCGAGTTGGCTTAAGAAGTCCAGCATCCAACAAGGGTTGGGTGGATCGTGGAGCTTTGGTGTTGAAGTGGTTCAGAGGTGCTAGTCGAGTTGGCCTTGATAGCCAGCGTCCAACAGGGTTAGGGGATCATGGAGCTAGGGTGTGGAACTCAAGTAGGTTGTGCAATGCAAAGGGGATCTAGAGTGAGTTAGGTGATTGCGTGGATGCATGAAGGGGTTGGTTTGAGTGCATTAGGTGTACGAGAGCAAGAGGGCCACCAACAAGGCATGTAGACATAGACTTGGGTGTCGAGGCAGTCAGGGCTCGATGTGAAGATCCAGGGTTGGCTAAGGTAGTTAGTTGTTCCATGGGGAACAAGGGTTGGGCTTCAGTGGTTCAGTGGGAAGCTAGGGAGACCAACAAGAGGTGGAATGTCATGGAGACATGGTCATGTTAGGATAGCATGAGGAGTTGGACTAAAGGACTCTAGGAAGTTCAGAGAGGTGCCATAAGGGTGTCGAGTATACCGCGGAGGTGTGCGTATGAGCCAGGAAGTTCAGAGAGGTACCGTGGAGGTGTCGAGTATACACTGGGTGTATACGTATTGAGCTAGGAGGTTCAAAGAGGTGTTGAGGTGGTGTCGAGTGTTCTTGAGAAGGATGTGTATGAGCTAGGGAGTACTCATGGGGTCTAAGTCAGCCAGTGTGGATGCAATGTTCAGCAAGGGAGTCTAGGTGGTTCTCGATACCGGGTTGCAGTAGTTCAGCATTGGGCTCGGTGAGTCAAGTGAGTTGAACAAGGGGGAGCTCTGGGAGCTCGGTGCATCCTAGTAGTGGCAAAGTTATCATAGAGGATCAGGAGGTGGTCAAGAGGCTCGGGGGAGTGAGATCACATATAGCCGATGTTGGAGCATGGTGGTCTTATGGGGGACATCATGGCAAAGATATCAGAAGGGCTAAGTAGGGGTCCAGCGTGGAGGTTGAACAAGAGTAGAGCTAGAAGCTCGAGGATGCATGCATGGAGCACCGAAGGAGGAGAACTGGGAATAAGGATGGTTCGGCATGTGCTTCTATTACATGGGAGTGTATGTTTAGGCAATCAGGTGCATGGGCATTTGATGAAGAAAGGGGAGGCGTAGTTTGGGTGAACGAAAATGGTCGCATCTTATGGTGGATCAGAAGTAGGGATCGCCAGTGTTGCGCGAAATTTGGAGATTCTCAAGGAGAAGGCTTAACCTGGGCATAAGCATAAAATCCAATCCCGTGACAATGATAATCAACATTGCCACTATTTTGGCAGGCGCAGTGACGAACCCGTTCAAGTCGGGATACTTCCAGGGAGAAGCCGCCATTTCGTTAGAGGCGGTGTCAGCGTGTCCGGGAATGTATGGAAGCAGAGCTTATCCCAGTTACACCGGTCAAGTGTTGGTGGAAGAGACAACAGGGGTGAGCTACAATGCACACGGTGTCAACAGCCGCACGTTCCTCCTCCTAGCAATGTGGGATCCCGCCTCACGATCCTGCAAGACCTTGGTCTAAACTCACATAAACTGACTTTTAATATTTCTTGTATACAATTATTCTAATAGACTGGAGTCTATTCCTGACCTCCGTCTGTTTACAATTCTTTATTCATTTATTCTTTTGAATTAATAAAATGATAATTTACTCGGCCTTCAATTACTTTTGTTGGTGTCATTGTCACTATTGATATGAATATTTCCATTACTTTTTAAATCAAATGAAGAAAGATTGTAGTTGATGTTCTTTGTGGTATTCTTCTCTGTGATTCGATCTTGTGAAATAGTAATAGTTGATGTTTTTTGTGGTGTTCTTGATTGTGATTCAATCTTGTGAAATAGTAATGAGAATATATTAAGGCAATGTAACCTTTATAAAATATTCTTAAAATAAAATTTAATTATTTTAAGATGGTTAAAAGGTAATTTCATTTTTAGATTTTTATAGAAGACATCCCTCTCAAGTCATTTTTACATCTTATTTTGTTAATACAAAATATCACTTCAAAAATATTTTTTTCTTCTTCAAGCGTAGGTTTGATTTAAGAAGCCAAAAAGTATACCAAGGTATGTTCAACTATGTTTTACTTATGATTTCATGATGATTTGTCATGTTACAACATCAACACATGAAGTAGTTTGTTAAGAATATTGACTGATCAATTGAGGGCATCATTAACACATATACAAAGGGTGTTTGTCTTTCAACCAAATGGATTGGAAGAGCTTTGGAAGGAAACACACCTAGGAAGGTCTCAATATATTCTCCTAGAAAGTATAAACGTAAACAATAAAGATACATTCGGGATGAATTAGCAAATTATAAGAAGTATGAAATATACCAAGTAATTGCAAACCCTTGTCAATTTAAATATACTAACAAAGAAAGTTTAATTAGATATGTTGTCATAACATAAAAGTAAAAACTATTTCACATACATAAATATGCATCTTTACTTTTACCAAATCCAATAATCACTAGACCTATGTCTATTAAAAAGAAAAGTAATTAGTCGATGTTATGAAACATTGGAGCATCAATAACATCATATAAGAAATAAGATGAAGTTTGTTAATAAATCAAACATGCATATCAATAAGATCATCACTACATAAATTTGTTTTAGAAACTCTAACATTTAGGTCCAAGTTTGTGTATCGATGTAGAGGATGAACTAAAATAAGATGTACAAGGAATACATATATATTAAGAATGTGTAAGGAGGTAGTGAGACTTAAAGCACGATCATACGACATGTGAGTGTAATTGTCATTAAGATTATATGAAAAATTCAAGTCAAATCACCTACAATAGAAGGGAAAATGAGAGGGAGTTTGAATAAGCATCTCAAGGACAATACTATTAATATGCAAGGGAAGTGTGAAAAATTATTTGATTGCTACTTAACTCCCATTGTATGTAAACTAGCAATCGCACATTGGTGTGCAATGAGTATGTCGAAAATATATCGAAGACAAATTTTGAAGAAATAAATAAAAGGGAAAGGTAAGATATAGAACATTAGCTACTCATTAGAGAAAAATGTAAGATTTATTGCTCACTCTCAAATCGTGGAAGACTTAATAAAGAATTATTGTAGCAAGGCATTCAGTCATAATCGATATACAATGTTTCAAAACTTATTACCTATGGATACAATTACACATTAATTCTAAAAACAACTACTCATTATAGTAGATTGTAAGCTATACACATGTTTACTTCAAAGTGTATTCATCAAAGAAGAATGTACAAGCTAAGATATTGTTGCAAATAAGAAACAAGAGAAAGTGCATATACCCTTATTGAATTACAAAGAAATCTCTAAGTAGAGACATTTACATGTAACTACATTCAATATAGTTCAACAAAAGGTGTAAGTTACAATAGATAAACAATGCTTCAAAAGTAATAATCTATGCATACAACCACAAGCTCTATTTGAAATAAGTATGCATTTAACTATCATAATTGTAAGTGGGTGCACTTCAATAGAAACTCAGAGAGGAATGTAAGTTGTAAGTTGCATTGTTTGTTGCTAAACTTCATGATAAATTCTTGTATAAATGAAACATGAGAAATGGTATCTGGTCCTAGAGACATTGTCAAGATTAAGCTTGAGTACTTAATCCTCATAGTTGGTGCATTCCTTTTCCCAACTAAGTTAGAATAATTCATTGAACTTAAGGAAATGAAAGCCCTTAATTTTGACCATTAAAAGAACACTAATATTCAACTTCCAACAAAATTAACTCGTTACTTTTGCTACCCCGCCAAGGAAGCTTGTCACTAAACCCCAAAACTGTACTTGAGATAGAATTTTGATGAGCATGAGTAACTCATATCTAGGGCTTCTTGAAGAATTGAGAATTCCTCCTTCACAAGGTTTAGAACAAAACCAAAGGTTCAAATTCTTACCAGAAAAACATGAAGTCAAAGAGTTTCATTTATGGACTCTTTACCCTAAATCAAATAGGGGCAATGATCCTTCAAAATGAGGGACCCAAAAGCTCCAAACCCTACAACTCTATTAATCTCAAGAAACCAAATGGGTGCTGGTAAAAGAGTATTCAAACAATACATTGATCAAAGGTCTAAGCAATAACTCCTTGTGAATTTAAAATCCAAGATAACATGTCACAAAATGAAGTTCCTAAATGATCAATTCCCCAAAAAAATGTTTTAAATTTAGATCCACTGCTTCTTGATACAACCCAATAGAAAACCCTAATTTTTTGTATTAACTGTGTTTAGCATGCAACATAATGTATAATGTACACTATGTACACAAATTCAAAAAAGTCTCTTGTACAAATCCCTTATGCTCCCTCCTTTCATGGTATGGAAATAAAAAAGATGTACAAATTCTTATTAGTGGAAGAACATATTGTTAGACTCATTAGAATAAAAGGAAAACAATAAGGCCTAGGGCTTCTATTCAATCCTTCACTTGCTTCCCATATTTTTTCCTTTATTTTAAGATGGAAAGAAAACTTAAAGAATTAACCTCAGGTTCCCTCCTCCCTTTACTAGCACCCCAATCCCCCAATAAAAAATAAATCATTATAGTTGGAAAAAATTGAATTGCTACATTTAGAGTTCCAAAGAATTCTCAATACATGTGCCACCTAGTTTTGAAATTATGGTATTGAGTGAGGCGAATTTGTTGCACTCTCATTTCCAAATATATTTTGGATGTTTCAAAGACTTCCCATATGCCAACCTTTCTTGTTTATAAATTTAAGCACCATGAAATGGCCAGATCGAGTCGTACTAGGTCTAGAAGAGAGAAATTTTAATATGTTTGTGATGTTACTGATTCTATTTTCTCAATACAATAGAGGAAATGAGATCAAATAATGCATTAAGAATATTTCATAGATAATTTAAATCATTTAATGGTTGATGATTTTTTGGGCTACATATACTTTGCTAGGGTTTTTTAGTTTTCTTAAACTGTAAGTTTTTTCTTGCACTCTTCCCCTGTTACACCACATTTATTATGGGACTTTTAGGTTTATTTCATGGCTCCAAATAGCTTTAATTGATTTGTTGGAACTATGCTAGAGTTGTTGCTTCAAATGCTCATGGCACATCCTCTAAACAAGTGTCTCGACAAGTTCATCCTGAAGGTCTTTCACAAGGTACATCCCCTAATGTTGTGCTTCATGTAGAGGACTTTGATAAATCTTGTGATTGGATTGAAAACTTTACTCTACTAAGCTATCTTGTGTCTATGACCCCCCCCTGAAAGCATGTTATGAAAATTGGTTTTCAAAACTTGGTCACCTCATAGCCTTCACCTTGAAGCTGTGAAAAACCTTATGAGAGGTTTTTTTGTTTTCTATTTTTCCAACCCTCACATGTCAAAGTTGTCCTTGGAAATGGACCATGGTTTGTCCATTCTTCCTTGCTAGTTTTTCATGTTTATCTAGAGACTTCACTATCTTAGATAAAAGGAAACTAAAAGTCCCTATATAGGTAAAGTTTCATATTCTTCCATTTCCTTGTTGGTTGTTCTTGCAGAAAAATGGCTAATCTTTGGGCAAGGTGATTTTCCTTGGCCATAGCATTTCTTTAACACTGATCTCCAAAGAAGGGTTTGCATTGAGGTCGACCTTTCATGTAACCTCAAAGAAATTGTTGTGATCCAAGTTGGCAGAATACTTCACTCAGAAAATATTATACCTTAACTCAATACTTGTTATCAATGTTAATGAGATGACTAAAAGATTAAGGATTGTTTGTTGATTACCCCTTGGATGAAACCCCCTCAGAAGGATCCGAGGGATTCAACTCCTCAACGTATAGATGTCACCAAGAAGGGAGAATGGATGAATGTCAACTACAAAGGAAAACAACCCACAACTCCTAAGTTAAACTTGATTACTATGGAGACTTCCATCACAACTCTTGAGAAACCTGCTTCTTCCTAGCCAACAGTTGTTTCAAACCATGGCCAGCAAGGGAATGTGTCTCTTGATGTAACCCCAATTGTAGGGAGTGACACTTCGTAGCCAGATTCAAGATCACCTTGGTTGCATACACCTAATGTAATTTTTGTTATTATCTCTTCCACTTGTCTATGGTGTTGTTGTAGCCCCTTGGGGCATGAAAAGGCTCCAAATAGTGGCTCAAACAAGCGTTGAATCATTGAGGGTAAGGACGTTTCCATCAACTTTACCACAGTGGTTCCTATTTTGCAAAATATTTTCTCCTCTCCAAGGGATGAGGATGATATGCAAGAATTTTCATAATGAACCTCCTCTCATGGAATGTTTAGGATCTTACTTACCTTCATGGATAATATTCTAGTTGTGATACCTGTCATAGATTGAGTAATTTATATGTCATTTTCCTCTAAGAGGTCAACATTGTAGGTTTTATGCTCAAAGCAACTTGTCATTTAATTTGGCCTACGAGTTCTATTTATTCTTTCCAACATGAACCTGGTTGGGCTAGTTTCACTATTCTTCTATGTCGATGATGGTAGTCTACAATTGTTAATCATGGTTTGGATCACATGCAAATAGTGGTTTGGAATTTTTTATTTGTTAACAATCATTCTTTTGGGATTTGTAATGTTTATGCCACTAATGATGCTATTAAGCGGTCACATCTTTGGCATTGGCGTGTTAATAACTTACCACCCACCACTTCGGTCTTCTATGGGGACATTAATATGGTTGAGGTGGCTTCTGATAAAGATGGATTTTTGCCTTTTCAATGGACAAATAATGAATGATAATATTAATACTATATGTACAATGAATTGGATCCTTTTTATCCCAATACGAACTACCGCCATTCAGATTTGGTTTAGCACACTTGGCATAATTTTAGAGTTGGGCTTGACAAATTTTAAGAGGCTTGATTATGCCATGATCTTGACTAAATATTTTTTCTCTTTTCCTAAAGAAAGGGACTTACCTATGACTCCATTAATTGTTGTGATGTTGTCAGACCACTTTCCTGTCACTTTTTCTATCTTATAGAAAACAACTCAGTCATATCCTTCCAAGAATCAATTCAACCTCAACACATCATTGTTTCATCATCCCTCTACACTAGCTTATATCCAACATGTCTACAATTTAGAGTCTCATCCACATTCTCATTCTGGGTAGATTTAATGGTGGAATGATGTCATTTCTCATACTGCGAGGTTGTTGTGTATTTATGGAAGACAATTATTATGATGTGGAGCCTAATTAGACTTGGAGGTTGATTTTTTCCTACTTCATTAAACGTGGTTTCCCCAAAAAGTTTACTACAGGGGTTTGTGGGTGGCACCCTGACGCTCTTGGGGTCAAGGGGAAGCGCCCCTTACAAGGTCTTAGAGTCAGCGGCCATAGTTGCACTCCCTATTGCAATAATGAGCAGGGTCATTGGGTAATTTCCTTGAAGAAAAAAATGATTTTACTTTAGTAAAAGGCTAATGTAGGAGCATCTTGGGTCTTTGAGAAATGTTGCATCATCTTTAAAAATCCCTATTTTTTTGTTCCTACCCATTGTTCATGAAGTAGCGATTGGTTCTTTTGGTTTTATATCATACACAATTGATATCATGTTGAGGACCTAGATTCTAGTTACTTATCCCAAGTGTACATGCTCTAATGTTTCATCCTCTCCAAGTTCAATAGTAGTCTTTGAGGTCTCTATTTCCTATGAGCTTCATCTAGTGGGGCATGATGTTTTCTTTGGCATAGTTTCTTGTGATGATGTGGCATATTGCGCAGTTAGGAGCTAACTCTTGACACATGTATGGACCTAACATTGTAACTTTTCTTGGTATTGACCTATAGAAAACTCCAACTACACTTGTTCATTCACAAGAACATTCTAACCTTTGTTCAACAAAGTGATCCTGTAAGGATGTGTATGAGAAGTTCTAGGGAGTTCCAAATTTTGTACCACTTCCTCTGAAATTATATTACCTATTGACCCTGAGTCAATGATGACTTTACACACCTCACTAAGTATCTTACATTTGATCCTAAATAATTTTCTTCTCTATTTGGGCTCTTCTTTACTAGGTTCTCTAAGTAACACATTCTTAAACATGAGGTTTTCACCATTTTCAAAATCAAGACTGACCTTCGGGGCCTTGGTGCTACTAACTTCCTCTTGTGCATAGGCAACCTTCTTCTCCCCTTGTGAAGATGAGGCTTTATCAAGAAATCTATGAGTAGGGTGTCCCATTTGGCCACAATTATAGCGCTTCATGTTGGAAAAGTGTGATCCTCTTCCAAAACCCCCAAATCCACCTCTTCCTCCACTATTGGTGCCTCTACCTCTTCTAAATCTACCTCTTCCACTTGATTCACTACTTTGTTCAGCTAGTTTGAAGTCTTCTTGATTCTTACTTTCATTGGTTCTTACACCATATCCACCCATATGACCTCCTCTTGAGTCTATACCTCTACCTCTACCCCTTGAACTTGTATTATGATTCTTCTTGTTCATTTCCTCTACCTTGAGAGCCAGCTGAAAATATTTATGGATAGTGGTAGGGGCCCATAAGATAATCTCTTCTTAGATGCTTCACCTTAATAACCTCCTCTTCTTGCACCTTAGTCCTCAGGCACAATTTTTGAAACTCCTATGTATAGAAGGCAACATTCATGTCCTTCTTTTTCAAGATTTTCCTTTTCTTGTGCAACTGGATCTCATAGTCCTCTGATAAATAGTTCTCCTTTAACTTAGCCACCATAGCCTTCCAATTAGCTATTGGCTTCTTTCATTCATTTTCCCTATCTTCTTAAAGGAATTTATACCAAGTTAGGTCCCCTCAATCTTGATTTGGAAACCTTAACCTTTTGAGCTTCAGTAACTTCTTCACACTTAAAGTGGTTCTCGATGCCTTCTATCCATTTCATCACTAACTTTGAATCCATCTTACCATTAAATAGGGGTATAGCCTCAAGAACCTTGCCACCCAATTCCTTGATGGCCTTAAGAAATGGTTCTTCTTGAAGAGGAGGGTCAACTTCAAGGGTTACATCCTCCTCATCCACTGCCTTACCCTTCTCTTTACCATCTTTCAATTTCTCTTTCACCTTGTCAGTTACTTTTGTAACCTCATTAGTTCCTCCTTCATAGTCTCTAGAGCTTCATCTAAGAGTCTATTCTTTTCCTTTTTCTCTGTCACTTCTTTGGCTAACTCTACATTAGTCACCATGGTGGTTTCACACACTGACTCACTCCCAAACTCTAACATACACCTTATCCCAAATCTTTGGTGCTTTGATACGAATTTGGTGAGGAGATCTTTCCAATTGAGTCCCAGGCTCTTAAGGACTCCCAAAGGTGTATTATTGACCTTACTAGGGATTTATATAAGTCCCTATCTAGGGTATTTCCACTATTATTTCCCCTTTTCTCTAAAGGTCTCTCCACCTAGTTTGTTCCCTACAATTGCTCTCCTTGCCTTTTGTGCCTTAACTCATTGAGTCTTCTTTCCAACATTTCAAATCATTCCTAGATATTATTAAGGATGGAAGTGTTCCAATTAGACTACTTTCAATTTATCTTAAGTCCAGATATACTCACCTTGCATATGTTTTTTTATCAATCTCTTGGTTATAGGGCTAGTAGACTTTAAGTCCCAATTAGACCTCCTAGTTAGGTTTTTGACCTATAACTTGAAAAGTCACTAAACAAGGCCCAAATCTATCCATTGATTTAATACCCTTTTCAAAGTTATTAAATATTTTCTAGGTTTTAGGTCACCTAGCTATCTATACACCTCCTTCCCATAAATAAGCCTAAAAATAAGGGTTTTTAGCCCTTAATGTTGATTGAATTTTTTTGGCTCCAAAACAAATACAAATTGTCTCTTGATGACTTATCCTTATGCACATTGTATTTTCACACATCCCTCTACACCTTCAAGAACTGGGATTTGATTATTTCAATCCATGAAACCCTCCAAATTTATGCTTTGTAACTATCAAGCTCCCTAGTCAGACACACTAGGTCTCGCCTAGGGCTTGATCTTAAAAATAGAAAACCTACTTACGAGGACTCCAAAAAAAATATTTACAATGTATATACAATTTCCTAGCATGTCCCAAGTAGTCGTACAATTTTAGCCACGAGATTTTATGCTAGAGCCATTTTTCTTCCTTTAACTCTGTATTGACCAATAAATAAATCATAGAGGAATGAATTTTAAATAGGCAACCTAATAAAAAATTCCTACTTTACTCTTGCACACAAATGAAGTTAAAAAAAAAATCAAATTAATCATACAATTGAATTCATCAAATCAATTCATTAATGTGCAATTGCTCGAGTTGCAAAGCTTACTGTAGTATAAACATCAGTTTTTGCTATTGCATAGCACTAGAAAACTTTACAACACTTCCTCCAACCCCAATCTCTGGTCATGGTTGACCATAAATACCTTCAAATACCATGCTCCAACTATTGGAAATAAAATCCAATAAATTCTTGGTGATTAGGAATATTTTGCAAAATAGCGTTGACAACTTTTCCATGAAGACTCCTAAATGCCATCCCTATGATGCCGACTTGTGTAGTTTGGATAAAAATGACTCCTAGAACTCCTTTATCACAATTTTGATAGGTTTTATCCACCTTTTAGCTATTTTTCCAAATCTAAACTTAGGATTGCAACTTTGCATTTACAAGGTCAACTTGAGCAATTTCACTACAACTAACTCCGAACTGCTATCTAGACATTCTAACCTCCCATAACACACCTTGGACTTTATTCTAGTCCTTATTCATCGTTGGTTTGGCCAAGACCACCTACAAGCCAAAATTGCATTAGGGTTTTGAGCTAAAACCTTAGGTGCTCCTACACCAACAAGACTTAACGAGATTGCTTATGGTGATAAGGGCTCTAGGTTCTTCTTCCAAACTCATAATACCAAGGAAGTTAAAGACTTGATTGATACTATTTGTGGTGATTGGATTGAAATAAACTCTCATGTTGACATTATTAAAGCCTTTGTTGGATATTATAAGAAGTTGTTCACTAATGAAGATATTGGCTCTGCTATCAAATAAGATTAGTAGCCCCATTCCTAACAAGGTACCCTCATGGGATGTTGATATATTAAAATAAATAAATTAACATTACATCTAATTGTAGTTATTGTTTAATACATAATAAATTATTTTGTGAATTTTTTTCATTTTTTCTATTCTTTGATATTGAATTTTGTTTAAACTAAGGGAACATTATCTATTGAATTAGTTATTTAAGATTTTATATGCAATACTTGTGAAAAAAAATGAGGCAAACTTATTATTTATAATAATAATAATATATTTTTAAAATATATTAATATTAAAATTATAATTAATTAGAATATGTGTAATTAATTTATGGAAATTTTTTAATTTTAAAATATAGAATTAAATTTATAGTTATAATTAATATTATAGAATTGTTTCCATTTTATAATTATTTGACTCAAGAATTTAATATATAAATAATAATTTAATAAGATTATTTATGAATTAAAATTTAAAATGACTATAAAATAGTTGAATAATTATTATTTGTTGTGATTAATTTTTTTGATTATTAGTTAAGCTTGAGTAGATTTGAATCCAAGACCTCCTAATTAAGGGGCTCACAATTTACCGCTATGTTGTAGACTCTTGTCTAGTTATATTATGATTTTAATCTTAATAAAAAATTGTTTTAAATTATAGTTATATTTGTATAAATGAATAACTGCACAAATATTAGGTGTAGAAATGTATGATTGATAGTAAATTAAAATTATCATAAGCTTTTTTTTTTAACATTGTAAACAACTTCAAATCAATTTAATCTTTTCTTTTAAAATATCAAATAACAAAAATGATTCGTAATGCATAAATCTTTTTGACACATAATCCAATTAACAATAAATAAATTGAAATTATATATATATATATATATATATATATATATATATATATATATATATATATATGTTAATAAAATGTGTTTATAACTTAGATTTAGTTTGTGCTAGTTAGCTGATAGGCTTTCCCATTGGAGTTTACTCCAACCAGAAGTTGTCTCACACCAATAAACCAGATTGTTTTCTGATAAACCAGCTTGTTTCCCGATCTGATTTCCCAGTTGTCAGTTAAAGTGATGTGATGGGGACTTTAATAAACTCTATCATGAGATCTGGTAAATGGCTCGGGATTCGCATGCCAGTTGTGAGGCCTACAAGACATTAACTCGGTCATGCCTTATTAATGGTGTGAAGTGACTGTCCAATCCCTTTTCTTGCATCAAGTCAATCTATGCGAATAATATCTCTGTCATAGCGTGTAGCATGCACTTTTTTCCTCCTATCATTTTTCTAAATCCAATCTTATTCAAGAAAGCAACGATTTTGTGTTTCTTGAGAGATGTTTATTACAACAATGGTAAGGAAATTGAAATAGGGTGTGTAAGAATCTCCTCCTACAAATCTCTATCATCAACACCAAAGGTCAGTGGAAGAAATTTTTAGAGATTTTGAGGCCTGAATTATTGAAGCCCTAACCACCTGTAAGTAACCCAAATCTTAGTTTGAAAAGTTTGATTTTTCACATAGCATGATATGATATTTTATGGCTAGGTTGTTAACCAAATTTCTCATTCGTGTTTATTTTCTTCAATCCTTCAACATCCATGTAGTCCAATCCTATTTTTTCAGCCTCTTCTCAATGTTGGGCATCGCCAAGCATGTGGAGCTTCCGCTAAAGTGCTTATCGTTTGGAAGATCATAATTCTTCAGCCCAATTTGCAATTTGATAGTCTCCACAAATTTTCTCTTCTTATGGTTGCTCTCTCCTATCAAGGTTGTTATTAGTTCTTGCCTTTGGCAGGAAATCTATTAGATCTCTTCAATTTCTAAAACCAATTAATTTGTCCAATAAGATTTCAGAATTATTCTGAGATCAAAATTTATTATAAAGTTCACATTTTCATCTTATTTAATAAAAAATCAAAATACCATTAAACTGAAATCTTATTGGCTCATGATGAAAAAGGCAATGAAAAAATTCATTTTCCTTCAACAAAAATACAACTATTTTTTGAACACCTCTATTAATGCAAGCATTAATTGCAACTTTATCTCTATTAATGAATGCATTAGTTTCAATCTTATCTTTTTCACATTTGTGACAAGTAGATAAACTTTTTAAAAGAAGATAATAGTTTTAATTGATGTTTATTTTTCTCATTTGTAAAATGTTATTCAAATATAGATATTTTAATCAAATATAACATTTTAACTCTTTTAAATTGTCAATTTTTAAAAATTATTTTTTATGTACTTTAATTTCATATTTATTTTAATTTTAATTTATATACCGTTTAAATTAGAATTTAATTATTTTTATTTTTACATATCTAAACTAATGCTTTTAATAGATTTTCTTTTATTTTTTATTTATATATATAATTTTATTAGATTATACATTTATTTAACATATATAATTTTTATTATATTGATATTTTTATAAGTGTGTTTGTTTTTTTAAAGCATAAATATTATTTTTAAATTAATTTATGTTTATTTATTTTTATGCATTGGTTAGGAAGTAAATTTAATACCTTTGTTTTTTATCCCTTCTTCGATACCCGTTTGAGTGCTTCCCACGCTATTTTATAAGGTCAATTAACTATCAAAGTAATTGGTAAATTAGTAATTAGTCAATTTAAATAGAAATTATACTTTATTTATTTATTAAATTGGTTTTCAAAAAATTCTAATGCATGTATTTTATATTTACATTACTAAAAAAAAATACAAAGTTTAAAAAACTTTATTATGTCCACATCATGTAATAACTCTACTATAAAAAAGTTCTCAAATTCTCACAGCTTCTAAGATTCTGAGGATTTGAAAATATTACATTAAATTGCATGTACAGAAAAATCTACTCGTGTCCATAAGTGTGATTTTAGTAATTAAAAAAATCTTTAGATTTCTAAAATTTCCCTGTTATTTTCAATTTTGTTGCTATTCTTACTACTTTTGCTCTTTAGAACATTTAATTAAGAAAAACTTATACATATCTTTTGAAGGAAGCAATTGAAAGTATAATATTCATATTAATTTTCAATTCAACCCTATTTTATGGTTATTATTTTTCTGCACAATGCAAATTGAACAATCATAAATATATTCTTAGAAATTATAAAACTTCTAAACAAACATTTCATATCTCACAAACTCAACTTCATAGATCTCTAGACTACGACACATTTAATATCTTGAAATTATCAAATTCGGCAGGAACTTTGGCGCTTGCGCCTCTTGTTAACACATCGCTTCAAAGCTTGCTCATGGCTGATAAATAGCCGCCCTTCTCCTCCTCTCCTCTCTACCGCCATATGAGCTTTACAAAATTGTATACATTAGAGATAAAATTTAAATATTCTTAAATAACTACGATGGTTTAATTAAAGATAGACAGCTATTTGAAACGGAAAGAAAGCATGGGAATAATCAAATACCCTATTATTGAAATTTAACTCAAGACAACACTATTAATTAAAATTACATGAATTTCAGTGACGAATGGATAATCTAATGTTGTAGATGTATGCTACTTTTTGAAGTAATTGTTATTTGAATCAAGTAAGTCATGGTAAATGAAATAATCGAAAGGTAAGTTTTGTCTGATTTTGGTTAAAATGGTAGCACAGATATATAACCAATTTAAAAATAAACTAAATAGTAATGACATAAATTTTGTCTCCTAGGGTGTTTCCATTAGGGTTTGGATGAAATTTTTTTTAATTGACTTGATAAATCCTGATGCTAATTATTCTTTAAAAACAAATATGTTGGGTTTGGTGGACATTTTTCTCCAATTGAATTGATGAGATTGTTTGTGCATTAAATTGAAATTGCAGAGGCTTAGAGCGGTTGGAATGTTGGTCTTTTTTATCGTATGAGGGGCTATCATTTTTTAAAACCAAGTAATACGTCATCATTGAGTTTATTCTTTAGTAGTAATGCAAATGTTTTTTTTCTGTGATTCCTTTTATTCCTTTTTACAAATTTTCAGAGGTACATATGTATAATAATTTGAATATCTAAAACTCCCCCAGCTTTTGTCATTTCTTCATATTGCCAAAAATTACACACATTCGTCTCAATATATTGTTGAAAAAGAAACAAGAAAATCAAATGCGGAAAAATAAATAAAGTTTGGTTTATTCTTTCTTGTAATTGATACTATTTGAGTATTAATGCCAAAATGAATTTATATGCAGAGCAAAAGGATCTTAACATGAGATTTATCTTAGTTTTAGAGATGTTGGGAAGTGTGGAAGAGAAGGTGTGGGCCATAGCCATCGTTGATTCATAACTAGTAAGATATCACGAGTGAAAAGTATGTGTAGAGAAACTTGTCCAGTTCAATGCAAAAAATGATTTATGATAAGCATAGCCTCCAAACCAGCAAGCATTGACTAAGGAAAAACCTGCCAGCAAAACAAAAATTGCCAAATTATCCATCAACAATAGTGACAAAAATAAGATGACGATAACATCAACTAGAAGGGCTGCTCATTGAAGTAGCTGGCAGGGTAAGCACATTTGATATCTCAAGTAGTTGATCATGTTGATTGTCCATACAAAAGCCAAATCCTATTATTAGATATTCAATCATGCAAGGTTTATATAGAAAGAAAGTCTCAGAATTTGGAGTGCTGGCATTTAGCTTACTGATGAAAGCCTTCAAGATGGAGACCTTGGCATGAATCGCAATTTTGCTCAATCCATCATCCCCTAAATTCTCTTTGATGTATAAACACAAGGGATGCAGATCATGATTGGAAACACCACCATTGTGCATCTTGCAGAGCGTGCCAACTCTGAATGCAATGAGATAGCATGCAGAAATCTTTAGAGCATCACACAAATCAAACAAGCCAATAAAATAAGTATTTCCATCATTCAGAGGAATGGGAGAGAACAGACACTAGGAATGATCACTTTTTTAGAAAAAAGAATCTGCACAATATAGAGACAAATTATTTTCCCTAATCTTTAGGGAGATTGCTTATTTTAATAGAGAAAGGATATTGACCATTACCCACTTTTGCCAAACGGTCAGCCAGCTATGCTTTGACCAATTATTTATGCTTCCTAACAAAATTTAAGAATGATTAGCCATCCCTTAATTATAGTTAAGGAAATCTCCTTCACCTTCCAGTTTCTTATAGCTCATAGCTACAACTATCTTGAGACCTTCATCATCACTAAAAATTTTGCATGATTGTTCAATTTTGGAATCCTAGAAAAAGGTTCCACTTCAAAGAAAGAGGTCTGAAGGGGAGTGCACTGTTAAGCTTTATGCCTTATACAAATGAAGATGATACTTACATTGAAAGAATATACGGAAGTGGAAATATATTCATTTAGTACATGTATAAAAATATAATTTAAAACTCTTAGTTCTAAATTAGAAAATAAATATTTAGTTCTACCTTATGTAAGTGTTAAACTAATAAAATTCTGTTCTACAAAGAGTCTACCAATGTGTGTAGAACTCTTTATACTTAATTGCATATAATAAATTATACTTTCTTTTAATTTTCATAAAATACATGTTGAATAGATAAATATATTTTAGGGACTTTATGTGTTTTAATAGTATATGCTCTAAAAATAAATATAACTTAGCTAGACAAGGGGCTTTATTTTTTGTATATCATTGTTACTCATTTGTCTAATGATACAAAACATTTAAATTAATATTTTTTTCCTATGTAATGTTTGAGTTTCAAATCAATCATAATAGATTTGAATTTCATTAAACATCACAATATCAAATCATTTCAAATTATAAAATTTATATTAAAAATCATACATTGGAAATGATGTTAGTGGTTTTCTTGTTTAGATTTAACATTTATTTTGGTTTTTAAGGTTATGGCTAATGCTTGATAACCTATCCAAGTAATAGATCTCTCAAGTAGATATCTTCAATACAATCAAAAGTTGGCACCTACTATTGTGGGATCACCCAATGACTCACACAGACAACAACCTCACACCAAATGAATAGATTGAGTTTGACCAAGCAATACATTTGTTTGCTAGAAATGTAAAAGTATCACCACAACAAAAAAAATGTTAAAAGAACCAAATGTCCAAATTGCACTTTGTACTACAATAAATTTATATTGCAGGCTTGAGTAATCTGTTGACGATGACCAACGATCTAGAGAGGTTTTATTATGTAAACTTCAACATGTTATCTTTACAACAAACCTTTGTATCACAACTAGTCTTGTTAATGTATCTCTTAGGGTAGATATAAGATATAGTGTATCCAATAAACTCTAAATTTCCTTAGTTGCCTTCATATGTTAAAGTAGAGTTCAATAGCTACAAAGGTCCACATTGAGATCCTAGATACCCAAAAACCTTTCCAATCCAACCCATATCTCGAGGAAATCATACACAATTGCCTCTCACCATAGAGTGAGCTATCACTATACACAAATCAGAAGGCCTTACCCTAGATAGAACTTCAAGTTATATAGGTAGAACTAAAAGACAAGGCCTTGCCTTCACAACAATCTCTATCTCTAGAGTCAAATCCATCCAACTTCATATAAATCCTTACTTCTATTTTCAACACTTTTTTAAGATGCAAAAAAAAATCCATACACTATTATTAGAAAGAAAGAAGTATGTATGCACTTGATCTCTCCTACCAACCACATCTATGAAGCTACTTCTACAAAAAAAGGTAATGTTTGACATTCTAATACTATTCCTATTTCATTTATTACATTATTTTTTCGCTTGCTAAGTAATCCATTACTCTTTTCTATAGAGTGACATTTGTTGAATTCAAAAGCATGTTCACTCAAAAAAAATAAAGTAGACAAGTTCAAGTATGGTAAGTGACCTTTTCGATGTTTTTAAACACTAGTTCTAGATTTTAAACCATTTACTCATATGCACTTCTTATCAATTAACATGATTTTCCTTTTACTTGTAGGTTTTTTCTCATTGACCATGAATAGGACCCAAATTATGTTTATATTTATACACAAAAGAATATATTTTAAAAAATTGTACAATGCAAACCAACTCTTTAATTGGGATGTCATACAGTAAGAAAAAATTTAAACTTGTACAATTTTATAATCTCCAAAAAGAGTATTAGTGTGTCTATGACTCAATTCTATATAACAACTAAATTTTATACTATCAATTTTAAATCCTTCCTTTAATTTTACATTTCTCTAATTTTGATTTTAGAGAAAAAAAATTATCGGCGTACCCCTTACACCTCTTTCTGGTGCAAGTGCTAGTAATATATATGGTCAACATAGCATTAGACGAATGTAGATTCGGGACAGCATTGTATTGCTTACCAAAGTAGATGTGTGTCCAGTACAGAAATGTTACAAAACAAACACAGCAAACCATTCATGAGTTGTCCCATTGGAACTCACGTATTCGTTCTCTTACGGCGAAAGCAACTCGTTTTTGTCTTTCAAAAGTGGTGTGCCGTGCTTTCAATTTGACTAAAACATAAAGTTTTCAGGAACATTATCCTGATTAAAAAACCCAAACTGTCAAATTGCCTCCTTCTCAACTACACGAAAGTCTCCACCAGCAAAGCATTGACAGATATGTTTGTTCCTTCGAAGCCGCGCCGCTCCGATGAAATTATTAAACAATACGATGCACGCTCGGTACAATAGAATCCAGATAAAATAGAGGTGTCTTTTAGATGAGACCTTTCCTGTGGAATTGCCAGGAACCCGCCATTGTAAATTGCATTTGTAAATGTCGGTTGTGACTGCTAGTTGTTTGACCTCCCTCAAACGTTATCCTACAGCCGTGACTTCGCCGTCTCTGCCTATTTAAACTCCACACTTATCTTGCTTCTTCCCATGCAGCCCTTTCACACTTCATTAAGCACTCAATCTTTCAATTCTTTCTTCCATTGCTAACAAGTCCCGTTACAAATGGCTGTTTTATGTTCTGGAAAGATTGTCATTTCCATGGTGTTAGTATGTATTGCGGCATTGTCCAGTACAGGGGATGCCGCGGGTCGGGCCCTACTTTTCCCCTGGAGGAAGCTGTCTGCCCTGGTGGAAGAAGAGCCCCTTGTTCTGCAATACCACAATGGCCCTCTCCTCACCACATCTCCCGTTCTCAATCTTCATCTCATCTGGTACGGCAATTTCACTTCCGCCCAGCGTGCCATTGTTGCCGATTTTGTGCAGTCTTTGGGGGCGGAAAGCGGGAAGCAGGGTAATTCACCCTCTGTTCTCACCTGGTGGAAAACGACAGAGGGCTATAGAGGATCTGCCCCTTCCACATTAAACCAAGCAGCTCAGCCTTTGACTCGAAGGCTGGGGAAGCAGAAGCTGGACGAAGCCTGCTCTCTCGGAAAGTCCCTCAAAAGAAGTGACATTCCCAATCTGGTGAAGAGTGCAATGAAATCGGGAGCTCTGCCTCCGCCATCAAAGAAGAAGAGAAGCAATATTGGCGAGGTGGAGTTGTATTTGGTGCTCACATCTGAGGATGTTATGGTGGAGAACTTCTGCAGCAGCTCTTGCGGATTCCATGACAGCAGCAAAGGCCGGGACATTGAAGATGAATATGAATACGCGTACGCGTGGGTGGGGAATTCGGTGAGGCAGTGCCCGGGGCAGTGTGCGTGGCCGTTTCATCAGCCAATTTACGGCCCGCAGAGCCCTCCCCTGCTGCCCCCCAACGGCGACGTCGGCGTCGACGGGATGATAATCAACATTGCCACCGTTTTGACGGGCGCGGTGACGAATCCGTTCAAGTCGGGATACTTCCAGGGAGACGCCGCCGCTCCGTTGGAGGCCGTCTCAGCTTGTCCTGGCATGTACGGAAGCGGGGCTTATCCCGGTTACGCCGGTCAAGTGTTGGTGGAGGAGACGACGGGGGCGAGCTACAATGCCCACGGTGTCAACGGCCGCAAGTTCCTCCTCCCAGCAATGTGGCATCCCACCTCCCGATCCTGCAAGACCTTGGTTTAAATCACCAAATTGTCATTTTCTGGTTTAAATAGACTCTTTACAATTCTTTATTCATTTATTCTTTTGAATTAATAAAATTATAATTTATACTCGGCCTTCAATTACTTTCCTCGGTGTCATTGGCACTATTGACTGATCTGAGGTTTTTCTTTACTTTTGTCACTATTTTGATTGATCTGAGTTTTTCCTTTCCTTCTCTTGTAAAATAGTAATGAGAAAATATTATGGTAGTCTAAGCTTTTTAGAAAATATTCTTAAGCAAAATATAACTTCACTTTGAACCTTTTTAGAAAATGTTCTTAAAGCAAAATACAACTTCACTTTGAGATTCTTATATGAGGCATCACTCTCAAGTCATTTCTACATCTTATTCTTATTAGAAAAGACATCACTTAAAAAATAATTCTTCTTCTTCAAGAGTAGGTTAGAATTAAGAAGCTAGATTTCATGATGATTTGTCATATTATTGCATCACTGTATTAAGTAGTTTCTTAAGGATATTGACTCATCAATTGAAGGCATCATCTACACAAGGGGTTTTTTTTTCAACCAAATGGATTGGAAGAGCTTTGGAAAGAACGACACCTTGGAAGGTCCCACAATATTCTCTTAGAAAGTATTAATGTAAACAGTAAAGGAGGATGAATTCATAAATTATAAGAAGAATGAAATATACCAAATAAATGCAAACCCTTGTCAATTTAAATATATTAACAAAGAAAGTTTAATCAAGTTTGTTTTCATACATAAAAGTAAAAACTATTTGACATACATAATTACACATCTTTACTTTTACTAAATCCAATAATCATTAGATCTCTATTAATATGTCTATTAAAAAAACTAATAATTAGTCCATGTTATGAAACATTGGAGCATCAATAACTTTTGTATCACTATCATGTTCAATAACATCATATAAGAAATAAGATAAAGTGTGTTCATAAATCAAACAAGCATATCAATAAGATCATCACTACATAAATATGTTTTAGAACCTCTACCATATTATGTCCATGTTTGTGTATAGTTGTAGAGGATGAACTAAAATAAGATGCACAAGGAATTAAGATATATTAAGAATGTATAAGGATGTAGTGAGATTTAAAGCACTCTAATAAGCCATGTGAGGACAATCATCATTAAAATCACATGAAAAGGTCAAGTTAAATCACCTACAATAGAAGGGAAAATGAGAGAGAGTTTGAATAAGCATCTCAAGGAGATTACTATTAATATGCAAGTGAAGTGTGGAAAATTGTTTGATTGCTACTTAACTCCCATTGTATGTAAACTAACAGTCACACCTTGGTGTGCAATGGGTATGTCGAAAATATATTGAAGATAAATTTTGAAGAAATAAATAAAAGGGAAAGGGTAGATATAGAACATTAGCTACTTGTTAGAGAAAATTGTAAGCGTTATCACTCACTCTCAAACCATGGAAAACTTAATGAAGAATTATTGCAGATAAAAAACAAGGCATTAAGTCAAAATTGGTATATATAATGCTTCAAAACTTAGGATCTATGCATACAATTGCAGTTTAATTCCAAAAACAACTACTCATTATAGTAGATTGTAAGCTATAAGCATGTTTACTTCAATGTATAGTCATCAAAGAAGAATGTACAAGATAAGATATTCTTTCAAATAAGAAACAAGAGAAAGGGCATCTACTCTTATTGAATTACAAATAAATCTCTAAGTAGAGTCATTTACATGTAACTACATTCAATATAGTTCAACAAAAGGTGTAAGTTAAAATAGATAAACAATGCTTCAAAATTGATAATCTATGCATACAATCACAAGTTATAATTTAAATAAGTATGCATTTAGTGATCATTATTGTAAGTGGGTGCACTTCAATAGCAACTCAAAGAAGAATGTAAGTTGTAAGTTGCATTGTTTGTCGCTAAACTTCATGATAAATTCCCATATAAATGAAACACAAGAAATGATATTTGGTCTTATATTAGAGACATTATAAAGATTAAGCTTGAATATTTAATCCTAATAGTTGGTGTGTTGTTGCCCAACTAAGTTAGAATAATTCATTGAACTTAAGGCAATGAAAGCCCTTAATTACCACCATTAAAAGAATGCTAATATTCAACTTCCAACAACATTAACTCGTTACTTTTCCTACCTCACAAAGGAAGCCTATCACTAAGCCCTAAAATTGTGCTTGAGATAGAATTTTGATGAGCATGAGTAACTCATAGCTACATCAAGGGCTTCTTCAAGAATTGAGAAATCCCTCCTTCACAAGGTTCAAGACAACACTAAAGGTTGGAATTCTTACCAGAGAAACATGAAGTCAAAGAGTTTAATTTATGGACTGCTAAACCTAAATCAAATAGGGGCAACGATTCTTTGAGGGGAAGGACCCAACACCTCCAAACCCTACAACTCTATTAATCTTAGGAAACCAAATGGGCATTGGTAAAAGAGTATTCAATAAACATGTTGATCATACCTAAGAAATAATTCCTTGCAAATTAAAAATCCAAGATAACATGTCACAAACTAAAGTTCCTGAATGATCACGTCCCTAGAAAAAATATTTTAAGTTTAGATCCACTGCCTCCTAATACAGCCCAATAGAATACCTTGATGCTTCATATCAACTGTGCTTAGCATGAAACACAATGTATAATATACACTATGGGGATATGCACCAAGATAGTGTGCAAAAAGTGGACACCATGAAAAAAATATCGAAAGTACACATAACATGATCGTGTTATGTGTACTTTTGATCAAATTTCAAAATGGGCCTTGGCTTGTTACCGAGCCAAGTAAAAACATTTTAAAAATTGAATGTTTACATAACTCGATAGCATTATTCTTAACAAAACACAATCACATTTTTAAGAACTAGAAGCATTGCTTCTAGTTAGTTCTCCATAACCCCATTAGGTTTTGAAGAACCAAAAGCAATGAGAGTGAAATATATAGAGAGAAGGGGGTGAAGGAGATGCAAGGGAGGAGTGAGAGGTAAAGGGGGATAGAGAGGGGAGAGAGGGAGAGAGGGAGAGGGAGAGAGAGAGAGAGAGAGAGAGGGGAGGGGGGGGGGGCAAAGGTTGGTAATGATATAGTTCACATTGCTATATGGATAATTCAACAACACTTGTCACTTCTTTATCTAATTATTATTATTATTTTTTAGTACATGTGCACTGTGGACCTTATGTCACTACTTAATCTACTAGTAGTTGGTGAGTATTCATCATCATCATCATCTAACATAGGCTCACATGCATATCTTACTTCTTTAATTTGTTGCTTTCCCCTTTCTAGCTCTTCATGTCATTATCTGTAACTTATGTCATGGGTCCAAGAAGCTCTTCCCCCTCTTTTCCATTAACTAGGTGGGATTTATCTCTTAATCTTGATTAATTGGTTAATAGTTTCATTCTTAATAGAATTTGTAACCAGAGTATTCATAGCTAGTTCTCTTCTTGATCACTATAATATTTTCTCCTCAACATAAATTTTTGTAATCAGTTGATATACAATCACAATTTTCTCTTGGTCAATCCTTTAGTCATATGATTGAGCCTTTAGATCCATAAAAGAGTTGAAATCTAGATTTGGTAGAAGAATAGTATTAGATCCCCAATTTTAAAACTTCATTACCTAGTAAATTTTCACATTTGAATGGCACCATTTGACAGTTTTCATTGGTACCAAGAACTTCTAAAACAATAAGCATTTTAAGGAAGACATCCCCCATCATCCTGATAAGGTGAAGGCCTAAACTTCTTTATGTTTGTTCTTTATCCAATGATTCTAAAGCGAATAACATTCTTACTAGAGCGAGTTCAGTTGCAAAACATCTTTTCCTTTTTTATGTGGATCGGATTTTAGTATCAAAATCCTCTTGAAGTCTTTTTCCCAATGTACACGGGAATGTACAACCACTGTAATGTGCTCTATCTTATGACCTTTAGCTATTAATGTTAGAGTGTACATAACTGCAAAAGGTTTATCAGCTTCACAAGTTATAGACTCCAAAAGGCCTCTAACAATATATGCCTTCTATCTGTCGATAATTTAAATGATGGATAGGAAAGATATCCAAGGATAATAATATACAAACCTTCTCCTACTAAAATCTTGTACAAATAGATGACATTTGAAGCAAACACCTCCTTTTACTCTACCGCTTGTGATAGTTTTCGAGCTCCAAGAATCTCATACATTGACAAGCTCTAATGATCCCTTAGATTGTTCAGACTAGGAGGACCTAGTTAATATTCACCTTGGTTGCAATTAACAAATGATATGCATGTGAGCCTAGATGTCATATGATGATGATTTATACTCACCATCTAATAGTAGCTCAAGTAGTGATAGAAGGTCTTCAATGCACATGTACATAGAAGTAGTATTTTAAGGGGTCTTAAGGGGTCCCAATGTCCCTTTTGACACACTATGACCTCTCATGACCCCTTTCAACACATTAGACCCAAACATTCTATTTTTGTTCTTTCTCTTGCCAATCTGAAGCATTTTGTAAATTAGGATTCAATAGTTGTACGAAAGCTTTGATGAGAAATACAAAAGAAATATTTATTTCATGGAAACAACAATATTTACCCCATACTGGCTACATTTCCATGCCCTCCAAATTTGATGGTGGTGACATATATTGAAAGGCTCTGATGATTCTTAAGATTGTTGAGATTGGGAAGACCTAATCAACATTCACCTTGGTTATGTACTTAATACATGAAATACCTGTGAGCCTATGTCAAATGATGATGTCGATGAATACTCGTCATCTACTCTAGTAGCTCAAGTAGTGACATAAATTCTTTAGTGCACATGTGCATAGAAATAATATTCTAAGTGATCTTATGATGATTCCTAAGATTGTTGAGACTAGGAAGACCCAGTTAACATTCACCTTGGTTGTACTTAACACATGATATACATGTGAGCCTATGTCAGATGATGATGTCAATGAATACTCACCATGTACATTGTCACTAATGTTACACAAATGTTATACTCTTACCGAACATTGCCAGTTGGAACTGAGTTCAGAAGACTCTAGTATTCACTAAGAAAAAGTTTAGAAGAAGAGAAGTTTAGGAATTCCTATGTAAACTGAGTTAGGTCAATTACCAATGGATTTTAGTGTAAACTGAATCAGGTTAGTTACCAAGGAACTTAATGGTAACCAAGTGACCTAGTTTTAGCTGACCTCTAATAGATTAGTTTTATCCATTTGTTGGTTTATGCAAGTTGACTCAGTGGATGTTATTTTTTTGTTTGAAAGGGTATTCAAGCCGACTTGACATATATATGAAATATCAAGATGTGGATTGAATAGTGTGAAAGAAGTGAAGAAGATTAGATGCAAATAGACAAGGATATTTGATTAAGAGCAGAGTATCCAAGGAGATGCAAAGAACATTATGATCAAGGAGGATCTAGAGGATAAGCCAGAATAGTGATCTAAATCTACAATCTAGTTGCTTCATAAATTAGGTCAATCATTGTTAGTCTCTAAGAATTGTAGCAGTGAAGAAATCTCTTACTAAAGTTGACTTAACAGTCATTTTGTAAATATGGCAAGCGACAACAGTGGGAAGGGATTGGGTGGGAAAGGAATTTTGAAATCTGTGGGATTCTAGCCAAGTCTGGGATCAGTGTTAGCAGTAGCAGGTGATTCTGCAGGCTCAAGGGATGCTAAGGATGAAGGTATGTTGGAGGACCCAGGAGAAGGCGAGATTTTGGAGGACTTGGGTGGAGGGCCCAAATTGATTAAAAAATGGTTGAGCCTGTTTGGAGTATGACCTACAAGAAAATCTTGCTTTCCACTAGTTAAAGATACATTAGCAAAAGATAAAGGTAAGTTTTCTATTGAAATCCCTGACCAGATCATTGATAAAAACATTTCGAGCATGGATACTACTTTGGTTGGCAGGTTTATTGGGGCTAGACCTAACATTGATGATGTAAGGAGTTTTGTGCATAAGAAATGGAGTCTGAAAGGTCAGGTTGATGTCTTTGTGATGGCTAAAGGGTGTCTCTCTTTTTGTTTTTCCTGTGATGAGGAAAAATGAGACATTCTTTGTAGCAGCCCTTGGGTGATGGGGAGGCATACCTTGGTTCTCCAGAAATGGTCTCCTAATCTTTATGCTATGGATGACTCTATTATCCAAGCCCCTCTATGGGTTTGTTTACTTGGCCTCCCCCTTGAGTTTTGGGTGGAAGATGTTTTTCAGAGTATAGCCAACACCATTGGTGAGCTTCTTTCATTAGATCCAGTGACGGTATCTCGAAAAAGGATGAGCTATGCCAGATTCTATGTTGGAGTTTCTCAAGGAGTGGATATGCCTGAATATATCTTGTTAAAATAATAGCTAGGCATATGAGATCAATGCATTGAGTTTGAGTCATTCCCTTTTGTTTTCTTTCATTGTAAAAAAGTAGGGCATTGGGCTAAAAAATGCCCTTCTCTAAGAGAGAAGTCTAGAAAGGGTAAAAAAGTATGGCAGTGGAAGGCTGTGGATAGGGATGTTGGATCTTCATTGAGAGGAGGGGTTATTCCAGATGGGAACACTACCTCTAAGGATCAGATCAAGGATGCAGGGACTGCTAAGACTATTGGTGAATCAACCAAGACTACTGGAGTGGTTGCTGGTGTCTTGGAGGCTAGTCATTCTGAGAAGGATTCTTCTATGGTAATAAAGAAAGGTGTTGAGATTCATGCTTAGATCAGGACACTGAGTCCTAATTCAAATGTTTTGAAGATTACTCCTGTTGATAAGAATGCTAGTCTTAAGGATGGGGAGGATAGCCCTACTAGGTAGGCTCCTATGGAAACCATGGAGAATGACCTTGAGTGTATTGCTCAGGAATGGCTGGATGACCATAATAGAGACATTCTGAAGATGACCCTAGTTGGTCAAGATTTTATCCCTAAGGATGGTAAGGATCATACTAAAGAGGGTGCCCAACTGGTTTTAGCTCTTCCTTTAGATCCCCCTATGATGGATTTGTCTAAGAAAGGAAATTTTTTCAGTTGAGAAGATGAGGACTTGCTCTCTATGTCACATGAGGATGAAGATCAGTGGGAGGAGGATGCCTCTGTTGCTGAATGGTCCACGGTTGGGGAAAAAAAAACAACAAAGGCAAAAACAAGAATAGGAAGAATGAAGGGGAGAAGGTTGAGTAGGTACCTCTTAAGAACATGAAGAGAGGCCCCAAGACAAAAGGGGATGTCTTACAGAATAGACTAGAAGGTAAGCTTCTTGGGGTATCTCGTAAGAATGCGGATGTTGGATCTTCCCTTTCTCCGATTGGTAGACCTTCTAACCAGTAGAAGAGAACAACTGAGACCATCAAAAGCATCGCAGATGGTAGTTAGAGAACTATCCTAGAAGCAAAAAAATTTCATAAATTATGAAGATTATCTCATGGAATATTTGAGGGTTAAATAACCCTCACAAACAAGATATTTTGAAGAATATGATCAGAGATAATAGGATATTTTGGTTATTCAAGAAACTAAGATGCTAAAAGACAAGGTGGAAAGTCTCCTGATGTTTAAGAGTGGAAAGATTATTGTGAATGATTTGGTGGGAGCTTTAGGAGGCTTGGTTGTTTTTTAGTCTAATAGATGGATTCAAGGGGAGATCATTTTTCAAAACTCTAATTTTATGAATGTTAGATTTAATAATTCCAAAGATAAGTTTTGTTGGATCCTCACCAATGTTTATGTTCCCAATACTAAATGGGGAAGGAAGGCATTATGGACTGAAATTTCTAATCAGAGGAAGTCTTTTGAGGATGACAATTGGATTGTTATTGGGGATTTCAATACTCAGCTTAAAGAAAATGAAAAATGGGGAGGGAGCCAGACCCACCTAGATAACAAGATTGATTTAATGGAGTTTATTGATCAACACATTCTTCATGATATTGATTTACATGGTATTGAGTATACCTAGATGAATAGGAGGGCTGGTAATGATCTTATTCAAGTCAGGTTGGATCGTGCTCTCATTAGTAATGACTGGATCCTTACGTATAAATGTAACCTATAAATGTAACCTTAGCGCTCAAGTAAGGGTGGGTTCTGATCATTACCCTATTTTTTGGTTGCGGATAATATTAATTACCATAAGAACTTCCCTTTCAGGTTCAAAAAAATGTGGACTCATCATCTGGGTTTGGAGACCCTTATCAAGGGACATTCAAGTTGAAGGTACAACAATGTTTAAAGTTGCTGCAAAACTGAAGAATGTTAAGAAAAAGATTAAAATTTAGAATAAAAATACTTTTGGTAATATCTTTGAAAACAAAAATAAGATTATGGAGGAACTTAAAGATATTCAAGATAAGATTCAAATGGAGGGTTATGAGACCTTTTCTAGGGAAGAGGAAAGTGGTAAATTGGTTAAATTGCATGATACTATAGCTAAAGAGGAAACGTTTTGGAGGCAGCACTCTAGAAAGGTCTTCCTTAAGGAAGGTGATCGTAATACTAAGTTCTTCCATGTGACTACTCTCAAGCACAAGATGGAAAATAGAATTTGCAGACTTAAAACGGATGAGGGATCAACAAACAATGAAGAGATCATTAAAAGGGAGGTAGTGGGCTTCTTCAAATCTCTATTACAAGAATCCAATCTAGATCTGGATAAATAGGAGTCTTTTCTTGAGTGCATCCCTTCCTATGTCTCTGAGGACCAGAATCTGTTTCTCACTTCTATTCCCTCGAATGTTGAGATTTCTCAGGCTATTTTTTCTTTTGAAGGAGACAAGGCCCCTGATTCTGATGGATTCTTGCTCTTTTTCTTTCATAAGTACTGGCATATTATTGGAATGGACATCTGCAATGGGGTGAAGGAATTTTTTGGGTCCAAGAATATCCTTAAAGAGTTGAATGGCACATTCCTTGCCCTTATTCCTAAAAAGCTAGGAGCTAATAGTATGGACTTGTTCAGACCCATTAGTTTGTGTAACTCTTTTTATAAGATTATTTCCAAGGTTCTTATGCTGAGTATTATGACTGTTTTGCCTTGCATTATTTGTAGTCAACAGAATGGGTTTGTTCCTGGTAGGCAAATAGTGGACTCCATTATTACGGTGCACGAAAATATCCATTCCCTTTCGGTGTCTAAGAAGGAAGGTTTTTTGCTCAAGCTAGATCTTTCTAAAGCCTATGACAGAGTGGATTGGCACTTTCTCCTCTAGGTTTTGGAAGCTTTTGGCTTCAGTAAGAGATTTTAGGATCTCATTTTTATGCTGGTGTTGTCGGCTTCTCTCTTGGTGCTCGTGAATGGTTCCCCTTCCTCTTTCTTCAAGGCTTCTAGGGGTCTAAGACAAGGTGACCCTATTTCCCCTATTCTTTTTATCATCTTAGCTTAATGTTTGGGAAGATTTGTTGATGGTTTGGTTCTTAAAGGAGACTTTGTGGGCCTTAATCCTTCTTCTTCAACTTTAGTCTTCTCCCATCAACAATTCATTGATGATTCTATTGTTATGGGAGAAGCCTTGGTGAAGAATGTTGGCATTTTTAAGAAGGCTTTGGTGGATTATGGTTCTGCTACTGGTTAACCTATTAACTAGAATAAGAGTCTGATTTACTTCGTGAATGTTAATATGGAAAGGAAATTGAAGATCAAAAAGATTATTGGCTATGAGATTGGTTCCTTAACTGGCTCTTATTTGGGTTTACCTATGGGTTTATCTCCTCCTAACAGTTTCTGGAACTCTTTGATTGACAAAATTCACTCCAAACTTGAGGGCTGGAGGGGATTTTTACTCAACCAAGTAGGTAAGTTTGTTGTTCTCAAATCTATTTTGCAAAGTGTCCCACTGTATGCTTTGAGTCTTTTTAAAATTCTTAGAAAATATGCCCTTGCTATTGAAAAGATCTAGAAAACTTTCTTATGGATATGCACGGAGAATAAAAAAAGATTCCCTCTCATTGCTTGGGAAAATGTTTGTATGCCTTATAAGAAGGGAGGTCTTGGGCTATGAAGGGTTTCTTCCATGAATGGTTTTTTAATGGAAAAATTGTTATGGCGATGGCATAAAGAGAATGGGGAATGGAAGAATATCTGGAATGATAAATACAACTTTGAGAAACTTGACCTTTACCATTTCCTTAATAGTAATGTGGAACAAGGGGGGTCAATAATTTGGAAAAATTCTCAAAAGCTTAAAAATATTATCAAAAAAGGGATAAAATGGAAGGTTGGCAATGGAAGAAGAGTTATTTTTTGGGAAGATGTTTGGGTTTTGGACCACCCCCTGTGTGATGACCCAAGATGAAACAGGTATATGGAGTTGTGTAAGACCCAGTTTGGTTCTTTTGTGGTGGACTATTGGATAGAAAATGAATGGGTGGATCTATTTAGATTGGATCCCAATTTGGTAGTACTAAGAAAGAGCCTAAATGCTTTTTTCTTAAACCAAAAGGAGCATGAGCTCATATGGGGAAATGAACCTAATGGTGTTTTTTCTATCACCTCTTCCTATGTTGATTCTTTTGATAACCATGATGAACTGTGTTGGGCAAAGGTGTGGATGAAGGGTATGACACCCAAGGCCAACATTTTCTTTTGGATCCTGTTGCAAAATAAAATTCTTACTCTGGATAACCTTAAAAAGTGTGGGCTTATTATTATCAATAGATATGTACTTTGCAAGAATGATGAGGAATTAGTTGATCATATTACCTTACACTGCCCTTTTCTCTGTGAAGATTTGGGATTATATATTTAACTTATTGATGGTTGAATGGGTTTCCCTTCCAATCTTCAGCTATTCTTTATTATTTGGAAGGCTCCTTCAAAGAATTCTTTTATTGGTAAATTGTGGGATTTTATTCTATTGTATGTTAGATGGGGTATCTGGAAGGAGCGTAATGACAGAATCTTCAAAGATGTTGAATCCAGCCTGGTGCAAGTTTTCCATAAAATAAAGACTCTTTTGATTGAGAACATAAAAAATATAGCACCATAATAGAAATCCTGTAATGATTGGGATACTAATGTTCTCCTCAATTGGAATTTAAAGAGTAAGACTATTGGTGATTAGAGACTCAATCCTAGGGAACATGCTAGATGGGATTACCCTCCAAACAACTGGTACACGATTAACTTTGATGGAGCTTCGAAAGGTAACCCCAGAAAAGCAGGGTGTGGTATTGTGATTAGGAATTCCAATAGGGATAATGTGGGAAGCTTGGCTATTCCAATTGGTTTTCAAACTAATCGCATTGTTGAAGCCTCGGCTGCTCTCCATGGCCTCCTATATGCAAAAAAGTTGAACTTGAATAAGATCTAGTTAGAAGGGGATTCACTCAATATTATTAATTGTCTTAATAAAAAAGCTACACCTTCATGGACAATTAGTAATATAATTTATGATTCTATTCAAATTATTAATTCTTTTGAAATATGTGTTATTTCCCATAACTTCAGAGAGGCCAATGGGATGGCTGACTGGGCAACGAATGTGGCATGCAAAAATGATCAAACTATCATTTGGGATACTCATGACCCCTTACCACTGGAGGCTTGACTTCTTTTCCATAATGATAAATGGAGGTCATCACAAAAGGATTTTTAATTATGACTATGTCAGTACGGGGGGTATGATGTAGAGTTATGTGACTGCGGGTTTTGTGTTTTAGTTCCCAATGTTTTATGTAAAACCTTACACGAATTTTGGGTCTATATTGCTATTGTGCTCACTGTCATTTGTGAGGCCTTCTTTATTTGGGAGTTGCAGACAAAGAATTTTGTGATTTTAGGTGCTTTGCAAATGGGTGGAAAGAGGAAATGAGTTGAACCAAGGAGCTGCATTGAGTGGATGAAGAAGGAAGAGGTGTGGGAAATTTTGAGAAGGTGTAATTTCACTAGGTTTATGGAGAGGCTAAATGGCAGCAATCCTTCCATCATGCAACAATTTATCAAAACTTGGAAAGAGGACTTGATCATGGTGAGCAACCAACGCATGGAGATAATAGAGGAGGTGATTGCTGATGCTACAAGCTTGGAGCTTGAGGGTCTCAATTCCTACAGGGAGCGAAAATTGTTTGACAGAGTCATTGAAGAGTTTTTTGACACAGAGCTTGAGAAGAGTCATCTGGTTAAAATTGGTAAGTCTTCCATCAACCTGACTTCTATCTCTCATCCATGACATTTCATCCTGTTTGTTATCATGGAGTATTTAACTTTGGATGGGAGATTTACCAAATTTTATGGCTACCACTTCATGCTGGTCAACCACTTTAGGCACAATGTTAAAATTAACTTCCCTTACTATCTAAAGCAATCATTTACTATCTCTGTTCAAGCTTTATAAAAAGACCCAAATGGCGAACATGTCTGTCATGAGGGTCTCATGGTGCTCATTTTGAATGTTTTAAAGGCCAAAAGAATTGTGAGGAGTAGGGGTCATATAGAAGATGCAGATTATGAAATGGAAGGGAGTGCCCAAGAGAAGGGTTATGACTTCGAAACCCAAGATGAGGCTGAACGAGGTGAGGTTAATGTGGTTAAGGGATCTGGGAATAGGTCTAAGAAGAAAAGAAGAGTTGTGGGTTACTTTGATTTTGAGAAGGAGAGTGATTTTGTGGAGGATTTGGTAAGGGACTATAAGAAGAAATCTGAGATTAAAGGAAAGAGGGTTAAGGAAAGTCCGAGGATGAGGGCTTCTTCCCCTTTAGATGATGACGAGACCCTAGCTCGATGACTAGAGAAGAAACGATACCCATCCAGATGCCTTGAAAAGGATTTAGGAGATAAAGGGGATTCAAGAGATAAGGACTCCCAGGAACAGGGGATACATGTGGATTGGGAGGACAAGTATGTAGGTACCCCTAGGTCTATGAAAGGGATGTATGGTAACCCGGGAACTATACTGAAAGAAATTGGGGTCATGAAGAGCCAAATGCAGACACTTGGTAGAGACATGCAAGACCTCAGGAAGGAAGTTGTGCATGCTAGTAAAATTGCACATGTTGAGCACACCCTCAGCCAACATATTGATAGGCTTATGGAGGTGGTTGGGAGTGCTAACGATGTTAAAAATCTTATGCAGAAGATTCCACAATTGGAGGCCAAGAACAGGGCTATTAATAGAGACTTCAATGCGAACTAGGGCAAGGTCACTATGATGGAAGCCAAGTTGTGTAACCTTGAGAAGCTGATAAAACAAATGGTTGATAATGTGTCTACTCTGCTAAAGAAATTGGATATAGACAAAGGCTAGGATTCTCCTCAAGCGGTTGATAGCCAAGGTCCCAACAAAAGCACTAGGGCCCATTCTAAGAAGATTGATGACACAGGCAAGAAGGACGAGGTGAAGGCTATGGCAGAAAACATGTAAATTCTAGTTGATCAATCCCTAGACCTAATTAAGGCCATGTAGCTAGTTCTTTACTATCTTTTGTGTTGTCTTAGCGCTGTCTCTTTGCTATTTTTTTCAGTAGTTATGTCTGTGACCTCTTTTGTATTCTTTTTGGAGGTCTGTTTCATTTATGCTTCTAAATCCTCTATCTATTTCTAGATTTTCCTTTTATAAAAATATTTTGGGTCCTTAAAACCCGCTTTTACTTAACCAAAATAGTCATTTTGTAAATCCTCTAACTAGGTGGCATTTCTAGATTGAAGTGTCTTAAGACCTTTAACAAGGCCACTCCTAATAGGGTGATTTAAATCCTTTAACAAGGTCACACCTAACAACATGTTTTGTAATCTTTAACAAGCTTGGCTCCTAACAGGGCTTACTTCAAAAGAGTGAAAAGTTGTAACTAGTTGCATTGGTGGTTTTCCCAAATTGGGTTTCCACATTAAATCTTGGTGGCACATGTGTTCATGTTATTTTCTCATTGCTTTATCTTTCTGCAACTAAGTTACTAAAGGTTAATACACATAAATATTTCAGACTACTTTTTTAACCGAGTTACAGTGTATATCTAGTTCTAACTGAGTTGTGAGTTTCAAGGAAGTTTAATTGACATCTAAGGGATTTGGAATTGTTTTAGTGGTAACTGATTCAACCCTCCCCTCTTAATTACTCCTCTTATATTTTCAACAATTGGTATTAGAATTGTTGGTGCTTGTAGAAAAAGGTTTCAAGGACCTAAGCTAAAGATCAAGATGTCTTACAGAAGATACATTCCCAAGTTGAATAGAGATAACTTCAAAGCATGATAGGAACTCATGAGGCTGCATTTGGGAACCATTGGAGACAAAGGCCTAAAATTCCTAGACGACCAATATGTGTCACCTCCTGATCCTTTGACCAAGGATTAGGTGGTAGATATAAAGAATCACAACACAATGATGATTGCCATTGCTTCTTCTCTCAATTATGCTATATTTGATGTAGTCAAAGATTGTCCAACTGCTCATAAAATGTGGAACAAGCTGCAAAAGATCCATGGAGAAGATCACAATGTGAGCAGAGCCAACGAAGAAAGTTAAAGAGGTCAATATGATCAAATGAGGATGAGAGAAGATGAAAACAATGCAAAATATAGTGAGAGAATCAAAGCAAGTGTGAGTGCAATTAGAGCTTCAAGAGGAAAAATTGAAGATGCAATAGTAGTTAGCAAGGTATTAAGAACTTGTCTTCCCATTTATGCAATTAAAGTTTCAGCTATTTAAGAGATAAGATGTGATCCCAACAGTGATATAACTTTAGATGCACTAGTGGGAAGGTTAACAGATTTTGAGTTGGATAACTTTGATACCTATCTTCCTGGATCTTGCAACATAGAATCAACATTCAAAGAAAAACTAACCCTTGGCAGAAAGGGAGGAAACTCAAAAGGAAAACAATTTGACAATGAAGAGGATGAAGAATCTAATAGTGATCTTGAAGCCATTGAAGCCCTACTTGTAAGGATGTTACCAAAAGGAAAAGGTAAATATAAAGGCAAAATTCCATTGATTTGTTTTTGTTTTTTAGAAGTTGGTCACATTACTACAAAATGTCCAAAAAAGGGAAGTAAAGATGACAAAAAATCCAATAAGTTCAAAGGCAAGAAATATTTCAAAAGCTACAGAGACTACAAAGGCAAAGGTAAGAAATCTTGTTATATTGCTAAAGATTCTAACAATGATATTGAAGATGAAATGCGATATACTGCTATTAAAGATGAATAAGATGTTGAGGATAATGAAAAGATGACATTTATTTCTCATGTAATACAGAATGACACGTGGATAATTGATAATGGATGTTCTCATCACATGTATTGGTGGTAAAATGAAGTTTGAACACTTAAAGCACTATGATGGTGGAAGTGTTAAATTTGGAAACAATGAACCATGTCATGTGAAGGTAAAAGGCTACATTGCATTGACTAATGAAATCAGATGTTATAATGCCTACTAGGTTGAAGGACTGAGACACAATCTTCTAAGTGTGGTACAACTAAACAACATTGGATTCAAGGTAGAATTCATGAATGGGAAGGCCATGCTTCTAGATGGTAAAGGAAACCTAGTTGGAACTAGCAATCAAACAAAAGGTAATCTATTCTATCTTGAACTCTCTGATAGCTCACACTTCTTGGTACATGTAGAGGAAATTTCGTTATGACATAAAAGGATGTGTCATGTAAACTTTGCTAAATTGGTTACTATAAGCAAAAATAGAAGGGTAAGAGGTATTCCAAATTTGAAGAAACCTAAAATAGCCATATATAAATAATGTCAGATTGGAGAGATCGGTAAAACTAGCTTCAAAAGTAAGAATTTCAATATTGAAGAAGTCTTGGAAGAATTTCAATATTGAAGAAGTCTTGGAACTAGTTCATACAGATATGTGTGGACCAATAAGTACAAAGAGCTACACTGGAGACAAATTATTCATTTTGTTTGTTGATGATTATTCTAGGATGATGATGGTAATGTACTTGCAGGATAAATCTGAAGCTTTTCAAAAATTCAATTGGTATCTAGTTAGAGCCAAAAAGAAAATAGGTAAGAAGTGAAAATGCTTAAGATCAGACAGAGGAGGAGAATTCATCTCTAATGAATTCAATGAATTTTGCAATGAAAGAGGAATCAAAAGACAGGTATCTGCACCTAGTACACCTCATCAGAATGGCATAGTAAAAAGAAGAAATAGATCCATCATGGATTGTATAAGAATGCTGATGATAGAGAAAAATGTTGCAACCAAATACTGGAAGGAAGCAATCAACGCAACAATTCATACCTTGGACTGAGTTCAACTAAAGAAAAGTATAGATCAAACACCTTATGAATTATGGTATGGCTATAAACCTAATGTCTATTATTTTAAAGTATTTGGAAGCAAATGTTATTTCCTGGAAGAGTCAAGGAAAGGAAAGTTTGACATGAAAAGTGGTGAAGGCATTTTCCTAGGATACCCCAACAAGAGAAAAACATATAAATGTTTGAATTTTACTACTTACAAGGTTATAGAAAGTGCACATGTAAAAATTGATGAGTTTGCAGAAAAGAATGAAGAACAAAGTAGCAAAGAACCTAAGGATTACAAAAACTTTGTCTACTTTGAACCTGATAAATTACCCAGCATTTAGAAGATTACCCCACCCGAGTCACCCAAGTCTGGAGTGTCAATCGAGTTGCATCCAGTGTCAACTAAGTTGCAGCCAGTGTAACCCGAGTTGGAGATAAAGGAACCTGAGTCACAGTCTATGGGAACCAAGTCTCAGACAGTAGAAACATAGTAGAATTTGGAAATTCATAGAACCTTTGAGCATGGTGAACCAAGTGAATCCAATCCAAAATCTAGAAGTAAGATACCTATACTTGCTAGATATGTAAGAAGGCATCATGGATCTGAGCAAATAATTGGAGATAAGACATGAGGCATAATGAAAAGGAACAAACTAAAAAGGCACATGTTTTCTTATTGAATTTGAACCTAGAACTATTAATGATGCATTGAAAAATGAAAGATGGATAGAGGCAATGAATGAAGAAATTGAGAAAATTGAAAGAAACAATACTTGGACTCTTGTTCCTAGAACCAAGGATAAAAATTTAATTGGCACAAAGTGGGTATTTAGAAACAAATTGAATGAAAATAGAAAAGTATCAAGGAATGAGACAAGGCTAGTGTGCAAAGGATACACTCAAGAAGAAGGCATAGACTATGGAGAAACATTTTCTCTTATTGGTAGACTTGAAAGAGTCAAAACACTACTTGCATATGCTGCATTTAAAGGATTCAAAGTGTATCAAATGGATATAAAATCAGCTTTCTTGAATGGAATTCTAGAAGAAGTCTACATTGATCAGTCTGAAGGTTTCATTGATCCAAACAAAAGAGACATGGTCTGTAAGTTACATAAAGCTTTATATGGTTTGAAGCAAGCTCATAGAGCATGGTATGAGAGACTTCATGGATATCTAGTAAAGATTGGTTTTCAAAGAACTAATGATAACAACAATCTATATATTAAAGAGTGACCATAGAACATGATTTTTCTAGTAGAAATATTTGTGGGTGATATCCTATTTACAGGTCATGATGACTTATGCAAGTCATTATTTGAAGAAATTAGGAAAGAGTTTCAAATGTCAATGTTTGGAGAAATAAAATTATTTGTTGTTTTACAAGTTCATCAAATAAAGGATGACATTTACATTACTCAGTCAAAATATGTCAAGGAGATATTGAAAACCTTTGGAATGGAAAAGATTCCAAACCAATTGGAACACCTATGTCTATTGGACATAAGTTATCCAAGGATGATGATTCAAAAGAGGTAAATTAGACTACCTCTAGATCTGTGATTGGAAAACTTCAGTATGGTGTTCATACAAGACTTGATATTGCATTAGTAGTTGGTATAGTTGCAAGATTCTCTACAAATCCCAAAGAAAATCACATGATGGCAATCAAAAGAATTTTGAGATATCTAAAAGGCACTCAAGACTATTGTCTATGCTACAAGAAAGGTGAAAACTTCAAGCTGAAATCCTTTATTGATGTTGATTGGGTTGGAAGCATTGATGATAGGAATAGCACCAGTATATGAGAATTCTTTCTTGGAAAGAGGTTAGTATCTTGGACAAGTAAGAAGTAGAATTGCATCTCCTAGTCTACAACATAGGTAGAATATGTTGTTGCAGCAGTTAATTGCTCCAACATAATGTGGTTCAAGCAACTATTATTAGGAATGAAGGAAGAAATCAAGGATCCAGTGGTTATCTATTGTGATAAAACAAGTGCAATCAATATATCCAAAAATCTAGTGATTCACACCAAGACAAAAGACATTACAATCAAGTATCATTTTCTGAGAGAATTAGTTCAAGATAAAGAGGATAGATTGAATATGTTAACACAAAGGAGCAGGTTTATGACATATTTACAAAACCATTACCTAAGGATGCATTTTTGTATCTAAGAGGAAAGCTAGGGGTCGTTCCACTATTTGATGCTCACTAGAGTACAAATTAGTGATGCATCAACCAAACTACTTTGAAGACCTATCAAGTTGATGCAAATAAGTTAGAGCTTATTGCACATGAATCAGTACATCAGGTATATTTTAAAATCACTATGTCAAGTCTTTGGCATTTGATGTCAAAGAGGGAGAGAATCATGTCATTGAGAGAGATTGGTATAATCAAAGAAGAATCAGAGGCAGTAATCTGTAAGAGGGAGAACTTGATCTGATGGAGTCTAAAGATAAGATGGCAGAGGGAGAATCTTAGAGGGAGTTCTCATGGATGGATAGAGAATTAGGATGAAACTAAGAATATTATAAAATCTTATAAATTATTTTATTTCTCTAAGTTTTATTTTCTTAATGACATGTTGGGTTGCAATCAATGCCAAAGAGGGAGATTATTGATAACAATTTTATTCAATTGTATATTGTCATTGATGTTACACAAATGATATACTCTTACCAAGCACTGCTAGTTAGAACAGAGTTCAAAAGACTCCAATATTCTCCGAGAAAAAGTTTAGAAGAAGAGAAGTTCAGGAATTCCTATGTAAACCGAGCTAGGTCAATTACCAAAGGAGTTCAATGTAAACCAAATCAGGTCAGTTACTAAGGAACTCAGTACTAACCAAGTGACCTAGTTTTAGACGACCTCTAATAGATAAGTTTTATCTATTTTTTGGTTTACACAAGCTGACTCAGTGGATTTTATTTGTTTGTTTGAAAAGGCATTCAAGCTGACTTGACATTGGATTTCATATATATGAAAGGTCAAGATTTGGATTGAATAGTGTGAAAGAAGTGAAGAAGATTAGATAGGAATATAGAAGGATATTTGATTAAGAGTAGAGTATCCAAGGAGTTGTAAAGAATATTTTGATCAAGGAGGATCTAGAGGATAAGCCAAAACAATGATCTAAATCTTCAATCCAGTTGCTACATAAATCAAGTCAATCATTGTTACTCTCTTTAATAATTGTAGCAGTGAAGAAATCTCTTAATGGAGTTGACTTAACAGTCATTTTGTAAATCCTCTAACTAGGTGGAATTTCTAGATTGAAGTGTCTTAAGACCTCTAACAAGGCCACTCCTAAAAGGGTGATTTAAATCCTTTAATAGGGTCACACCTAATAGTGTGTTTTGTAACATTTAACAAAGTTAGCTCCTAACAAGGCTCACTTCATGAGAGTTAAAAGTTGTAACTAGTTACATTGGTGGTTTTCCCAAATTGGGTTTCCATGTTAAATCTTGGTGTCACATGTGTTCATGTTATTTTCTTATTGCTTTATCTTTCTAAAACTAAGTTACTAAAGGTTAATACACATTAATATATCAGATTGCTTTGTTAACCAAGTTACAGTGTATATCTAGTTCTAATCAAGCTATGAGTTTCAAGGAAGTTTTATTGACATCTAAGGGATTTGGAATTTTTTTAGTGGTAACTGATTCACCCCTCCCCTCTCAATTACTCCTCTTATATTTCCAACACTTGATACCTATGGTGATATATGCAATATGGATTCCAAGGATCACCTAGCTTCATTTAACAAGAAATAAAACATCCCACCATAGAAGTAGCATACAGACCTGTGTAATGATCATATTATGGTGAAGATGGCTTCTAATGTGAGATGAAGATAATGATGATGATGAATACTCACCATCTACTAGTAGCTCAAGTAGTGGCATAAGGTCTTCAGTGCACATGTACCCAAAAACAAAATTTAGAGATATCTTATGGGATCTTAAGGGGTCCTAGTGTCTCTTTCGACATGCTAGGACCCCTCATGAACCATTTCAATACATTAGAGCCAACAAATCTCTGGAAGCACTTATATTTGTCAATAGAGGAGATACACCCATTGGATTTGTAATAACCTTAGATATATCACCTCAATTGGTGTCATGTCAATTTTGAAGCTTTCTCCCACCTAGACCTCCTTATGCTTTTATAGTACCTACATGAAAATAGAAATATGAAGTTGTCATGTCCCCTAACTATGACAATATAGATTTTAAAAAATATGAAATAAAATACTTGTAATAATTTTGATCACCCTAGTGAAAACTCATTCCACAGCCTCACCATATCATTTTTCAGTTTTACATACCCTCTCATTATTTACTTCCACAATATTGTAAAAAAATGAACAAATAGAAAAAACACATTATGTTATGTGAACTTATATTTTTCGAGTCATGTCATTTGTATACAGAACCAAAACTTGGTATAATGGGTAAATTGTCATGGTTTTATTTTTTTCATCTTTGAGTTGTCATTATTGTTTGTCTCCAATAAGACATAAATAGCATGGAAGAAACCTTCATATTTGAATTTGTACATAGTCCCATACATTACATAATTATTATACTCATGTTCATGTTTAGCAAATAAATGTCTTTTACAATTCTAACTCAAAGCTTGTGATATGCATGTGACACAACTATTTTCCATAGGAAACAACACCTTTGTGAGCATCCATACAAAACCCCATTTTTTTGTATACCATGACGAGTTTTACAAAAACAATTATTTGTTTGATCATTATAATTGACCTCCACAATGTTGCAAAAATGCAAAAAACAAATGAATGAAAGCTTGAGTTGGTTTATATGTAGGAGATAATTTCCACAACAAGTCGTCATATTTCTATTAGGATTCAATTGTATAGTTTTAGAGTCAAGCTCATTAACCCATGTTTAAGGAGTAGTGGTTCACAAGAACCCATCTCTCATGAGAATAAATGAAAGCGTGCTAAATTATGTCAATTTTAGTTAGTTAGTTTTGTATTGTATTGGAGAATATTTGAACTCAACACTATTTAAGTGCCTACAACATGGAATTTTCCATTGCACTAGATGCCCTTTGACATCAATTTCTATTTTTTAGGTTGTGTCATTTCCTACAGAGAATACACAAAGTTAATAATATGTAAATAAATTTTGAAAAATGTTTACCTATTCTAAATAAATTATTGCACCAAACCAACAATGGTCTCTAAAGATACATAGTTAATATTAGAGAGGAAGTGTACCAATAGTTCTTATACCTAACTTTGTACTTTCATAAAGTTTAGACAATACATCGAATTTTGACAAATTTTTATTGTTGTTGTCATCGTTGTTGTCTCTATATGCAACCTTACAACTTAAACAATATTTTATGGTTTCTAGGTCATAATTATGTTATCTATACAATTCATTGAGTACTTTAAAAATATTTTATGGCTTCTAGGTCCTGAGTGTTGAAGGATCAAAAAGTGGTAATTTCAAAGTGTTGCTCAATACCTAGGTAAAGATGTCCAATTATTGGACTAACCGCCAACGTTCCTCTTCGAGATTCGTGCCATGGATTAACCACCTCCTATGTTCTATAAGTCTAGTGGTTGTATCGGGCATTAATAGGTCAATCTTTTGGTGCAACGACAACTCTAGCTTGTAATAAGTGGTATCAGATCTTGGTCACAAGTTCAAATCTCCTCAGGTAACGCTAAGGGGGGATTGTTGGAATAACTTCCAACGTTCCCCTTTGAGATTCACGACATGGCTTAACCACCTCATGTGTTCTACAAGTCTAGTGGTGGTATCGGGCATTAACAGGTCGATCTTTTGGTGCAACGACAACTCTAGCTTGTAACATAACTATGCACTTTATGGACAAATATCATAGTATGGTGCACAAATGTTCTAATAATGGTACACAAATAGAATAATTATTGATCCAAAAAATAAAAAGATGATTGAATATTAATCTGCAAATTTTTTTTATACTCTCTTACATCTTGATCATCATATTTTATTTTATATTCTTTTAAAATTTGTAATTAAAAAATTAGATATTAAAAAAAGGTACAACCATTAGAACTCATAGAGCTATGATACATAGACATGAAAATAGAGCTATACAGTCTCATAACTAATAAATAAAAGACAGTTCCATTTAAATTGTGCACATTTAGAAATATATATAGAAAACCTTCTCCATTGCACTACTTTTCAAACCAATATGTTGATGTACGACTTAGTAACTAGATCCCACAGGCACTGTCTACGGTGCAACTTATATGCACCTCTTTTGAGTGTATTTCATTTGTATATATAAGACTTAAGACTATTTAATACTAGTCTGGATGCATATAAGTTGCATCATAGCCACTATTGATCCCACATGGTTGGCAGTAAAAACTCATGCCCATTCACTCCATGTGAATGGTAACTCACCCCCGTTGTTTTTTCCAATGGATTCCTCAACACGAGCCCTATTGGCATCCACTATTGGAAGAGAGTTTGCATCTTCTTGAAGAAGCTTCCAAAAATCATACCACATGTGAACAAAGAATAACTCCACTTTTCGATTACTGCAGTTTATACCTCTGATATTTTTTAGCCACTTTCCATAGATTGTACAAATTTTCCATAAAGGAGTCTTTTTCATTAAGTAAGGGTGATTAATGCATTTAGAATGTTTTTCTCATTTGTCTTGCTATTAACTTCCCTCCATAATATGAATGGTGGGGTAAGGCATCATACCATTGAAATGTGTGGGAAATGAATGAATGAATGTGAACTCATAGGTAGCCTTTAGGTGTCAAATGGATCAAATTTAGTAGATTCTTTGCCTCTCTCGTAGATTTAAGCTAAACAACATCTAAAATACTTCAATATTGACATTTTCAATATAAAATAGTATCCCAAACAATTAATTTACTAAGCTTGAAAAAAACCTAAAGATTATGGGAGTATTAACAATATGGTCATCAACTTTATGGCAAGTAATCAAGAAAAAACAAATTAACATTTTTGCTAAAGCTCTCTCTTCATTCATAATAGGATCTTCTTATTTGATAGCAATTAATCCTAATTCATCATTTGTATTAAGGTTTCTCTTTGATTCTTCATATGTAATTCTATTCATGGAATATACTTTGCTTGAAAGATCTTAAGAATACTCTCTATCTATGGTATAAGTCTTATATTATGAATGGGCGATGTTAAATTTGCTTTCTAACTCGTGTCAGCTTATGATTTTGTACTCTATGACGATGTCATTAAATTGATAAATGTCTTTTTTAGCCCATCATTTGGGAGGGCACTATTGAATGAGTGCTAATGGTTTATCTCATCTTTTGAGATTCTACCAAATATACTTTTCCCCACATGCCTTATTATTATCGTTAATGCAATAAATTGATTAGATATTTCTTAACAAATTCCTAGCTTTTTCAAATTGATTTGAAAACATTGGAACCAGGTACTTTAATGACAAAATTTCTAGACTTAATATCTTTAATATGAAATCCTTTCCATGTTGATGTGTTTATTGGTCTAGCTCTAGCAATGTTATTAGCTCTGGCAATGGTATTTATGATAAGTACTTTCCAAGACTCATCTCTCGTAGTCAACTTAGCAATTTATTTAACAACACATGAGATACCTTGAGTTCTGAGGTCCTTAAGACCCAAACCCCCATGTGCTTTTCTCATAGAGAATCGATTCTAATTCAATGAATGTCTCTTACTATTATCCTTTCCATTTGACCAAAGAAAGGCCATATCTCTCTTCTTAATATAGTTGTATTGAGAGTGGTTATAAAACCAAATTGAGCCATACTATGTAGTATAGGATGAGATAATATTTTGATTGCCTTGGACTCTTCTTACCACAATAAAGTATTTAGTGTTCCACTTATTCAAAATTTTATCAATTTTATGCTTAATCCAATTCCACGTTTCAATAAGATTTCATAATATGGTTGGGTCCTCCCTAGGCTATTCCATATTTGTTGCACCAACCTAGTGGTGTCTCTTCCCAACCCAACAAAATAGATTTAGGAAGTGACACCTTGCTTCCTGATGCCACACATAAGAGATCCAACTTGTTCATGAATTAACAAACATTATCTTCAGCCAACTCAAAATTATTTTTGTGTCGTCAACAAATTGCATCCTCAAAAGGATTATGTTGAGGACAAGGTAAAAAAGGTGAAATTATAGTAAAAGATAATGCTGATTGTGCCAAGGACAATAAGGTTGATGAAGTGTTTTTTTCAAGCTCAAAAGAGAAAGAGGAGCATGAGGACCAATAAGGGAGAAAAGAACATAGAGGAAGGCAGTCTAAATAAAAAGAGAGGTAGACCTTCAGGCCCCTCTATGCAAAACAAGGAGACTAAACACCCCAAAAAAAAACTCATAAGTTTCTATAAGAGATTTAAAGCTCCAATGGAAACAAAATCCTAAATTTTATCCGTGGATTCAAGTTGTGCTTCTTGGAACATCAAGGTAATAGAATCTCCTAATAGGAAATATATTGTGAAGAGATTCCTCATGATGAATAAAGATATTATTATTTTGATGCTTAAATAAGTTAGGCTTTACTTTAGATCTGAGCCTTAAATGTATCTAGAAAGATGAAAAATCATTCACCACTATTTATTAAAGGGGCAAAGGGGGAGATACTATTTTAGTTTGACCAAAATGGTTTAAATACATGTTTCTAAATGAGAATGCTCTCCTTGTCAAAGACTATTTTGGATAAATTTTACTATTGACAATTAGGTATAGGGCATTAGTAATATTTTTTGTTGTAAATGAGCATAAGAACATAATAGAACTTTGAAGTGGATGTCACAACTTGATAATGTCACATGGATCTTAGGAGGTGGCTTCAAATATGATTGAAGATCCTCAACATAAACCTGGTGGGAATAAATCTGAATGCAATATGTTTGAGAAATTATTTTGGTCTAAAATGATGAACACACATAACTATTTGATCCTTTAGTTAGGAATAAAGGTGATCATAAGGGAATCTAGCATAACTAGACTAATTTCCAAAAAGGTAATAAGAGATCTTATTGTCATCTAGGTAGATTCTATGTGAATATCTAGAGGCGTTTGAGACTTTAGAAAGGATGATAATTTGGGTGTATGTGTAAATGTTTCCCCTTATACATTGTTAGTCCATCACCTTATCATTGTGAGGATCTTGCAACTAGATAAGATAAATCTTGAGAGTGATCATGGAAAGGATGGATTTGTCCTCATTACTTCTCCCCTTACCAAAGAGGATGTCATCAATGCCACCAATGCCATCAAATGGAATAGCAAAATTCCATTGGGGCACCAATTTGTAACAGAGGGATGGATTTGAAATATTTCCAATAGAGAAACTTTATTTCAAGTAGTGGGAGAAAAGAGAGGAAAGGAAAGGAGAAAGCTAGAATCTAGTCTTCAAGAGTAGCTTTTTCAAGGTGAGGCAACCCTACAAAATAACAAAGATAATCCAAATTCTTTAGAATATGTGACCCAATCTAGAGACTCTCTTAGAAGATTAAAAAATTTGATCAAGATACAAGAGGCCGAAACAAAAGCAAGACTTAACGAGATTGCCCATGGTGATAAGGGCTCTATATTCTTCTGCAAACTCATAAAACCAAGGAAGTTAAGGACTTGATTGATACTATTTAGGGTGAGTGGATTGAAATAAACTCTCATGTCGACATTATTAAAACCTTTGTTGGATATTATATAAAAAGTTGTTCACTTCTAAAGATATTGGCTTTGTTATCAAATAATGTTAGTAGCCTCATTCTTAACAAGGTAACCTCATGTGATGTTGATATATTAAACAAATATATATTTCACATTACATCCAATTGTGGTTATTTTTAATACATAAGAAATTATCTTGTGAATTCTTTTCATCTTTTTATTTTCTTTGATATTGATTTTTTTATAAACTAAGAGAACATTATCTATTGAAATAGTTATTTAAAATTTTATATGTGATACTTGTGATAAATTTTGAGGCAAACTTGTGATCAATTCAATCTTTAGTGCAAAGAAAATTGAAATAGTAAGAATGATTAATAATGCTTAAACTTGACCACATATTTCATCCATAACTCTTATTATAACATAATCTACATAAATAAAAATTATCAAAATATATGAAAATTTAAATTTTTATATAATTCATTATATATTATATGTTCATAACTTTCCTTTAGTTTCTTATTATTGCATATATAGGTTATTGAAGCTATCTTTACGTATTGATTTTTTATTTGAATTTTTTTGTCTTGCTAGGATGAAAAGCTATATTACACATTACTCCTAAGTTTGTTCATTTTGATAATTTTGTAGGTTTTTGTTATTGACTTAGTTTCTTGTCTTTATTAGAAACAAGTTTAAGAAGCTTGCCTACAATTAGTCCTATAATAGGTCGAGTTATGTGAGGTTACTTTTGCAGCTAACTTCTAAGTAGTGCACTTTAAATTATTCCCTTTCTTAAATTCATGAAAATTATTGTTATTTATCAGTTACAGTAGTTTACCATCTTTAGGTTCACACTTGGTTATTCAAAAGTGGAAACACAAAGATTTATAACTACAAATGCTACACATTTTTGTGTTTCATGCATTTGAATAATATTTTTTTAAAAAGAAAACATATTAAAAAAACATTATGATGCTAATTATGCCAAAGGCATTCCCTATATGAATGTGAGGACTAAATTTTACATCTGACGTTGGGCAATCTCGGAGAGACAGTAACTACCATTGCGGTGATTAGGAACGTAGATCTATTATCACCTTTTCACTGTTATCAACACTCTCAGATGTCATGAAGTTTCTTAGGCACATCGCATTCCAAGGCTCTAATGGTTATTTTTTGACCTTCGACATGACATGTACAATGTGTCTTTTGATTTGGGTGACAATTCCACAAGGCACCAAGAGGATGAGCAATGGAACCATGACATTAAGGGCCCATTTAGCTATAGAAATAGGAATAGCTATTCTGGAATACTTATTCTAGAATAGAAAATAGGGGTACATATTCCTATTCTCTGTTTGGTCCAGTCAGAATTTGATGGGGAATTTGTGGACCCAAAAATTTATGTTTTCTAAAATAAATAAAATTGGAATAGGAATACGTATTCCAATTCCACCTATTTGGGTGGAATTGCAAAACCTCATTTTTGGGCCAAAATTGGAATATGTATTCCTATTTTATTTTGTATTCCAATTCCAATTTGTTGCAACCAAATGAAGAATTCAAAATTTTAAGAATTTACATATGCCTATTTCGCTTGTATTCCCGTTGCCAAACAGGCCCTAAGGCATCTTAGGAAAAACCAAGACTCTTTCCTTGGAACTCAATTTGCTTGCTTGGAATAGAAAAACATACTTGCACCCATTCACTTGAACTTATCTTTGAGCTCAATGAAAGTAAGTCAAAGTACTTGCTATCGCCCTGCTGAATAGTATGTAATTCAATAATAAATATCTACTACAGTAACTACAACTAATACAAAATCTTTTGGATTTACACCTGCTAGTAGGATCTATATACATCTAACTATGGTAACTACAACTAATATAGAAGCTCATATTTTCATCTAACGGCACATACTTCTGGATAGGAGAAAAACTACCATCCAAATGATCCCATGCATTTATATTTTATCAATTTTGATTGGGCATTTGTTTTCACCCGTATGTATTGAGCTTTTTAACCAGAGAGAAGGATGGGTGGAAGCAATCCTTCTTTGCAATTAAGTCTCTTTTTACCATTAGATTTGATGTTTACTAAGAGTTATGCAAGTGAATCTATCAGGTTTCCTCTGTTAAAGATTTTGAGTGCCAACAACCAAGAAACATTGTTTACCACGTGGCACTGTGACTTGCTGACATGGACATGAGGTAGTTGGTGGTGAAGGCAATGATTGCCATTCACCCCTTTGTTTGTGGTGAGGAATTGAGCGGGGCTGAGAAAAGACTAGAGGCATTAAAGTCTTTGGAATATAGCTCTGACCTTGGATTCCAACAAAGACCATTCATTCTGTTAGCCCATCTAACCTAGTTTGGACTTACCACATGTTTTGTTTTGCCACAACAGGAAAAGATTTTATCAAAGAGAGATGTAGATATTATCTACAAAGTTTCAAGAAGGAGGTGGATTTGATGGAGGATGAAGGTGGGGTCAATAGTTACTAAATCCTACATTCTCCACCATAACATGGTCCATCGTGGATGAGGGAATAGCATGTGAGGAGCAGCTAGACTTCTTTGGTGGATGAATGCCTCTACAGTCCCCACAACTTCTCAACATACACAGTTCACCTTCTTCACTTAGCGTGCTCATGCCTGTAGCTAACACACATTGATCATGGCTACAGATGGAAATGATAACTACTTTGAGCATCAACATCATCACCCTTGACTTTCCCATTGCTAATGGAATACGACTGTGAATACGATGCTCAACTTTATAATATGAAGATGAATATGAAGATGAAGATGAAGGGAAAGGCAACTATATTTATTAATAGTAATGTCTTTCTGAATTGTTCAAACTGTGGTTACAATTTGGAGCAAGAGGCATTTAAACTCAGTGTTATAGAGTTTTCCTTCCTGGTTCAGGGACGAAACTATGCATTTAGGCATTTATGACATTATGTCATATCATGGACTATTCTCCACTGCCTCATGTACTAATCATTTTGTCCAATGGATTTCAGATTACATTCATAATAGTTGAATCTTTTCTTAATTTACAACTAGTTACTAGACATTAGTTTTAATGTTGTGGCAACTACGTTACAAATTTGTGGATGCACAAAGTAAGTGACTAGACTTCAAAAAATCTATATCAATAACTTTCCATGTTATGTTTTTTTTTTTTTTTTTTTGTTAAAGTAGATTTTGGTTGACATTTTGTGAACCATTATTATGGGTAAGGAGAGCACATAAAAAATATAAGATGATTTGTAATGTAAATTTAGAGAATTTTCATTAGAAACTTATTTCTTATTTTGTTGCATAGTTTTTCGATATTTTTAAAAATCTTTTAGATGATAAGATGACATAGTATTTATGATAATCAATGAGTAGATTTATATACTTGGTAATTATTTCTTATGTTAGGCACGTAGAGGAAAATAAGAGTCAACTAGAATGTAGTTACGAAGTTAGTCATCCATTAAGGATGCATTTGAGGTTTGTCGATACAAGGGAAAATTAAGACAACAACCATTATCATTGAAAAACATCTAAAGAAATTTTTTCCTACTACATGTGGTAAAGATGGTCAAACACGCATTGATTGGAAAGTTTTGTGTGATTATGTCAAGTAGTATCAAGAAGATCTATAATTAATCCTCAAGTTATACAAGGTAGTGGCACAAGAAACTTGATGTATAGGATTGGTTAGTCTTTCTTGCATAATAATGTAATGTAAAAGGTTGACACTAGGAGGATACATACAAGTATTGGCACTAGTCAATCAATAATAAGAGTTAAGAGATTGAGTACATTGTTTATTGGTGCTCGAAAACAATTATTGATCCCCTTTAGATCAAAGAACATTTATTCAGTTCATTGTCCAAAGTGTTGATGCTAATTAATTATGATAGTTTAACAACTTGTGGTTTATGTTGGGTAGTTATTTTGGTTGCTTTATATGAGAAACATGGTTGTGAAAGTTAAAAAGTGATGACATCTATAAATATATCTAAACTAACATACATATATTCTAAAACATAACAAGGATATCAAATTTCTAAATATTTAGAATTAATTCATTTTTCAATTTGAAGATAAAGATTAATGGTGCAAAATGATGCATGCATATAAAATTTATTATATCTAGAGCACTATCAGCATGTAATCAAGGTGACATCTAGATAAAGGTTAAATTAGGGGAGGATATGGTGAAAAAGGAAGTGGAGAGGGTGAAAGAACATATTTAAGGGAAGACGAATTTGAGAGTGAGAGTGTGAGAAGGGGGAGAAAGTGAGAGACAAGAGGTAGAGATGTAAGTTAAATTAGGGGATGATATGGTGAAAAGAGGGAGGGGAGAGTGTGAAATAGGGTATTTAAGGGGGAGAGACATCATGAGGGAAGGGGAAAGGGGTAGAGGATGAGAGATAATAGGTAGAGATAGATTATAATTAGGGGGAATAAATGACCTGAGAGGGGGAGGGAGATGGAAAAAATAAAGAAGGGGGAGGGGAGAGATGAGGTAGTGAGAGAGAAGGGGGGAAAGAGATGTGGTTACAATGAATACAATGAGAAATAAGGAATTTCAACAATTATATTTTTTATTGACATAGAAAGTCAATTTGCTCCATGGTCTTTATGGTCATCTCTTGAATATTTTTGTCTTAATGGTCCATGGGAGAGAAAACCCAAAAATACACATGTTTTTTATTTTTACATCAACTCCCAAGAAATTTGTGACAATGTGAATGTTGCATCTTGATGGATCCCATTAATAAGTGTTAATGCATCAAAAAGACAAAAGTAGGTTTTTGTTCAATGCTAATACAAAATTCAATGAATTCACCAAATCAAAAGTGTGTCATTTAGTAATAAATATTAACCTTATGATCTTGAGATACAAAAATAATCTCTATATTAACCTAGCTACAATAAATTTGAACCTTGTAGTTAGAAAAAGTGTTACCCAAAGTAACAAGCTGAAAATATTGTTTTCCTTCTCCATCTCTAATTTGAAACATAAAAACAATCTTGTAATTAATGGATAATAATATAGATCTAATTTCATTATTAGTTATTTAATTTCTTTACCACCAAGGTAATGGTATGCTAGAAATATGGAGAGGGGGGATCTAGATAGTAGTAGAAGCTTGCAAATTTAGAGAAATATGTACAATAGGCTAGAGTAATTAAGTTTTTTAATATCATGTCGCGTGCTTCTATAAAGCATTAACTTATCTTTTTTAATGTGTTGAGAATTGTGAAAAGGTGATAATTTATCTATGTTTCAAATCACCTTAGCGGTAGTCACTATGTCTCCATGATTGTCCTTTCATGGGAGATTTGGGCTTGGAAGAAAATGGCCATGTGCTTTCAATTTTGCTAAAATTCATGAATCGTCTTAGGATAATGTCAACAGGTTTTAAATTAGTGGGCACTTCTTACCTCTATTAAATGATTTCTAAAAACTGTGTAAATTTTGTGAATGCCACAAACTTTCTCATCTTCTCACACAAGCAGAAAATGACTATTGCGTCCCTAATGCCTATTGTTAGTCATTTAATATTTTTCAGAGTAGAGTATAAGATATAGAATCCACTATCTTGATTTTACTGAGCACGGGATAGAACATTCACTATCTTGATTGATACTTAAAAGTAATGGAAAAGGTGAGGTTATCTTACTAGGTAACAACCAATTGGGACACCAATATGGTGTGTGAAATTATTTGTCATGTTTTGTTCATTAATACGCAATACACCATTTATAGTTCCAACTAAATTCTTTGTCAAGTTTGAAACTGTTCACAACAATTATTTTTTGGGTTCTTAATTGTATAGCCACAAATTTATAGTTTTTAAATTCATATAAAAATCTATTATTCAATATTCAATAAGTTGATCCTATATTTTCATTCAATGCAATACCTATGATGAATTTTCCTTAGCATTACAATTTTGTTTGTTCTTGGAACATTGAAGCTTTATAAAGATGGGAATAAAAAAAGAATTGTTAAACACATCATTAGGTAATTCTACCAACCAATTCCCTTCTATTGAATTAATGGTGCATACGTACCAAACAGTTTACTCTCATTGAATTGGCCATCCACACTTATTCCACGTACCTATTGTACACCAAAATGTGATTGCTAGTATAATTTTATTTCATCCATACAAGAATACAAGCTCTATTTATGTTCTCAAAACAAACATCTATTAGTATAATATATCCCTTCCACCTCTTTCAAGTACAAGTGTTAGTAACATACACATTCAATTAAACGAATGTCGATTCGTGACATCGTTGTATTTGCTTACCAAAGCCAATTGTCTGTCAAGTAAAGCAGTGTCTGAAAACAAACACAGCAAACCACTCGTGCGTTGTCCCTTGGAATTCACGTATTCGCTCTCTTGCGGCGAAAGCAGCTCGTTTTGTCTTTCAAAAGTAGTCTGGCACCGCCACGCTATCAATTTGACTTCAAGTTTTCAGGGACATTATGCTAATTTAAAACCCAAACTGAAAAATTGTCTCCTTGTCAACTACACGAAATTCTCCATCAGCGAAGCATTGACAGCTATGTTTGCTCCTTCGGAGCAGCGCCGCTCCGATGAAATAATTAAACAATACAATGCACGCTCGGTACATAGCATCGAGGTAAAACAGAGTTGTCTTTTAAACGAGACCTTTCTTTTGGAATTTGCCACGAACCCAGCATTCTAAATTGCGACTGTCAGTGGTATGACCTCCCTCAAATGGTATGACTTCGCCGCCTCTGCGTATTTAAACTCCACCCTCCTCTGCTTCTTCCCACACAGCCCTTCCACGCTTTATTATACATTGAATCTTTCAACTCTTTCTTCTACTGCTAATATAAATCGCTCTACAAATGGCTGATTTAAGTTCTGAAAAGATTGTCATTCACCTGCTTTTAGTATGTATGGTGGGGTTGTCCGGTACAGGGGGTGCCGCCGGTCGGCCTCTTTTCCAGTGGAGGAAGCTTTCTGCCCTGGTGGAAGAAGAGCCCCTTGTTCTGCAATACCACAATGGCCCTCTCCTCACCACATCTCCCGTTCTCAATCTTCATCTCATCTGGTACGGCAATTTCACTTCCGCCCAGCGTGCCATTGTGGCCGACTTTGTGCAGTCTTTGGGGACGGAAAGCGGCAAGCAGCAGGGTAATTCTCCCTCTGTCTTCACCTGGTGGAAAACGACCGCGGGCTTCAGAGGATCTGCCCCTTCCACAGTAAACCAGCAAGGTCAGCCTTTGACACGAAGGCTGGGGAAGCAGAAGCTGGACGAATCGTGTTCTCTGGGAAAGACCCTCAAAAGAAGTGACATTCCTATGCTTGTGAAGAGAGCAATCAAATCCGGAGCTATGCCTCCGCCCTCAAAGAAGATTAAAAGCAATGTTGGAGAGGTGGAGTTGTACTTGGTACTCACGTTTGAGGATGTAATGGTGGAGAACTTCTGCAGCAGCTCTTGCGGATTCCACTGTGAAAAATTAACTATTGCAGTCACTGATTATTAATCTCCTATCATAAATGATTATTAAACTGTTGAAAAATAAATTCTCAACTAATATCGAAAAATAACACAACTGCAACTTCACTTATAAAATACGGAAAAAAATGCACAACACAATGAACACAATATTTTTGGACAAATTATCCCTAGAAAAACCCCTAAGGAAAAATCAGTTCTACAGATGACAAATTATATTAAACTTCAACAAATCAAGAGATACAAAATTCCTTGCCTCTCTGGCAGAACTCCGTCAACCTCCTAATTTATCCTGCTGATATTCCCCACTGCTATTCCTGCGCTAACACTGCGCCCTTGCTAACACTGAAAGACTGTTTGCTAACACTGCAAACGTTTCTCCAAGACTTCACCCTCCAAATGACCCAATGACCCCTTTTTATACTACTCCTGTTGGTAATCCAACGCCTGAGATTGATTTACAATCGACGGTTGAGATTAAGACAACTTGACAGCCAACAATAGAATTGGTTGCAAGGTGTCCAAAAGGGAATCACTAAAATTAGTAAATAATTATCCTTGCAACAACCATTTACTAATTCTTAGCAAGTGGACAAACAGATGTCCAAACTACCCATAAATAGTGCTGCTATACATAGATAAGGACGAACAGCTGTCCAAGCTACCCATAAATACAACTGCTATTTCCGGGTCAGAAATAACAGCTGTCCAACTAACAATAATTAACACTCCCTCTTAGCGAGGAAGTTGTTCTACAAGACACCTAACTTATCTCTGAAGAAGATAAATTTTTCCTTCCCCAATGCCTTAGTCAGAATGTCTGCTACCTGCTCCTCTATAGGTATGTACTGTAGCTGAACAACTCCCATTTGTACACAATCTCTGATGAAGTGATATCTGATATCTATATGTTTAGTCCTATCATGAAACACTGGATTCTCAGACAACTTGATGCAACTCTGATTGTCACAATGTATCACAGTAGTCTCAACCTTCTGACCAAACAAGGCTACTAACAACTTCCGAAACCATATAGCTTCACATGTTGCCGTGCTAGCTGCTATGTATTCTACTTCTGCTGAACTTAGAGCCACAAACTTATGCTTTCTGTTGAACCAAGATACAACTCCTGATCCCAAGCTAAAACAACACCTTGAAGTGCTCCTTTTGTCCGTTGTACTTCCTGCCCAATCTGTGTCAGTATAGCCTATCAACCTGATACCTTCACCTCGAACATATCTAATCCCATACTCGACTGTACCACGCAAGTAACGTAGCACATGCTTAGCCGCTATCCAATGCATTCTCTTTGGTTCAACCATGAACTGACTAAGAGAGTTTACTGCAAATGCTATATCTGGCCTAGTGTTAACCAAATACATAAGCGAACCAATCAACTGTCTATATAAAGTGGGATCTACATCTTTCTCCTTAGATGTATCTACCTTCCTCCAATTCGTGATCATGGGTGTAGACATGGCTTTGCAATCCTCCATCCCAAATTTCTTCAAGATTTCAATGCAATATTTCTCTTGATCAAGAAAAATCTCCCCATCTATCTACCACACTTCCATGCCTAGAAAGTAGTGCATAAGTCCTAAATCCTTCATCTCGAACTCTTCTGCAAGGTTCCTCTTGCAATCCACTATGAGCCCTAGTGAACCTGTAAGAAATAGATCGTCCACATAAAGAACAAGAATGAGAATCTCACCCCCAACCATCAAGTAGTAGAGGTTAGCATCTGCTTCACTCTTCACAAAGCCCATTTTCTGCAAGTATGTATCAATGCGCTCATGCCACGCTCTAGGAGCCTGCTTGAGTCCGTATAATGCTTTCTTCAATCTGCACACGTGGGTCTCTTTGTTGTGTGCTACAAAGCCTTCTGGTTGTTCTATGTATACCTCCTCCTTCAACTCACCATTGAGGAATGCTGTCTTGACATCCATTTGATGGATTTGCCATCCCATTTGTGCTACAAGTGAGATTACAGCTCGTATAGAAGTATACCTGGCAACTGGAGCAAATGTCTCCTCATAGTCTATTCCCTCCTTCTGAGAGAACCCCTTTCCCACGAACTTAGCCTTGTATTTCTCGATGCTACCATCTGCACCGTGCTTTATCTTATAGATCCAGCATGATCCAACTACAACCCTATCTGTTGGTCTAGGTACTACCTCCCACACATCATTTTGCATTATTGAAGAATATTCCTCAACCAAAGCATCTCGCCATACCTCATGTTCTGCAGCTTCCTGATAGCTAGAAGGCTCACTATCTACCAACTGACTAACTAATGCCACATAGTCATTGAACTTGGCTGGTTGTCTTTGCTGTCTAGTACTCTTCCTAGGAGCTCCCACAAACTCCTGAGTATCCCTTTGTGTATCTGGAACCACATGGTTCCTGCTGCGAACTGTAGAGGATGAAATGTCAATCTCTAAGTCTTCTAGATGCATTTCCTATTGCACCTGTTGCTCCATACTCTGTGAATCTTCACTAACTGAGTCTACACTCGTACTGGTAACTGTACTTGAGCTTTGTTGCCCTTAACTTGTTCTTGGAGCTTCTATTGGCTGCTCACTCTGATCATCTGCTGGCAAATCTCTGGATCTCCTGAATGCCTTGTCCTCCATGAACTTGACATCCCGTCTGACAATAATTCTTTTAGTCCCTGGAATGAAAATCTTGTATGCCTTTGAGGTCTCACTATACCCAACAAAATACCCCCTCTCTGCAGTCTGATCTAACTTTATACATGTATTTCCAGGAATATGACAATATGCCAAACCCCCGAATATCCTGAAGTGACTAACATCTGGCTTCTTCCCTGTGAAAGCCTCCTCTGGTGTCATCTTCCCTAGCACCTTGTGTGGAACTCTATTCTGAATGTAGACTGTTGTATTACACGCCTCTGCCCATAAGTAACGCGACATGTCCTGGTCATGTAGCATAGCTCTTGCTGCCTCCGATATAGAACAGTTCTTCCTCTCAGCAACTCCATTCTGTTGTGGACTGTAAGGAACAATTCATTCTCTCTTGATTCCTTCTCTGGTGCAGAACTCCTGGAAGACATTTCCTTTGTACTCGCCTCTATTGTCTGACCAAAGAACCTTTATCTTCTTTCTTGTCGAGTTCTCCACAAGAGCCTTGAACTCTTGGAATCGACTGAAAACCTCATCCTTAGTCTTCAAGAAGTATATCCAGGTCTTTCTAGAGAAATCATCAATAAAAGTAACATAGTACTCATATCCTCTGAGAGATTTCGTCAACATTGGTCCACAAACATCTGAATGTACTAGATCAAGAACACCCTTAGATCTGGTGTCACTCCTTGGAAAAGATGCTTTCGCAAACTTCCCCAACACACATCCCTTACATACATTGTCATGCTTTGTGCTCACCTCTGGAACACCTGTCACGATCTCACGAAGCAATCTAAGTGCTCTATGATGAATATGGCCCATCCTCCTATGCCATAGCTCTCCAAGATCTCTAGGATTACTATTGCTCATAAGTGCCTTAGGAGTATCAAACTACAATCTATAAAGGCGACCACTCCTAACTCCAATAGTTATGGGTGATTTCCAATCTTTGTGCTTAATCAACACATGTGTCCCTCTAAAGAGTATATTATACCCCCTATCCTGAAGAACAGATACAGAAATCAAATTCATACCTAAGCCTGACACATATAACACATCATGAAGTGGAATTATCTTTCCATTCTCCCTCTGAAACTGAACAGTCCCTTTCCCAATAGGGTTGAGTTTGGACAAGTTTTCCATAGAAATCTAGATGTTGGTGTCCTCCTCCTTGTAACTGGAGAAGTACTCTCTAACTCCTGTCATATGAAATGACACCCCACTATCTATATACCAAACACATTGTGAGGTTGAGCTAACCATACAAGCTATGAGTGCAAACTCATCTTCCATTCTACTGGAGAGTTCTTCTGCACTTGTTGAAGCTACCACCTGCTTCTTACCCTTCTTCCTCTCTGGGCAATCACTGACATAGTGGCCAAACTCGTGACATCCAAAGCACTTGACTTTAGAAAGGTCCTTCTTCTTCTTTTCACTTTGTGAATTTGATCCTTTGCTAGATCCCTTCTTTTCTTTCCCTTTACCCGCTAGGGCAACGTTCTCTTGTTCCACCTCATTTTTCTGACTCTTGTTGGCCCCATTGACAAGACTTAGTCTAAACTCCTCTTGAGTGAAATTAGTCCATAGTCGATCCCAACTCGATAAAGTATCTCGTCCACTGACAACTTGAACAAAGACACTCCATTGTTTAGTAAACCCATTTAGGGCTATTCTCTCTAGCTCATCATCACTAGGGCTATCTCCAATAGTTGCTAACTCATCTTTAACAAGTCTGAGCCTGGTGAGGTAACTTGTGACGTCTTCTCCCTGATTCATTCGGGTATTCTTTAGCTTCTCTCTGAGAATCAACTTCCTATTGGTAGTAGCATTTTGGTACAGATTTAGAATGGTGTTCCACATCTTCTTTGTTGTATCTAGCTCCGAGATATGTGGAACAATATGATCCTTAACACCATCAAGGATAATCCTCCTCGCTTTGGCATCGTCCTTCCTATATGCTGCAAGCTATGTTGCATTCGTTGGTACAAGTACACTACTGGTAGCATAATCCTTGATACCATTCTCTTCCAACAATAAAGAAATTATGGCCTTCCAGATACCAAAATTTGAGGCACCATCCAATCTATCTTGATCTCTCAAACCAGCTGAAGCCATCTCAAGGGTTTAAAGCAATAATAAATCTAAAAAGATCAAAATTTCTTTCCTAGGGCAAAACTCTTCTCCCTGATTCATCCGGGTATTCTTTAGCTTCTCTCTGAGAATCAACTTCCTATTGGTAGTAGCATTTTGGTACAGATTTAGAATGGTGTTCCACATCTTCTTTGTTGTATCTAGCTCCGAGATATGTGGAACAATATGATCCTTAACACCATCAAGGATAATCCTCCTCGCTTTGGCATCGTCCTTCCTATATGCTGCAAGCTATGTTGCATTCGTTGGTACAGGTACACTACTGGTAGCATAATCCTTGATACCATTCTCTTCCAACAATAAAGAAATTATGGCCTTCCAGATACCAAAATTTGAGGCACCATCCAATCTATCTTGATCTCTCAAACCAGCTGAAGCCATCTCAAGGGTTTAAAGCAATAATAAATCTAAAAAGATCAAAATTTCTTTCCTAGGGCAAAACTCTTCTACCCTTAACAATTCTCTGATACCATGTGAAAAATCAACTATTGCAGTCACTGATTATTAATCTCCTATCATAAATGATTATTAAACTGCTGAAAAATAAATTCTTAGCTAATATCGAAAAATAACACAACTGCAACTTTACTTATAAAATACGGAAAGAAATGCGCAACACAATAAACACAATATTTTTTGACAAATTGTCCTTGGAAAAACTCCTAAGGGAAAACCAGTTCTACATATGAGAAATTATATTAAACTTCAGCAAATCAAGAGATACAAAATTCCTTGCCTCTCACTAGCAAAACTCCGTCAACCTCCTAATTTATCCCACTGATATTCCCCACTGTTATTCCTGCGCTAACACTGCGCCCTTGCTAACACTGCAAGACTGTTTTCTAACACTGCAAACGTTTCTCCAAAACTTCACCCTCCAAATGACCCAATGACCCCTTTTTATACTACTCCTGTTGGTAACCCAACACCCGAGATTGATTTAAAATCGACGGTTGAGATTAAGACAATTTGACAGCCAACAATAGAATTGGTTGCAAGGTGTCCAAAAGGGAATCACTAAAATTAGTAAATAATTATCCATTCAACAACCATTTACTAATTCTTGGCAAGTGGACAAACAGCTGTCCAAACTACCCATAAATAGTGCTGCTATACATAGATAAGGACGAACAGCTGTCCAAGCTACCCAAAAATACAACTGCTATTTTCAGGTCAGAAATAACAGCTGTCCAACTAACAATAATTTACATCCACGACAACAGAAAAGCAGACCAGAACATTCATGAATACGCGTATGCATGGGTGGGGAACTCGGGGAGTCAGTGCCTGAGGCAGTGCGTGTGGCCGTTTCATCAGCCTATTTACGGACCGCAGAGAATTGCTCTGCTGCCTCCCAACGGCGACGTGGGCGTCGACGGGATGATAATCAACATTGCCACTATTTTGGCGAGAGCGGTGACGAACCCCTTCAACATGGGATACTTCTAGGGAGATGCCGCTGCTCCACTAGAGGCGGTGTCAGCGTGTCCGGGCAAATATGGAAGCGGAGCTTATCCCGGTTACGCCGGTCAACTCTTGGTGGAGGAGATGACGGGGGCGAGCTACAATGCCCACGGTGTCAACGGCCGCGCGTTCCTCCTCCCAACAATGTGGGATCCCACCTCCCGATCCTGTAAGACCTTGGTCTGAAATCACCAATTTTTCTTCTTTAATGTTTTTGAACAAACAGGAGTCTCTGACCTCCAGTTGGTTATAATTCTTTATTCATTTATTCTTTTGAATTAATAAGATTATAATTTATGCTCCGCCTACAATTACTTTACTTTGGGTCACTGCGCCACTATTGATCTGTTTTTTCAAAGATTGTAGTTGATGTTCTTTGTGTTGTTTCTGTTTATGATTCAATCTTGTGGAATAGTAATGAGAAAATATTATGGCAGTTCAACCTTTTAGTAAAATATAATTATTTTAAGATGGTTAAAAGGTAATTTCACTTTGAAATTCTTATAGAAGACATCCTTCTCAAGTCATTTCTACATCTTATTTCATTAATAGAAGATATCACTTTAAAATCAATTATTCTTCTTCAAGAGGAGGTTTGATTTAAGAATCAAAAAACTGAATCAAGTTATGTTCAATTATGTTTTACTTATGTTTCATAATGATTTGTCATGTTATTGCATCAACACATGAAGTAGTTTCTTAAGAATATTGACTCGTCAATTGAAGGCATCATTGACACATATACAAAGAGGGTTTGTCTCACACCTTGAAAGGTCTCACTATATTATTTTAAGAAAGTATTATAGTAAACAATAAAAATTTGCATTCAAGATGAATTAACAAATTATAAGAAGTATCAAATCTACCAATAATTGCAAACCCTTGTCAATTTAAACATATTAACAAAGAAAGTTAAATCATATATCTTGTCATAACATAAAGATAAAAATTATTTGACATACATAAATATGCTTCTTTAGTTTTACTAAATCCAATAATCATTAGACCTCTAATAATATGTCAATTAAAAAGAACAATAACTAGTCCATGTTATGAAACATTGGAGCATCACTAACATTTGTATCACTGTCATGTTCAATAACATCATATAATCAATAAGATGATACCATATTAACAAGATTAGCTAAAAATAAATAATTTTTAGAACCTCTAACATATTAGGTCCAAGTTTGTGTATAGATGTAGAGGATGAACTAAAATATGATGCACAAGGAATAGATATATATTAAGAAAGTATAAGGATGTAGTCAGATTTAAAGCACCATAATAAGCCATGGGGGTACAATCATCATTAATATTAGATGAAAAAGTGAAGTCAAATCACCTACAATAGAAGGGAAAATGAGAGAGAGTTTGAATAAGCATTTCATGGAGACTACTATTGGTATGCAATGGAAGTGTCAAAAATTGTTTGATTTCTACTTAACTCTCATTGATCGTCAACATATTTTACAGCACATTGCATAGGTATCTAATGCATTTAGAATATTTTCCTCATTTGTTTTTCTATTAACTTCCCCCCTTGAATATGAATGGTGGGGTATAGGCATCATATCGTTGAAATGTGTGGGAAATGAATGAGTGTATGTGAACCCACGGGCAGTCTTTAGGTGACAATTGGATCAAATTTAGTAGATTTTCACCTCTCTCGTAGCTTTAAAGCTAAACATCGTCTAAAACACTTCAATATTGACATTTTCAATATAGTACCCCACACAAATAATTTGCTAAAGCTCAAAAACGTAAAGACTATGGGGTATTAATGGTTTGGTCATCAACTTTATGGCGAGTAATCAAGAAAAATAAAATGACATGTTTGGCAAAGATCTCTCTTTATTCATAATAGGATCTTCTTATTTGATAGCGATTAATCCCAATTCATCATTTGTATTAGGGTCTCTCTTTGACTATTTGTATGTAACTCTATGTATGGAATATTCTTAAGAATACTCCGCTTGAAGGATCTTGAGAATATTCTTTAATCATGATATAAGTCTTCTATTATGAATGGGTGATGTCAAATTTGCTTTCTAACTCATGTCAACTTATGATTATGTTATCTCTGCCAATGCCATTAAATTGAGTAATGCCTTTCTTAGCCCATATTTGGCAGGGCACTCTTGAATGAGTGCTAATGGTTTATCTCATCTTTTGAGATTCTACCGAATAGACTAATCCCCACACGCCTTATTATTATCATTGCTGCAATAAATTGATTACATATTTCCTAACAAATTCCTAACTTTTCTGAGTTGATTTGAAAACATTGGAACCATGTACTTTAATGACAAAATTCCCAGATATAATTTCTTTAATATGAAATCCTTTCCATGGTGATGTGTTTATTAGACTGGTTCTAGCAATGTTATTTATGGCAAGTACTTTGCAAGACTCATCTCTTGTAGTTGACTTAGCAATTTATTTAACAACAAATGAGATACCTTGAGTTCTAAGGTCCTTAAGATCCAAACCCCCAATGCTCTTTGCTCGCAGAGCACCAATTCCAATTCAATGGATGTCTCCTACTATTACCCTTTCAATTTGACCAAAGCAAGTCCATATCTCTCTGCTGAATATAGTTGTTAATATTGAGAGTGGTTAAAAACCAAATTGAGCCATACTATGTAGTATAGGATGATATGATATTTTGATCAACTTGGACTCTTCTTGCCAGAATAAAGTATCCAGTGTTCCACTTATTTAAATTTTTATCAATTTTATGCTTAATCCAATTCCATGTTTGAATAAGATTGAGGTTTGATGGAAAATGGAATGTCCAAGTATTTCAGAATATGGTTGGTCCTGTTTAGGCTATTTCATTTTGTTGCACCAATTTGGTAGTATACTCTCTTCTCAACCCAACAAAAGTATTTATAATTAACCTATATATTTTTTACATCCTAAACAATTTTAAATCAGCTTAATCTTACTACAAAATCAGAACAGATCTTATTGTCACATAATTCACATTAAAAAATTAACAATATATAAATTTAAATTATTATATATGTTAATGAAATGTGAACTTATAACTTAGCTTTAGTTTATTATGCGTATACAAGTGCTAGTAATTACGCCAAGAGACGTTCTATACAATGGCAGCACAAATGCCCAGCACGGGAATATGCCAAGATTCCTTGTCAATAAAAAAGAATTGAGAGCAGTTACAAACTTCCAAATTAAATATTAAAAAAGAATTCTCGAAATAATAGCTGGCCGAAATAATAGGAAGCCAAATGGAGGCCAAAATAATAGGCTCGAAAAAGTAGGGCCCGAAAAAGTAGGGCCCGAAAAAATAGGGCCCGAAAAAATAGGGGCGAAATAATTTCAATATGATTTTTTTTTTGTTAAATATAATTTTGCATGCACATTCATGCTTTTTTTTTGTGGGGAGTGGGGGAATTTGAAACAAATTCGTGGAATGTGAAGAGACGTCTGTTGGGGGATATGAGGAGCCTCTCAGAAGTTATAAAACCAAGGCTCCTCATTTCATTTTCATTTTATGTTTTTGTAGGAAGGAAGAGGTGGAGGTTATTGGAGGATTAGATTGGAGTTTTTGAATAGGAGTAAATTGAAGTTTTGGAGTAACATTTTTGCAGGTGAGATTTCTATTTTTTATTTACATTTTCATTTAGATTTAGATGTAGAAGTAAATTGAAATTCAAAATTAGTTATAATATTCTACTTTGATTTATATTTCAATTTTAATTAATTTCATTTAGATTTAGAATTTTGTTCATATGACCGAAATTGAGGCCACTGGAGGACCTATGCAGAGTTTTTCGTGGAGATAAGCATGTGGGTACTGAATCAAGGCACATTAGGCCTCTTGGAGATGTAATTGCGGTGACTTCCATGGCTTTTTGAATCGAATAGGGCAATCTAAACAATCTCAGATCTGAAATTCTTTTTTTCCTTTTCAGCCGAAAACAGAACAAAGATTGCTTGCAAGAAATTTTGCAGAGTTTAAGATTTGATTGCTTATGGCCGACTATTCTTGGTAACTGATATTTCTATTGAATATTCCCGTGCCCAGCACGGGAAGTTTTAATCTATACAATTTATTTTGTGCATTTAGTGCACAAACTAAAGAATGCATATGCAATCAATTTTTTTATCAATCTTTATGATAGCTTTTTTTAAAAAATAGAAAATAGAAATTATTCTTTTATGTATGTAGAAAAAAATTAGAAAGATTTTATGTATGTAAAAAATTAAAAGAATTCTATATACATCTAGATTTATTGAAAAGAATTCTATTTACATCTAGATATTTTGATTGAAATAACCATAATGTAAAAACAAAATATAAAATAGAAATGTTAATATATGTATGTAGAAAAAATTAGAAAGATTGCATGCATCTAAAAAAATTCTATTTACATCTAGATTTTTTTAGAATGGAAAAAAATGGATAATAGAAATATCAGTTGCATGTTTGTAGAAATAAATTAGAAAAACATGTATCTAGAAATTAAAAAGATTCTATATGTGTCTAATTTTTAGATTTTACTTTATTCTAAACTAATTATTGATGGATATATATTTTAAAAATATTTATGTAGTTTAAAGTTTAGATTTTAATTAATTTGTATGCAAATAGGAAAAAGAATAAATATTTTATATATATGTAGATTAATTTCTATTTTTAAAATTTACAAGTAAATGAGTACTGTATTCATTTAAAGTAAACAAGTTTTTAAGTAATATATTTTTATTTTAGAAATATATTAATCATAATGTTCATTTATTATTACTTATTTAATATACTTACTCTCAAATCTAAGACAATAGAAATGATATTTTATTAACTTTGAAATAGGGAAGTGTTAAGCAAGTTCGTTTACAAAAATACCAAAAATATATTTGGTCTTTGATCAAATTGGAGTTAATATTAGAAATATAAATATGATCATTAACAATTAAGCTAAATTCAGTTCAAAACAATAATGTTATTTAAATTTAAATAAATTTTTTTGAAAAGAATTCTATTTACATCTAGATATTTTGATTGAAATAACCATAATGTAAAAACAAAATATAAAATAGAAATGTTAATATATGTATGTAGAAAAAATTAGAAAGATTGCATGCATCTAAAAAAATTCTATTTACATTTAGATTTTTTAGAATGGAAAAAAATGGATAATAGAAATATCAGTTGCATGTTTGTAGAAATAAATTAGAAAAACATGTATATAGAAATTAAAAAGATTCTATATGTGTCTAATTTTTAGATTTTACTTTATTCTAAACTATTTATTGATGGATATATATTTTAAAAATATTTATGTAGTTTAAAGTTTAGATTTTAATTAATTTGTATGCAAATAGGAAAAAGAATAAATATTTTATATATATGTAGATTAATTTCTATTTTTAAAATTTACAAGTAAATGAGTACTTTATTCATTTAAAGTAAACAAGTTTTTAAGTAATATATTTTTATTTTAGAAATATATTAATCATAATGTTCATTTATTATTACTTATTTAATATACTTACTCTCAAATCTAAGACAATAGAAATGATATTTTATTAACTTTGAAATAGGGAAGTGTTAAGCAAGTTTGTTTACAAAAATACCAAAAATATATTTGGTCTTTGATCAAATTGGAGTTAATATTAGAAATATAAATATGATCATTAACAATTAAGCTAAATTCAATTCAAAACAATAATATTATTTAAATTTAAATAAAATAAGCCATGTTTACTTTGAAACATCAAACAACTAATTAACTAATACAATAATTAAAATAAATGAATCTATTATGACATAGAAAAATATTTTCGAAGTATAATTTCTTTGTTTTTTAATCAATATGAGTTTTTTTTTCTACTTGAAAAGATAAACCATCCTAATTGTCATCCTTAGTTAACCCTAACAACAACCCCTACCTTAGCCCTAGCCCCAACAATGATGTACAGTATAACTATAATCCAACATTAAACTATAATTATAGCACTAAAACATATCCCTATTGATATAACGAAAATCTCAGTCCAAACCATAATCTAAACCAAAAACCTACACACTAATATTGGTTATAGTCCTAACCCTAAAATCTAACCCTTAACCATAATGTAAAAAAAAACTCCAAAATATTGATCAAAATCCTAAACCTACCTATATGGATAACCATGATATTAAACTCTAAATCTAGTCCCAAGGTCCTAACCATGGTGTAAACCTATAACCGAACTCTTAAAAAATTTACTAATCCCTGATCCTAATCACATTCCCAACTTTAAACTTGAACCATAAACCATAGTTGTAACCATAATCATAAACTTAAACAAAACCCTAACCCTAAAGGTACAATCATAAAATTAATCATAGCTTAGACCCTAATCCTAGCACAAACCACAATCATGACCAAATATAAATCTTCACCTTACCCCTAATCATAATTTCAATGTTAACCCTAACATTAGTTTCAATCCTACCATGATATGGACCCTAATATAGACTTCACCTTCATCCTCACCCTAATCTTAAGTCTAATTAAACCCTGACTAAAACCTAATCTAAATGATATATCTAACTATAATCCTAACTGTAATTATCATACAACCCAATGCTAACCCTCATGTATATTTAATCCCTAATCTTAACTCTAAATATTCTATAAACTCTAGAATTGACCTTGATTCTAACCATAACCCTAAAATCTAAATTGTAACCATAGCACGAAAGGTGGGGACCCCCGCTACATGGCACAATTCTGGGTCTTCGAGCCTTGCGAAAGCACTACAGAGTGAGGAAATGGCATAAAGGTGACATGTAGTAGCATGATGCAATTTTGGGCTTTAGAGCATTGCAAAAACAATGCAGCTTAAGGAGGCGCTAGAATGGAGACTCATGGAAAGAAGAGGAAAGACATTCATGTCGCTGGCAAAAAACTATGAAAAGAGATAACATGATGTCTTAACCTCCCACAAAAAATGCAAGGTTGATCCCAAGGGGGAATTTGGTTTCCCCAAAAATGAATGATGGTCATCGATGAAGGTCTTCCTCTCGAAATAGACGGCATAGATGCATCATGAATCCTCACCAATGAAGGATTAAGTCGCAACCGTCGATGTAGATTCTCCCCTCAAAAAGGATGACTGAGATGCAACGAGGAAACTCCTCCCAATGAAGGATTAAGTCACATTCGTCGATCAAGATTGGCTTTATTTCCAATGGATGACTAAGATGTAGTGAAGAGATTCCTCCCAACAAATGAAGCAGATAGCACAAAAGGTGTGAACCCCCTCCATGTGGCACAATTTTGGGTCTTAAAGACTCATGAAAGCATTGTGGAGTGAGGAAATGTTGGAAAGGCAATGCGTGGTAGCATGATGCAATTTTGGGCTTCAGAGAATTGAAGAAACAATGTAGCATGACGATGCATCAGAATGGAGATGCATGGCAGCATCTTATGCAATTCTAGGCTTTAGAGTGTTTCAAAGACACTAGCATATAAAGAAACGTTAGAATGGGAATGCATGGCAACATCTTGCACTTTTGAGAAGATGGGAAGATAGCTCGCGAAGAAATAAGAGTTATTGAATCTCGCAGCATGAATCAACCCGACCAAGAAAAAATGATCCAGCGTGGTCAATGAAGAAACCGAGCCAACACAAAATGTTAGCCGCCAACTTTAGCGATGTTAACCCTCTGCAAAGAACCTATCCCATTTAAGGTCTCTTAGATCAGACATCAGTGATGGGTTGAATAGGGGGAAAAAATAACACACAATGCCCTCCTAAATGAAATTCTAAATGTAACACTAATAACCACAGTCCTACTTCTTTCCCTAACCTTATCCATGAGCGTGGGAATATACATATTATTATATAGGGCACCTTATATAATAATAAATATAATCTAAAATCCCAACCCTTACTCCCCTCCTAACTATAATTGTGACCATAAGAAAACTTCTAAATATAACCCTTCCTCTAACTCTAACCCTAACCCTAACCCTAACTATAATTGTAACCCTATCCCTACCACTAACTGTAACCCTGAATCTAACTCTACCATAATTGGACTTTAACCCTAACTATAACTATAACCCTAAACCTAATTCTAACCTTAACCGTAACCATAACCGTAACCCAAAACCTAACCCTAATCGTAGCTAGGATTCTAATACTCTGTCTACCCCTAACTCAAACTATAGCCCTAACTATACCTCAAACTCTAACCGTAACTCATATTCTAACCCTAAACCTAACCCTAACCTTGACCCTAACCCTAACCCTAAGCCTAACCCTAACCCTTTGTCTACCCCTATCTCTAACCCTAACCCTAACCCTAACCCTACCCCTAACTCTAACCCTAAATCTAACTCTTTCTGTAAATCTAACTCTACCATAATTAGACTCTAACCCTAACCCTAACTTTAATCCTGACTGAAACCCTAACCCTAACCCTAACTCTAACCTTAACCCTGACTCAATCCCCTTACCCTAACCTTAACATTGATATAACTCTCTCTATATATAACCCTAACTCTAAATATAAACCTAACCCTAACCCTAACCCTAACCCTAAATCTAACTCTAACCCTAACTGTAAGCGTAACCCTACCCCTACCCATAACTCTAACTGTAAATCTAACTCTACCATAATTGGAATTTAATTTTAACCCTAACCCTAACTCTAACCCTAACCTTGACTCAAAACTCTAACCCTAACCCTAACTCTAACATTAACCCAACTGTAAAATTAACTCTATTGGTAACTCAAACCCTAAAACTAACCCTAATTCTAACCTTAACTCTAACTCTAGCTCTAGCTCTAACCCTAACTCTAACCATAACTCAAACTCAAACCCTAAACCTAACCCTAATCCTAACCCAAATTATAATGCTCTGTCTACCCCTAACTCAAACTATAACCCTAACCCTAACTCAAACTCTAACCCTAACTCATACTCTAACCCTAAACCTGACCCTAGCCCTAACCCTAACCTAGAACCTTACCCTAACCCTATCTATAACCCTAATCCTAACCGTAACTCTAATCCTAATCTTAACCCTAATTCTAATCCTAACACTAACCTTAACCCTACCCCTAACTCTAACCATAAATCTAACTCTACCATAATTAGAATCTAACCCTAACCCTAACCTTAACCCTAGCTCAAACCCTTACCCTAACTTTGTCCCTAACCATATATCTACGTATGACTATAACATTTTACATTACAATATCCCAAAAATAAAATATATATTTTTATCTAAATTAAACTCCTTATATTAAATTTAAAATAATATTTGACTCAAACCTTAACCGTAACCCTAACCTTAACCATGAGCATTACTCTAACCCTAACCTTAACCATAAACATAACTCTACACCTAACTCTAACCCTAATTCTAACTCTGCCATAATTGGACTCTAATCCTATCCCTAACCCTAACTATAAGCATAACTCTAACCCTAGCCTTAACCATGAGCATAACTCTAACGTTAGCCTTACTATAACCCTAACACTAACCCTAATCATAACCATAACCATAACTCTAACCCTAACCTTAACCATGACCATAACATTAACCCTAACCTTAACCATAAACATAACTCTAATCTAAACCATAACCATAACTCTAACAATAACCATAACCATAACTCTATCCATAACCATAGCTCAAACCCTAACCCTAACTCCAACCCTAACTCTATCCCTAACCTTAACCATAGCTCAAACCCTAACCCTAACTCCAACCCTAACTCTAATGCTAACCCTAACCCTAATTCTATCCCTAAGGTTAACATTAACTATAATGGTAGCTTTGTCCCTAACCATATATCTATGTATGACTATAACATTTTACATTACAATATCCCAAAAATAAAAAATATATTTTTAATCTATATTAAACTCCTTATATTAAATTTTTAAAAATATTTTGAAGCATAATTTTATACTAACTTCATACAACTCTAATTAAAAATTAATTAACAATTTTATAGTAACCTTATCAAAATAAAAAATAAAAAGTAAATATTTTTCCTATTGCGCCACGACTGCCACTATCTATATATACCTCTATATATATTACGCCGAGAGTAATCGTTCTTGAGGCGCCTATTTTTATTTTCATTAATCTCAACTTCGATTAAAATAACTTTGGGATTAAATAAAAATAAGCGCCTTGAGAACGATTACTCTTGGCGTAATATATATAGAGGTATATATAGCTAGTATATAAAGTCTAACATAGCATTAGACGAATGTAGATTCATGAGAGCATTGTATTGGTTACCAAAGTAAATTGTGTGTCAACGAAAGAAATGTTACAAAACAAACACAGCAAACCATTCGTGCGTTGTCCCATTGGCATTCACGTATTCGCTCTCTTACGGCGAAAGCAACTCGTTCTGTCTTTCAAAAGTGGTGTGGCATGCATTCCATTTGATCGAAACACTAAGTTTTCGGGAACATTATCCTGATTAAAAACCCAAACAGAAAAATTGCCTCCTTGTCAACTACTCGAAGTTCTCCACCAGCAAATCATTGACAACTATGTTTGCTCCTTCGAAGCCGCGTCGCTCCGATGAAATAATTAAACAATATATGCATGCTCGGTACATAACATCCAGGTAAAACAGAGCCATCTTTTAGGCCCGTTTGGTTGCTGGCATAGGAATTAGACATTAGAATAGAAAATTGGGATGGGAATGGAAATAGAGAATAGGAATAGAAAATTACCAATTCAAGTCTCGTTAATCTCTTGTTTGGTTCCTAGTTAGAGTGCACTTGCATTCTGTGCTCGGTTAAGTGAAATGAGTCGACAGAGGCAGACTTGCTCTACCTCTGATTAACACCCCAAGCCCAGGATAGTTGGACCCTAATATGTAATGCAGGCTTCAAATTCTGAACTGATCAGACTGTTGGAAGATTTGGCCATGATGATGGCCAGTGCATAAGCTTTTCCTTCCCTTCCATGGCTGCTGTGTCTGCACAAAGAAACTAAATACATTTACCAATAGCAAAATAAATGCATCAAATTTGAAAAAGTAAATAAACTACCAATACCCAAAATAAACTGGTGTTTCAGTATTAGACAGGCAGATGAATGGAGTAGAGAAGCAACATATTCAAAGAATAACGAATTCCTAACTAACATTCCCAGCAGCGCTAAAAAGGAGTTGATATGGGGAAGAACCAGTTCAGAGACACTATCAATCTGCGGTTCTTTCTCCTTTAACCCTTTCCATACTACGGATCCGAAAATATAATGCAATATGAAAAAGTCAGATTGGAAATATAAATGGCCTATTCCAATAACAATTTTTTTTTTGGCATGGACATATGCTCATTTGAGGGGCAAAATGGAAATATGTCTTCCTATTCTCAATTCCGATTCAACGCACTAAACACAGAATACAAAACATATTCTAATTTTCTCTTCCCATTCTAGTTGTATTCCAGCAACCAAACGGGCCCTTAGATGAGACCTTTCTTGTGGAATTTGCGAGGAACCCAAAATTGTAAATTGCATTTGTAAATGTCACTTGTGACTGCCAGCGGTATGATCTCCCTCAAATGTTATCTACAGCTGTTGGTGGAGGAGACGACAGGGGTGAGCTACAATGAATTCATCTTCTTAAGCTTGTAATTTGATTATTTTCATACTGTGTGATTTTGAGTCAAACTCATTGACCCATGTTTCATGAGTAGTGATTCAACATGAATTCATCTCTCATGAGAATAAATGGAAAACTTAGCACTCATTGGATCTAGGTGATGCTTATAGGGGTGAAGCATCGAGACTTCTCGGGAGGTCACCCATCCCAGTACTACTCCAGCCTGAGCGCGATTATCTACGGAGTTTCCTCCATGGTTAAACCCAAAGCTTGCAACCCCATTTGCAAAACCTTCACCAAGTGTTGTGCCTTATGAACCATTCATTAGAAAGCCCCTTAAGCTCATGAATTGATAAGTAGGAGATAATTTCCACAACAAGTCAAATTGTGATATTTTCATACTGTCAAGGTATCAGAAGTTGCTTTGAGCCTTTCGTCTTGAGCAGCCATGAACTCAGATTGACATCACTAAAGAGATTTTGCAATAAGAATTATAGTGAGGAAAATGATGACCAAGACTGGAATGGTTGCCAATCCAATTGTAGCAGAAGTATGGCAATGGCCACCAATATTTGAAATGGAAAAATCCAACCTCAATGTAACCACCACGGAAACACAGTTGCCATCAATGCAGAATGCATTTGCATACCAAATCTTTTGGAATTGAAGTACTAGTGCTTCTGAAAAAAGGGTTCAATAATCTTCATTGCAAACAAACAACCCACTAGAATGACTCCTTCGTGTCTAAAACTTTGTTTCCCGCCTGCAAATTGTACAAAGGACCAGAGAAACAGGGGACCTGAAACTGTTGCAATTGATCTTAGAAATGCGAAAGTTCCTGTGATTACCATATCACTCCAATACCATTTTGATAGTGCTCTAAAACATGTCGGTTTGTTTAGTGGACCATTTTTACTTTGATGTCCTCATGCTTCTGCAAATACTCTTTCAGCTGTGGTGCCTCATCTTCAGGGACTAAATGTGGGATATCCCCAATCTCTAAAATGGTTTTGAATGACCTAGATTCAGCAAAGGATTGAGCCATCTGAAAGTCATACGAGTAAAAATGCTGGCTTTATAAAGAGGGATGACTTTGAGTTTGGTTCCTCTAATTTAGTTGCCTGGAGCAGCGGCTCAGTCAAATACACTGTGCTAGATGAAGTCCACTTTCTAATGATTCCGACACTACAGTAGAAAAGAAGAAAGCAGGTTGCAGATGTTGTTATATCTAGATTTCTATTTGGGGAGAAAGAGTTAGTTTCAAAGATGTTTGATATAGATTTGAACATTGTTACTATTCCTAAAATGAATTCAATGATCCACCAGGTAATGGCCCAACTAAGGTGGGTGGTTTCTTGAGATTAAGCTTTAAGCAAATTGCTACTACAATCCATGTTAATCCCTGACTACAGTGAAGAACCGGTTTTTGTCACTGTTTGTTTGATATATAAATATCATCCATAAGCCGTCCCCTATGTTTTCTAGGCAATAACGAATGAAAGCAAAGTAGTGATTTTATGTACACCTGATCTACTATAATGCATACAAGGAGAATGGTTTCTCTGACAAATAAAAAGGGTGACCAGGAAAATTAACATAAACAAAAGATTGCATGCCGTGGTGAATAGATTCTGTGAGAATGCTCTAGACCATTCAAGATCGTCTCTCTATAAATTCCAACTGTTACTGCACTTATCTCCACAACGAAAACTAAGCCCGCCCATGAAACCATGAGACTGCTCCTGCATTTGTCAAAAATATAACCAGTCAAGCAAAAGCCAAATCTGACATAACGTTTATGATGTCAATGCAAATTATTTGACAGTGTTTGGTATTAGCTTGCCATAGTGAATATAGTATTCTAAATATGGTTTCTAAAATCAATTTTAATCACCATCTATTCAAATTACTAACTTGGATCTAAAATATAAATTCAGAATCATATACAGTTGAATTTTCTACAGTCCATGTAGTATTCAAGATATTACATTTAAAATCAGCTATATATATTCTTGAATTAACATCTCATCAATAGAAAAGCTACAAACTTTCCTGAAGATAAGTTTAATGTGGAAAGTTAACATAGAATCCCTGAGCAAATAATCTACCATTGTAGTGACCTATAAGTCCAATTAAGAGTTGGTTGGAAGCATGCCTTTATCTATCCCTGGACGAACAAACATGTTGATCTGATTGCAGTTCAAGGCTACACTTTGACAAACAAATCCATTACTGTAAAAGCCAACAAAATGTTTAAACCACGTGCAGCCCAAGGTCAAAGACCCATTTCTTTCTCTATTCACGTCCTCAATGCCCGATTGAATCATTGATATCCAATATTGCAAATGCTCTAATCCCATTCCATCATAACATCAAAAGAAAATTGGCAGCCCACCCTTAAATCCACTCAGCCTTTAGAAATAACATTCTTGAATAATTTCCTAAATTAAACTAATGTTCCCATACAACACAGTGAGATTTTATTGATTTTTCCCTAAAAATTTTCACGGAGGGGTTAAATTGCAAGGGCTGAGCATTTTATATTGACTGGTGACTAATTATTTCTTAGAAAAATGGCTTTATCATTGATGTTAGAATATATTTTTAAAACTATGGCTATGATTGAAGAACATATTATGGTATCAAATTTATGAATTAAAATAGCTTGAGATTGCAGTGAAGTCGATTTAAAGGAAAACAAAATGTTGTGTGATTAAGGCCAAGGTTCAAGCCATACCAAGCTAGATCCCCCATATGCAACCTCCATACTCCACATTTTACATACATGTCTACGAAGGCATAACCGACTACTATATAGGCATCAAATCCCCTTTTTTACTATGTAATCATGTAGCTCCTTGCCCTGATGTAGAGCCACTAAGCCAGTGCAAGCAAGGTAGCAATAGTTACAGGATTGGGTTTGGGGCCAAGCTGATGTATTTCATGAAATAGTTTAAATGCCTCCTCACATTGTTCATTTTGCACATATCCCACTACCATTGCATTCCACCGAAATTCTGTTGGCATACATATCTACTACACGAGCATTTCCCACCAAACCATCTCAATTAATTCGGAATCTCCTTACCTTGACTCAATGCTTATACATTAGCCAAAGCCATGGGCACTGGCTTTCTTAAAAATAGAGTTAGGAATTTCTAAAAGGAAGTTATCTCATGAATTTAATATGTGGATTAGCTTTAACAAGTAATCTCCTAAATTCAAGGAAGCTTGTGGTGTTATAAATTTTTAAAATAAAAATTTAATTTCTTTGGTGGGATTATATCATTTTGGTGGGAAAATGAATAGTAGGTTTTGACAAGTGGCAGATTTCTTCCCTAAACTGGTGGGATTATTTCATTTTAATCCGCTCAAATTGAGGGGACTAAAAAATAAAAACTCATAATTTATAGGAGTAGATTCCAAATAAAACTGTAGCCCCTTAAAAAAATTATCATGGGGCCACCTGCTCCACAAAAATAGAGCCCAAGCCCCTCCCATGGAACCCCTCCTAACTGCACTTTGTGAAACATCTGGGTGCAAACTCCAAAACTCGACACTTCGCATGGATGAGGAACTAGATTTATATAGCACTTGTCAAGGTATGGTTCTGAATGCATACTTCATGTGTTTAAAGACTGTAAGTATAATAAGAATTGTCATTTGCTTTTACACTTGTTTTTAATATTAAAGAAACATAATTTTTTCATTGATGCTTTTAGTATAACCTTGACATATGTATTTTATAAATATGTTTTAAAAATGTCTAATATATTTTTTCTAAATTAATAAGTTCTGGAGAAAGAAAACTAATATAAAGATTTTAAAAATTAAATTAACAACTTAAAACTTTAACACAATAAAATTAAATATTAATAGTTATCAAAATTAAAATAATAAATATAAAGTACATTTTTAAAATATAGTATAGCATCTCTCTTTCTCTATATTATCTCTCTATATCACTTTTTTAATCTTACAACTACTTTTTTCACTTTTTCTATCTATCTCTCTCTCTCTCTCTTTCTATATTATTCTCAAAATGATACTACATTTATATACAACACTACATTCTCTCTTATCATATTGCATTTCACCACATCTTAAAACCCTAACACAATACACTACCTAGATAAGAACTTTGCGTCTCTTGCTCATAATATATCTTATACACATCACATACATAGCATCAAATATTATGTCATGATTGTTATATGATATAAATGTGAAGATTTAATACATAATGTTTAAATGATAAATAAACTTAGCTGAAAGAAATTGAAGAAATCCATAAATGAAGATGAGGATCACTTCACTTTTTAGGGTCATTGTGGGATGTCATCCACAATCAAAACCATCACAAATGAATTTGTTGCACCAAGCACGACAGTGACCAAGCGAAAGATCTAATATATTATCTCATTGATGTGCAATGAAAATTGCATCCAAACAAAAGATAGTTGTATTCTACTCTAATATCCCCATGTCAACAAATTAGGAATGTCCCTGGAAGCTCCCTCTCAAACTGCTAGTTGTTTTTGTCGTTAGTGATTACCAACGGCATATGTTGCCTCCCCTTTTTGACTCTATTCTAAGTACCTATTTAAACCCCTTTCGCTTCTTCCTTCTTTCCATACCACACTTTCTTATTTCTCTCTACTTTGTTTCTTCCAAATCTGTGCTCCCCTACCACAAAAAATGGTTGTTTTAGGGTTTTTGAGGTTTGCGATGACTTTAGTGTTAATTTGTATGGCGGCATTGTCTACTACAGTGGATGTCGCAGCTTGGCCCCTAGTTTCCTAGTGGAGGAAGTTGTCTACCCTAGTGGAAGAAGAGCCCCTATTGATCTCAATTCTTCCTCTAACTTTTGTTACTCAAATGAAGAGAGACTACAATTGATGTTCTTTGTGCTCTTCTTCTTAATGATTCAACCTTGTCAAATAATAATGACAAAAAATTATTTTTCTTTGTAGATTAGAGAATTTAACATTTTAATAAGTTTAGTATAAGAATAAGAAAGTTCCTAATTAATGTCCATGTTTGCATCTCTGTTCTTTATTCTATTTTGATTTAAACTTGCAAATCAAGATGATGCATCAAAATATTGTTGGTTCTAAAATTCATTTGATCATCTAAATCTTAATCCCTTGCAATTAAAAGTTGAGAATTCTTAAGTAAAAATTTAACTTAAATAATTGCTTAATATTTTACAAACTATTCATATAAATTTATTTAGTAAAGTTTTTCAATTTATGTGTACTTTAATTTTAATTTTAGATTCTCTCTCATTCCCAAAAATTCATTTCACTTTGTTTTACAATTTAATATATTCAATCTATTTCATAAATGTGTTTATGATTGTTTACTTATTTTACAAATAAATTATAGCTCAATTCTATTTAAATTCAAAATAAAATATTATTTTACTTACTTAAATTTTAATTTTAGATTCTCTCTCATTCCCGAAAATTCATTTCACTCTTTTTACAATTTAATATATACAATCTATTTCTTAAATGTATTTATGATTATTTACTTATTTTACAAATAAATTATAAGTCAATTCTATTTAAACTAAAAAGAAAAATTATTTTACTTAATTAAAATAATTTTATGGACAAGGTCAAAATTATATAAACATTTGCAAATTACATATTTTAAAAATAAAAGTGCTTTAAAATGTAAGAGGGTCGACTTAGGTTAAATATTGTAATGAGAGAATTGATGTACAAAGTGTACGAGTATTTAAATCCTTCGTTATTGATGTTAGGGAAAAAATACTATTAATTTTTTTAAATTGCATTAGATAAAGTGACATTTTTTTACATAAGATTAAAATTTATTTTTTAGTTCTTAATTTTATTTTACAATATAAAAAAGGAAATGTAGAGAGAATTAAAACCTTCCAAAGGGAAAAAGAAAATTGTATTGAAAAAAATAAAAATTTATTTATTTTTCTTAATTTAAAATTATGAAAATGTATTAATTAGGACAAAGTTACATTTTTCTATATGAAATTAAGTTTTACTTTTAATTTATGCATCTAAGTACTTAACTTGATTTTTTTATGTGAATAAATTAATAAGATAAAATTGATTGAGCTAAAAAATAAAGCTAATATTTATTAAAAATTATAATTTAAAAAAAATAAACATCTATTTTCTTTGCTTAAATTACTAACAAAAATATTTATGTATGATATTTATCAATATTACTATTAATTTTAATTAATTAATTATTAAATGCAATAATGAAACTATATTATATAATATTTTTTATAATTTATTATCATTATTAATTTTAATTTAAATGCATTAATTGTTAAATCTAATAATAAAACTATATTATATCAAAACTTATTATAATTGAAGATTCATTGCTTTGCGACTTTAGCGAAATTGGAAGCGAAGGTAGTTTGTCATTTTGCGTCATCGAAATGCTAGACGACAATCTGCCAGTGGATCCAACTAGCATCCTAATTGAGCTTAGTACCTGTATTGAAGGAAAGGTGGCAATAGTGGAAGAAAACTTGTTTGGCAAGGTGGCAAAGTGCTGGTGACTACCTTAATGGCGGTCGAGTAAACAAGGATGGGATTAGGTGCGATCTGTCCTCTCTCAACCCTAAACTCACTCCTGCATTTAATTTTTTCGCAGGCTCTGTACCGAGTAATACCAATGTCTCTGCAAACTTAAACAATGCTTTGGGTAATGTTGCTAGCTATGTTGCCAGATCTAACATCGGTGCAGGTGGTAAGCCAAGGTCTTTCTTGGAGGCAATCGCTAACTCAACTCTGGCGATTGTCTTTGGAGCCCGTTTTACTTCACCCTCACGCGATGAAAACTCAACAAACGGTAAGCAATCTGCATACATTTCTTCATTTCATGTTGCCCCGAACCAAGAAATGTTAGCTAAGATAATAAGGGAAAAGGAAAGATTGAGGAACACTGCCATTTTCTTCTCTGCGGTTGAAAATGACAAGGTTCTTGCAAGGAAATTTTTAGATGACTGGTTTTATAATTACTGGAATCTGAAGTTAGGCTATCAAATTTCCTTTTGTAGGGAAATACAAAAAGGCTTATTTTTGGTTTTCTTTAATAATAATGATTCTTAGATTGCGGTTTTAAAAAAGGAATATTGGACTATAGGTAACACAACATTTAGAGCTTTGGCATGGAATGTTGAAGCTAATCTAGATGAGATAGTTGCCCTATCAGCCCCTAGATGGGTTCTCATTAAGAATATACCCCCTTTTTTGTGGTTTTGTATTCCCTATCTAATTGAACTTCTTGGAAAATTTCTTCGAATGGATTATTTGGCTAGGCTGGTTCCCCATCTTGATGCTAGGGTTCTTATTACTCTAAAACATGGCCATAATTTACTCAAAGAGCTTTCTATCGCTATTGATAAGGAGAAGATTTCTTGCCCTATCGAAACTCTAGGTGGTTTAAATGCATGTTTCTTATGCAGAAAAGAGGGGCATTTGAGAAAAGATTGTCCTATCATAAAAAATAAAGCCCTTAAAAATCCTTCTTAGGTGATTAGCCCTTCCCCCACTCAATCGATCCCTTCTTCCTCTGTTAAACCTAACCCTTCGCCTCCCCCTATCAATTCATCACATTCACGTCTCTCCTCTCTACCGACACCATCTTTTAGTAATGTTATTATTACTGGCATTGTGGATGCTAATGGATTTTAGGAAGTTGCAAAAAAAAGAGAAAAAAAATAGATCTAACAAGAATAATGTTGTTTCAAAGATGATCCTGCCTCCTTCATCAGTTAAGTCGATAGATAAGTTACAGGACTCTACAAAGTCCTCTACCCCTTCGGTTAATAAAGTTGTGCAGGAAACCACTAAGGTTTCTACCCCTTTGGTCAATGCAGTTGTGCAGGAAACCACTAAGGCTTCTCACCCTACCTTAAAAGCCCGCAACTCAAAGATCCCCATCAAAGATTTTCAAGAAATCTCTGATGAATTTTTCTTTGAGGTCATACCAGTGACGCCTGCTTCCAATCAGCCAATGGAGTAGGATTTGGGTTCTTCGTCGCTCTCGGATAATGAGGATATCCTCATAGCAAAGAGGAAAGGGAGACCTCTTGGCTCAAAAAATAAAAATAAGAATAACAAAAAGCAGAATTAGACTGTCCCCGATAATGCTTCTCCTATGGAGGATGTAGTTGTTTCTGAAGTGTCCATCCCTAAAACTCTATCTCAATGAATTGTATTTCATGGAATACCAGAGGACTTGAATGTCTTGATAGAAAATTTGTGGTTAAAGATTTTCTTAGTACTATTAATAATATTGATGTTATTATGCTACAAGAAATCAAATACACTAGATTCAATCTTGGATCCAATCTAAACTATATTTGGAAGGATGCTGTCAAATTTTGGACTAATCACTCTCAGGGGAAAGGAGGAGTTGCGATTTTAGTTAGCCCTAGCCCTAGATGGGGACCTAAAATTAAGAGCTTTGGCTTTTCTCCCTGTAGTAGAGTTATTTGGTTGATTTTCAATCATAATGACATGGATTTTGGTATTTGCTCTATATATGCTACCAATGATTATAATGAAAGATCTATGTTTTGGTCTTGGCTCTTCTCGCTTCCAAATATCCCTTGGATGTTTGGAGGTGATTTTAATATGATAGAAGGTCAAGAGGAGAAGATGGGGGTTCTCCCCTTTTCCTGGAAAGAACATGAAAAACTTTCTTGGAATAATTTAAAATTTTCTAAATCTCTTTTTGACCCATTAAGGGGGAACAAGAACAATAATCCTGGTCTCTGGTATACTTGGTGCAATTATCATAAAGGTCGAGCTAGAATTTATTCTAGGTTGGATTGATTTTATCTTAATCATGATTTTTTCTTTGTGATCTCGAATAAACATAACAAACTCATTCTGGTCTCTCCTACTACTCTTTCGGATCATCATCCTATCTCTATTTGAATCAATCTTGGTTGTTCCCTTTCATGTAGTAAAAATGTTAATAATAAATTCATTCTTAATACTAACCTGTTGGAAGATGAAGATATTCTTGCTGCTATTTCGACTATTAGACTTATTAATGAGTCACAATATCCCTCATTATCTTATATTGGTAGGTGGAACATGGATATTTCCGCCTGGCAGAGTTTGTTAAGAACAGTTGGCCAAAAAAAGGCTAAGGATTATAGATATAAGGAGTCTTAGCTTAACAATAACTTATACAATGCTGAAATGGCCATTAAAAACAATTTTGATGACCCCAATTTCTGTCATCAACTGGCATATGCTAAGAACACTTTGAGAAAACACCAACACCAAAAAGCTTTAGGAGTCAAAATCCTTTCTAGAGCTCACTAGCTTCAATTTGGTGACAGAGGTAGCAAATTTTTCTTTGATCTTATTAAACAAAAGTAGGCTAAAGAAACTATTGCTAAATTGCTCATTAATAATCAAATGATTTATGATGTTTATGTTATTAAAAAAGAGTTTGCTCAGTTTTATGAACATCTTTTCACTTTTGAGGACTCTTAGGAAGCTAGGACTCTCAGAAATTAGTGTAGGAACCTTATCCCCAAAAGAAATTTGGATAATGATTCCTCTTTTCTTGAACAACCCATATCTTTGGAGGAAATTGAAAAGTCCATCAATTTTCTTAACACTGATAAAGCTCCAGGACTTGACGGGTTGCTTGTGGAGTTTTATAAAGCCAACAGTAAATGGGTTTACAAAGAATTACTTAACATCCGTAATGAAGCTATTGATACTGGTACTTTGGGTAGGGAGATTAACTCTAGTATCATCAAACTCATCCCTAAAGAGGGATACAAAATCTCTTTTAAAGAATTGGAGACCCATAACTCTTTTAAATGTTTCCTACAAGATTCCTGCCAAAATCATGTCTCGAAGGTTGGAAACTATTCTTCCTAAATTTGTTTTCCCTACTCAAACTATTTTTGTTAAAGGGAGATAAATCCTTGAGAACTTGATTACTAGTTGCGAAGCCCTTAATTGGGCTAAGCACATGGATCAAAATGTTGCTATGTTTATGCTGGATTTTGAAAAGGCTTATGATAGAATAGAATGGGACTTTATTAGTATGCTACTTGATGCTTTTGGTTTCCCCTCCTTCTTCTGTGGCATTGTTAAAATGCTTCTTAGAGATGCACATGCTAAAATTGATATTAATGGATCTCTTTCAGCCCCTTTCCCCTTGGGTAGATCAATTAGGCAAGGTTGTTTGCTTGCCCTTGCCCTTTTTGTTATTACCTCTTAAGCTCTTTTCTATATTCTTAGAGACAACACTTTATCCCCTACTGTCAAAGGCATCACCCTTCCCGATAACAAGGATATTATTAATTGCCAGTTTGCTAATGATACCTCTCTCTTTCATGAAGCCTTTGAAGATAACTTTGTTGCTATGATCAATAAGCTCACTTTTTTCTGTAAGATTTATGGACCTAGGTTATCTCAAACCAAGTCTATTTGTCTTGAATGGGATGACCAACCTCTTGATTGGTTTAGTAAGTTTGGTTTCCAGTGGGGTGGTCCCTCAAAAATTGTTAGATATATGGGTATTCCCTTCTCTGTTGATCCTTCTTTAAAAGATATGTTGAGTTGGGTTAAAGACAAGATTCATAATAAGTGTAACGCCCCGCTCGGGAACCCAAGAGAAATAAACCTAACATGTTACAATGTTTACTGAACTATTTTTTTTTTTTGAAGTTTAAACAACATCAAGATAACATTAATGTGGAAGCAATAAGAACATACACATCAAATACACATTTGCAATCACAGATATAGTTTTCAATTCCTCAAGGGTTCCTTTACATTGAGTCACATTTAATAATTTTAAATTAATTAGTTTAAGTTCCAAGTACAATGTCTCAAGATCGTAAAGAAATACCAAATACATAATCGCATAAGCAAAGCATAAGTATATCTAATACAATGATAGTACATCCACCAAATAACATCCACTGCACATGTCGCAGGGTATGTGAAAATAGATACAATACATCAAAATACATGATAACATATATACATCATCTGAAAAGAAGTCTCTGAGATAAGAAATAAGAATGATAAAGGTACATCTTCTGCAACGAACATCCAACAGCTAGCAATGTGAAGGGGAACCCAAATGGTAAGAAGACACTACCTCCCGACCGCGTGGTTACCTAGTTAGGCTTCCACTCCCACCGTGCAGGTAGGATAATGAACGATCCACAAACAGCTATCAAGCATAAAACATTCCTAGGCAAGGTACCCCTAATAGCCAAAACTACCTCAAAGGTAACACATGCTACTCAAGAAGATAAAATAATCCAAAAGTAGGAACACTCAATCCAATACCAACTCCACATAACCAAACATCATACACGAACCAAGTATAAACCAAATACCAAAATCCTAAGATAAAGTCAATGAAAGATAATCACCTCAAGTCAAAAACCACATATCAAGAGTACATCATCCATGAATCACCAATCATCATCAATGAAAGTAATAACCACAAGAAACACATCCAATAATAAATACCCCACCAAAGGTACACAAAACTACAGAGGAGACTCAGGCTACATACTAGGGAGTGTCATCACATGGTTGCTTGAGTTACCCTAGACTGATCTCTTAATAGACCCCGGACCCTCAAGCGTTGAGTTACCCTGGACTAGTTACTCTGAACCCCGAACCCTCAACATCACACATGTGGAAACTAGAAAGCCCTCTCAAGAAGACAAGGCACTCATCGCATTCCATCCTTAGTCTATACAACCACTCAAGGCATGGGTGGATCAAATATCTCTAACTTATCTTTTTTAGTGTTTTTCCCCCCCCAAAAGTTTTAATTACTAGATTATCACTTATTAAATAACTTGCATTAGGTTACCCTGGCACTGACCACTTTGGGTCTCGGACCCCTATGCAAGCCACTCCCAAGTCACGTACCTAGACAACCTCTCCTAAGCACATAAAAAACACAATTGTGTCCCATAACACAACACTCATAATGATCAAACTCGGTTCCTTAATAGGCAACCTGATAATAAGATGGTTCTCCCATCCAAGAACACATAAATGCTCCACAAGTAAATCTCATAAATATAATCTCAATTTGAATAACAAAACACATCATGACATCCAGCCACATAAATAGTATAAAAGAAATCTTACAAAAACCTCTGGTGTACATCCTAAACTGATCGACACCTAATCGACTCCAAAATCCAAAAGCATAGATAATACGAGCAACATCACAATTTCATAGTTAAAATACATAATTCGATTACAAGTAAAGTTTCAGTGTACGTTACAAGTTGTAAGATTCTCCATTTATTCCATCCAATAACCGATTCATTTATTTAGTTAATAACGACTTATTGATTTTAAATAGAATAACTATAGTTTTATAAAAAATCAATATTGTTAATTATTGACAATAACAATTAAATAAGTTTTAAAATCCATTAAATTAACTTCCATTCTTAATTAAATTAAATTAAATTATCTTAATTAAATCAATTAATAATTATATCCATACTCACATAAATTAATAATTAGCATTATAAATTACTTATTAGTAATAAATAATTATTAAACAAAACTATTGAAAAAGAACAATCTTTAACTAATAATATTTATTAATTATTAAATTAGAATTTGTAAATTAATTAATAAATATTAATAAACATTATAAATCAAAATAATAATTAAAAGTTAATATATATTTAAAAAGACTATTAACATAGTACTTTAATGAAAATATTAATAAAACTTTAATAAAACTTTAAAAGTATCCTATTTATAATAATAGGCCGCCAATCCAAATAAGGTTAAGTGGGGCACATGTTTTTTTTAAATTTAATTTGTTTATTGTTAAAAACTTTTATAAAATTAATGTTAATCAATATTAAAATCAAACTCTCTAACACTCATAAATTGGAAGAAGGCGATTAGTTGTATTTTTTTCTACCAACATCCACCAACTTATTAATGGTGTCATGTGATTTAAAATCGCAGGCAGCCCCACTCGTACGCACGGCTTTAACAACCACATAGAAGGTATGGGGTCATTTTTTTAATATATGTTTTTTTTTTTTTTTCTACAATTTTTTTAATAAATTAAAACTTTTAAAACAAACACCCCCATTGCAATTGCATATAAATATATGTATCATATTATTTCTAGATTTATCTAAATTTTAACATAAATTATATATTATCACCCTTTTAACATATGTATGTTAATTTTAATTTTATTAAAAATTAATTCAAACATTATTGTTTTATTATATATTTTTAACAATATTTACAAATTAAATCCGATAGGATAAACAAGTTTAGCCAATCAAATTTCTAATTAAAAATTTTCTTTTTATTTCAAACTTTTTTTTTTTCAAATGAATATTCGTTCTTAAAATCTATTGAAAGAGGATGTTTATCTTTTAAATCTCAAGCTTGATTTCAATGCCCAATAGATTCTCATATTTAACTAATTTCTTATTCAAATACAATCCTCTAAAATAAACTCAACGAAGTATTCATCTAAGCCATGTATAGATATTTCTCAAACAAGAACAATATTGCATACCAGAAAAACAACACATGCAAAAGACACGGAGCAAACAGAAACTTGAAGAGTGAAACCCACTATACAATCAAGCCACGAGATCCTACCTAGATCTGATGCTAACCTCTGACAACTAGATGCAAATTCCTACTGCAAGCAAAATCTTTCAAGCCATATAAAATTCTTTTCTTTCCAAACCCTTCGAGTTGCTCTCCATAAACCTGTGTGTGCCTTGAAACTTGTGTCTGAAAAACTTGTGTCTCTAATAATGACCCAAAAACCCTCTAATATAAAATCTAATTACCTTTTAGGGTTTCTGTCACCACCAGTCTAAAATTATAATTATTTTATTTAATTAATTCTTTCATGCACAATTAATTTCCTTTTTAATTAAGACAAAAGAATTATTAAATTACTTTATTTAATTTTTCCACTCGACTTCTATTTAATTAATTTATAACTTTAATCTCATGTGCACTTTATAATAAAATATCTTAATCAAGTTCACATATTTTATCTTTTAAATTAATTTCTTATATTTTCATCTCATGCACGCATCATGCGAACTTAAATCTTTTTCATAATTTAATATCTTTTCACTTCTTAATTTATTTTTGAACATTTAATTTGATAAATATTTATTAACTTAAATAACAATAATATTTAGCATTTATTTAAAAATGAACTCTAAACATATTATTATTAAATTAAATAAATATTATTACGTTCTAAATTTAATCTTATAACTTTTATCTTCAAATTCAATTCTTTTTATTTAATTAATTTTTCAATTAATTAAATATAATTAAATATTAAAATGTTATAATAATTCTTCATTAAATTAAATCATTAATTTAATCTTTAAATTAGACTTAATTAATAGAAAATTCATCAAAGACTCACAAAACAACATACGCACAAAATACTCACGGGTTTTAAAAAGGGTAGACAGTCTGTTACGAGTCCTTGCAGGACAAGTATTTTAGGCTATGGCTAGGATTGGACCTGATCATTATCTTCCCATTCTCACCATTTGAGTATATTTAATTAGGCACGCTCATCCTGGCAATTCAGGGAAGTCAATGCCCGGTACCTGCATCCTGCATAAAAGACGAGCATTTACATGTATATAATATATCTAAACTAAACAAACAATGGCAAGGAGTGGTTCATCGTGTAGATCCCGACTAGCAGGTGACTACGACTCCCTCCCTTGACCACATCAAACACGTCAGACAGAAAGATAAAATAAACACGCACACCATACGCATGCACGTATGGGGTAAGTATCGTAAAAATCACAAGTCTAACATCAAATGCGTACATATAATAATGCATCTCTATCAATACAACATAATCATCATTAAAGACATCATGTTAACATTTTTATGAAAGAAACCACATTTACTAACTAGGATCATCAAAATATCATTAACAACACATGAATGAAATCAACTAAGCAATAATAACTGATACATTTGTAATCAAAGTCATGAATTAATATCATAGTATTATAAATCCAATATCTCTAAAACTAATCAATGCATAAAATTAGCCTAAGGAATTTGACAATGATAACAGAAATGCGATCTAGGGGCAGGCATTACAATAAGTTGAATAAATGGCACAATAGGTCTTTGTCTTTTGCTGGCAGATTGCAAGTCTGTCAAAAGATTCTTTCGTCATAATATTTACTATGCTTCGGCTTGGATGTTTAATGATTACCAAGTTATGGAAATTCAAAAAGTTATTAGGAAGTATCTCTAGTCAGATGGGAAAGGAAATAACAAGTCTCACTCTGTTACCTAGGTGGAGTTGGTGTCATGTTAAAAAGGTCTTTAGGGGCTTGGGGCTCAAAGACCTAAGACTAAGTGGTCTTGCTTTGGCCTCCAAATGGATCTTTCATGCTTTAGAGGGAGATGACCCTTGGAGAGTGCTAATTCGTAACAATATTGAAAGGGGTTATCCTAAGATTGCCAAATTCTGGAAAAATCTCCCCCTCACTGATCTTATTTGTAGTGAATTTCCTATCATTGTTCAAGGCTCGACTGTGTTCAAGTCCATCTAGAAGGCCTGGAACCATGTTAAGCAATTCATCAAGAATAAATACTTTTTGATGATAAGACCCTCCATGGTGAGAGGTCCATTTGGTGGAACCTTAAGCTCGGTAATAAGCCCCTTGCTCTTACCCAAGGCTATTTTGCAAAGAATTGGGCCAACCTTGGGATCAAACAGCTTACTGACATTTTTGAAAAAGATAGACTTATTCAGTGGGATGAGTTAAAGAGTAAATTTAATCTTCCCAATTCTCATAAGAGGATGTATAATATGATTGTCAAGGCCAGCAGGAATATTCCTACTGTTTGCCATGTTGATTCTAATAGTTATCTAAGAATCAAGTGGCTTGGTGGTATTATCATTTCCATGCTTAAAGCTAAGAACATTTACTCTATCATTAACAACAATGATGAAATTATCAATCATATTAATGATACTTGGTATGCTAATTTAGATGTTCCTTCCTGGAATAAGATTTTTGACAGTCTTTGAAAAAGTTCTATAGATCCTAAAATTAAATGTTTTAAATGGTTGCTTATTCTCAACAAGCTTCCTATTAGGAACTCTTTCTCTGATACTAACTTGTGCAACATTTGCAGAACCTCGAAAATGGGAAGACATATATTCTTTGAGTGCTCTTTTGCTAAAGAGGTTTGGTTGATGTTTGGCATTTCTATCCCTACTTCTTTCAATATTCTTGAAGTTATTACTAGTTTTATTTCTAATGCAAAAAAAGATGTTAACATGTTTTGGGATATTCTCTCAGCTAACATTTTGTGGCAAATTTGGAAGTGCATAAATGAAGAAAGTGCATAAATGAAGAAAGATTTCAAAATGTCCCCAGATTGCTTACTGAGTCTTTTCGAAGTCTCACATATTTCAAAAAATTTTGCAAATTCAAATAACTATGAAGGTCAACAAGGCTAAGTTCAAAAGATTGCTTAAGGATGGACATGCTACATTCTTTGCTAATGAAGTAAAAAATGGTTACTTCTGGAGGCTGCACCTAGACAATATCCACACTTTCAACCAAATGGTCAATCGCATCAGCAAGGAGATTAAAAGAAACCCACAGAATGCTACTGGTGAGATCCAGGATCAGAAGAACTTGGTTTGGATGGAAGGTACTATGGGTTGGACTGCGTGGGTGGACACCTTTGAAGATGTGCTACAATAGTTGCTATTTTATGATTCAATCTTGTTTTGTTATGCTCTGGTTGTATGTAGTTTTCGACTCTTTTGTTGTGTGAGGCTTGTCCTTTGATACCTTGACTTCGGTGGTCTTTGTTGTTTCCGTGATCTCCTTATGCTTAATACAAAAAAAAACTTATTATAATTTACTATTTATATATTTATTATATTTTACTATTTATATATTTATTATATTTTACTATTTACATATATATTAATAAAAATGAAAATGTGTTTATAAATTAGCTTCACTTTATTATAAGCTTATACAAGTGCTAGGAATGTAGATTCGTGACAGCGTTGTATTGCTTACCGAAGTAAATTGTGAGTCAACCCAAACAAACACAGCAAAACACTCGTGCGTTGTCCCATTGGAATTCACGTATTCGCTCTCTTGCGGCAAAAGCAACTCGTTCTGTCTTTCAAAAGTGGTGAGGCGTGCTTTCAATTTGACTAGAATAATAAGTTTTCCGGAACATTATCCTAATTTAAAACCCAAACTGAAAATTTGCCTCTTTGTCAACTACACGAAATTCTCCACCAGCAAAGCATTGACAGCTTTGTTTGCTCCTTCGGAGCAGCACCCGCTCCCATGAAATAATTAAACAATACAATGCACGTCTGGTGCTTAACCTCCAGGTAAAACAGAGCTGTCTTTTAGATGAGACCTTTCTTGTGGAATTTGCCAGGAACCCACCATTGCAAATTTGCATTCCTAATTGGCGCTTGTGACTGCCAGCGGTATGATCTCCCTCAAATGTTATCCTACAGCTGTGACTTCGCCGTCTCTGCCTATTTAAACTCCACCCTCCTCTGCTTCTTCCCACACAGCTCTTCCACCCTTCATTATACATTGAAACTTTCAAATCTTTCTTCCATTGCTAATAAATCCCGCTACAAATGGCTGTTTTAGGTTCTGAAAAGATTGTCATGTCCTTGGTGCTAATATGTTTGACGGCATTGTCCACTACAGGGGATGCCGCAGCTCGGCCCCTTTTCCCCTGGAGGAAGCTGTCTGCCCTGGTCGAAGAAAATCCTCTCGTTCTGCAATACCACAATGGCCCTCTCCTTACCACATCTCCCATTCTCAATCTTCATCTCATCTGGTACGGAAACTTCACTTCCGCCCAGCGTACCATTGTGGCCGACTTTGTGCAGTCTTTGGGAATGGAAAGCAGCAAGCAGCAGGGTTCTTCGCCCTCTGTTCTCACCTGGTGGAAAACGACAGAGGGCTACAGAGGATCTGCCCCTTCCACATTAATCCAAGCAGCTCAGCCATTGATTCGAAGGCTGGGGAAGCAGAAGCTGGACGAATCCTATTCTCTCGGGAAGTCCCTCAAACGAAGTGACATTCCCATCCTGGTGCATGATGCAATCAAATCCGGAGCTCTGCCTCCGCCATCAAGGAAGAACAATATTGGGGAGGTGGAGTTGTATCTGGTGCTCACGTCTGAGGATGTAATGGTGGAGAACTTCTGCAGCAGCTCTTGCGGATTCCATGACAGCAGCAAAGCAGGCCGGGACATTAATGAATACGCGTACGCGTGGGTGGGGAACTCGGCGACGCAGTGCCCGGGGCAGTGCGCATGGCCGTTTCATCAGCCAATTTACGGTCCGCAGAGCGCTCCTCTGCTTCCCCCCAACGGCGATGTGGGCGTCGACGGGATGATCATCAACATTGCCACTGTTTTGCCGGGAGCGGTGACGAATCCGTTCAAGTCGTGATACTTCCAGGGAGACGCCGCTGCTCCGCTGGAGGCGGTGTCAGCGTGTCCAGGCAAATATGGAAGCGGGTCTTATCCCGGTTACGCCGGTCAACTCTTGGTGGAAGAGACGACAGGGGCGAGCTACAATGCACACGGTTTCAACGGCCGCACGTTCCTCCTCCCAGTAATGTGGGATCCCACCTCACGATCCTGCAAGACATTGGTCTAAACAATTGTTCGCACAAGCTGCGCGATGCATCTACTGTTATAATTCTTTATTCATTCAATCTTTTAAATACTTCAATTATTTTTTACTCGACTGATCTAGCATGTGAGAAATATTTTGATCTAGCATATTGAGTTCAAGTCCACATCAATGTAATCTTATTTAAAGTAAATTTTCCAGTAGAAAACCCTAAAGGGTGCGTTAATCAAAGCTCAATATGAACCCAAAAAAAAATATTAATGTAAAACGGATTCATCTATTTAGGTTTCGTGACAAACTCAAGTAATGTAAAACGGATTCATCTATTTAGGTTTTGTGACAAACTCAAGATCTTGAACCATGGTTTCTTGTAAATACGGGGCACTACATATAGCATGAATTCTAAGGAGACAAGTGAATTGTTTAACAGATTTTCAATTAAATGTTGTTTAAGCATTTTGGCAATACAACAAGTGTTATATTTAAATATTGCAATCTAGTGTTTGACAAAATATTGTAAATACATGTCCTCCTCTTGTGTATGCTGATAGGATACATATACATAGGCTAAATATGTTGAAAGTTTAAACTAGTCTACATTTGTTACCTACAACATCCATGTGTGTCCATGTTGTGATTTTAGAGCACGATATGCATAGCTATCCAAGCATTGATGATTTCTATCACTGTTGTACTTAAACAAAACCTTGTAGACACATGCAAAATGTAAGACCATACAACCTATGGAATATTTAATAAAATGCCTTCAAGAAATGTATGTGAAATATTTGACACAATGACTTGAGAGATGTCTTCAGATTCTTTAATTTTAACTTATATTTGAGGCTACATGATCCATGTGATAGTTTGTATCATCATTCTATAATGCCACATATCATCGAAGTTATGATCGACATAAATGCTAGAGCAAAGGTGAAAAAATAAAATAAAAAACAATAGAGTAATAGGCAATAAAGTATATGAACCAGATAGTAACTTTACAAATTGAATGGGATTAATTCAGAATCTTGGAAGCAAGTTTGAAATACCACTTTCCAATTTCCCGATTAGATTATCAATAATTGCAATATCATCAATTGTAGAAGTTTTTTATGTTTGTAGTTTTTTCATCTAGCACAATTTTAACACTTTTGCCTTGGCTTGAATGCTAAGACATCCACCTCATCTATCAGTACGAGGTAGAAATTTTGGATTAGAGGCTCAATGAGAAATTAGGATAGTTATAGCATGTAAAACAATAAGGAAAGCCATATGACTAGGATAATTCCAGTTGAACTGTAGAGGTTATGGAAAGTACTTTTGAGCAGACCAAAATCATGCACCACTACTTCTTGGTTGCATTCTTGGAGAAGATTATGAGCTCTTTTAAAATCCAATGCTTATGTTACAAATCTCATGTGTTTCTTGCATCTGTTAAAGGAGAAAGTGCAATATATAGGGAGTTTATATAGTGAACGGCATTTATTTCCACTTACAATTTTATACATGTATTAATTATATCATGTTCTTAGTCTAGACTGTTTCGTGTTGGCTAATTGTATTCTTTTGTGTATATTTTATTAAATTAAGATTAAATCTAACAACCATTATTTTTCATGAACACTGCGTTTTAGAAATGAACCTAAACCAACCAAAAATATTACAAAGAAGTAATGAATTTAGTACAATTTTGAATTCATTCATATTTATATTTAATTTCTAAAATTTATAAATAAAATGATTTTAACAAGTTTTGAGTTCTAAGAATAGGTCTACAAAAAAAGAACAAAGAACAAATGTTATTTAAAGAAATAATTATTACTGAGGTTTTATATGATTTAAACACATTTCTAAACAATAATACACACATGCAACTAGAACACTGGACAATTCAAACATTGTACTTTAAAAAATTAATTTTCTTCATTGAGTATAATTTGTCACAATTAGAAATGATCAATTTTGAGTGTCAGGTTGCTACCACAACCAGCTACTGAAAGTTTTACATATCACAAGATCCTAACTACAAGTATACTTCTAGTTTCCCATATTTCTCAGTTGACCAACTATAAAAGGATAGACATTTTACAACAATTTCATTTGATTATCAAATTTTAGTTAAAGGAAGTATAAATGTGCTCTCCAAGTTGCTTATTCCTAAGCTAAGTCTAACTAGACTATGGTTATATAATTAAATCTTTTGAGAAAAAAAAAACTAAATTTTAAGGAACATTCCAATCACGAGTATTTTAATAAGAATTTTAAAGATTTTCAATCTTAAAATCATGTAAAAAGTGATTTAAGATTTCTTGCCCAAACAACATTTTCTAAAGGTAAGAACATTAAGCCTTAAAAATCACACACTTCTATCATTGAGGAAATATATACTTGCTAAGTAGACAATTCACTTTAGTATTGAATATAACAAAAAAGTATGGAGGAATGTGCTCATCCCTCCTTATACCCACAAGGCCCTAGAAAATATCTTTGCAATTCTTGTAGGAAGATTAGCCATCATTAGACTTGGACATTATTAGTCCTTGCCTATAAAACTAATGTTTTCATTAGAATCCCCTCCTATTAATTTGTCCAGTTAAAAAAAATCAAAGTTTTTATTTTTAAATTAATTTAGATTGATTTATTCTTATTTTCCTATTAGTCACTCTCAATTTTACTGGGGTTTATGTTATTTTTCCACTTTAGAAAATCAGAAAACTATGAACAAACAACATTAATTACATTTCATAGATGTCATCCCCACCTAACTCTATGGATGCACTCCAAGCTCTCTGATCAAATGTACAATTTCATTTAATGATGGAGAAGTGGCTATGCAAGGGAGGCTTTGCTTGTAAACTCATAAACTAATAATTTTGTCCACATTAAATTGACTTCAAAAGTTAATGATGGAGAAGTGGCTTTTCTTGTAAGCTCTCAGATCAATTTCATTTAATGATGGAGAAGTGGCTATGCAAGGGAGGCTTTTCTTGTAAACTCATAAACTAATAATTTTGTCCACATTAAATTGACTTCAAAAGTTAATAAAGTTAATTGACTTCACAACAATTGTCATGTTTAATCTCTGATGTTGTGTCACCATTTAACACTGTAAATAATCTAGAGTGGACTAAAAATATGAAACAAATGTACCTTTCATAAAGTTGTAAGATTATATAATGTACAATGTAATCTTGATGTAAAAAATATTAAAATAAAAACATTTCAAGCTTTTTTCTTTTTCAAGTTTTTATTCTTAAAGAGTAAATCAAAATAAAACACAATATTTTTAAAATTATTTTCATGTACTATACTGTTTAAAATAGATTTAATAAGTAAAAATGTTTTAAAAGTTTACTTAAATTTTTTCACTTGATTCTTTTTTATACTTAGATTTTTAAAAATAGTTTTTGAATTTAGTCAAATAACAAATTTAAATTATGATAATATTTGTATAATTATATTAATTGTTATTATATTGAACATGTAAAATAGTAATTTTAAAAATAATATTGTATTAAGTATTTAGCACTGACATTATATATATATATATATATATATATATATATATATATATATATATTCATTTTAATTTTATAAAATCTTTTTCACAATATTACAATAGTTAATAATAGCATGTAACACACAAATTTAGTAATTGTATCAACCTATTAAATTATAATGTGAAAGATAAACAGAAGAAAAAATAACATTTTCCTATAAAATACAATCTTCATTTAGAATCCTATAAATCATTCAACAATCTTTCTCTTGTTAGATACTTTTTTTCCATAATGCATATGTATAGGTTTTAACTTTACTTTACCTATGTGTTATAAAATCTATATGTATAAATTAGCTTTATTCTATGATATGTTTGGATAACTACTTTTTAACATTATTTTCTAATCATCTATTTCCATCTATTTTCCCCAATAGACAAATTCAAAAGAGCTCTCAAGTTATTATCTATTTATTATAATCATTTGATTTTAAATATTTATATAAAATCTCTCTCTGAAAATAGACTATGAATTATATATATATATATATATATATATATAATCTTTTTCACAATATCACAATAGTTAATAGTAGCATGTAATGTACAAATGATTGGTAATTTAGTAATTGTATCAACTTATTAAATTATAATGTGAAAGATAATCAGAAAAAAAAAAAAAAAATTTCCTATAAAATACAATCTTCATTTAGAGTCCTATAAATCATTCAACAATCTTTCTCTTGTCAAATACTTTTTTTCTATAATGCATATGTATAGGTTTTAACTTTACCTAACCTATGTGTTATAAAATCTATATGTTTAACATTAGCTTTATTCTATGATACGTTTGGATAACTACTTTTTTACATTATTTTCTAATAATCTATTTCCATCTATTTTCTCCAATAGATAGTCTTAAAAGAGCTCTTGTTATTATTTATTTATTATAATCATTTGATTTTAAATATATACAATCTCTCTCTCTCTCTAGAAAATAGGCTGTGAATTTTTTTGGTTAGGTTGGATGTATGGGTCCTCTTTGAGCTTTCTACAATAATGGTATCAATCACATATGGAGAGTTGCAATCTACTTCTTATTATTATTTATCTATCATAATCATTTGATTTTAAATATATACAATCTCTCTCTCTCTATAAAATAGGCTATGAATTTTTTTGATTAGGTTGGATGTATGAGTCCACTTTAGGCTTTCAACAATAATGGTATTGATCACATATGGAGAGTTGCAATCTACTTTGCAAATATTTTACTGACCTTTGCTGCAATGATAAGTAAATACAAACATCATAAAATAAATTGAATATCTCATTGTAGCACAAAATAGGCTTACCCATTCCTATAAAGCGTTCCTATGACATGAGTGCAAATAGTGTTTGTACGTTACATTTACTTTCACAATTTTAAATTGAATGCAGCTATTCTCCAAACAAATTGTATACTTGACCAATTTTCAAAAAATCGAAAATTTCATCGATTTGTCTAAAATTTTCAACATTTGATCTTCATGATCTATATAGTTTATAGTCGAAAACAACATAAAATTTAGAAAGAAATCACTACATTGTAAAAAAAGTTTTGACTTTATTTTATCTTTAGTGCATTTTATCTAAAGTTTACAAAAGAGATTACACTACACTCATTAACATTGGTTTTTAAAATTTTTAAATGCATTGCTCTTCTATAAAATTTATTTTAAAAAAAGAAATCGCCATTTTTAGGTGAAGATTTTGTTTTAGGTCCTAATTTCTACCCACGACTCAAATTTCGTTTAGAGCAAAGGCCTATCCATTAATCTCTCTTATAAATTCTGAAGATCATGCTATGTAAAGTGATTCTCATCTACAAGGAATTTATAGACCCATGAAAATACAACTTTGAAAAAATAAAAAATAAAGAATAATATTATTAAACTAGTGTGCACTCTAACATATACAGAAAACCTTCGGCACCGCAATGCTTTCTCAGACCAGTGTGCTGCAGGACTTAGTTGCAGGATCCCACATGGCTGGCAATAAAAACTGACGCCCATTTAATCCATGCGCATTATAACTCGCCCCCGTTGTTTTGTCCACCAAAACCTCCCCTGGGTAACCCGGGTACGCCCCTTTCCCGTAAATTCCCGCGCAAGCGGACACGGCCTCCAGCGGAGCAGCGGCGTCCCCTTGGAAATACCCCGTATTAAACGGGTTCGTCACCGCTCCGGCCAAAACAGTCGCGATATTGATGATCATTCCGTCGATGCCCACGTCAGCATTGGGGGGCACCAAAGGAGGGGTCTGAGGCCCATAGAGCGGCTGATGAAAGGGCCACGCACACTGCCCCGGGCACTGACTTACCGCGTTACCCACCCACGCGTACACCAGCCGGGACCCTCTCGTCTTCTCGTGGTATCCGCATGAGCTCACGCAGAACCTCTCCACTGCCACGTCATCGGACGTCAGTACCAAATATACCGCGTTTGTATTCCTCGCAGGCGGCGGCAGAGCTCTGGATTTGATGGCGCTCTGAACCAGTGCGGCGATGTCCGTCCTCTTCAACAACTTCCCCAGGGAATAAGAACCGTCCATCTTCTGCTTCCCAAGCCTTGCACTACTCAGAGCCGCCTTATTAGAGGCGGCGCCTTTGTATTTTGCAGTAGTCTTCCACCACGTGGAAACAGAGGGCTGCTTGTCTGTCCCCTGCAATTTAGCGGCTAGAGACTGCAAATAGTCCGCCACGATGGACCGCTGAACGGGGCTAAATTTGCCATACCAGATGACATGAACATCGATGATCTTTGCGTTGAGCAGGGGTCCTTTATGATAAGTCAGAACCAGTGGCGGCTCCTCCACCAATGCAGCATCAGCGCCAATTCTACACAGTTGTATAGCAAATACCAGGACTAATACCCTAACACTAAGATGCCACAGATCAGACATTTTTTCCTAAACCACAATGTGTATTTGAAGTGGATTCTAAATATCGCCAATGTGAGTTAATACACCAAACTAGCTCTTCGATGATGTGTTATGTTAATGGATTTGATCTTATATAGGGGCTTCGGCTCAAATGGAAACAGGTGAACACTCGTTGTACATAGTTTGGAAGCTTCCATATTGCTTCTACAGCACGCGTTGGCTTCCATTATTAATCAAGACCTTTGATGCTTCTTCGAGAAGTCTCCGAAAAACGCGGTACACGTATTGACAATTGTTCACACGCATGTCGACATCCCGCCGCCTCTCCACTCGAAGCTTTACAAAACGGAATATTGAAAACAATTAAAACTCGTTTTTGTAAGTGAAAATGCTTGCATTTTAAATCAATTTACGGCACACTCTTTAGCAGACAGTAATCGCGGCTTATGCCGCTTGTATTATTGTTGCCCCTTGCTTTGATTACAAATTTTGGTTTTGCTTTGATTACAAATTTAATATCACCTTGTTGTCTAATAAATGTTTTATTACTTTATGTCCAAAACGTGTGAACAAAAGTACAAAAGTCGCAAATTGGAAATGTTTTATCTACGAAAGTCATCGTCAGCATTTTACATATCGCACAATGCATTAAAAAGCTGTTCCTCGTCTCAGTTGTCATTAACTTTTGAGTCGACAATAGGGTGTAGATTTTCCCACTGAAACGAGTATGTGAACCCACGCGGGGTAATTTTTGGGGAGTTTGTAAGAGTAAGATCCCGCTGTATTCGTAACATTGTGATCATGGACCCATTATCTTATAGTCTTACTTCTTGTTTGACGACTTCGCGTGTTTAGCCACGTACTCTTTGTGCATTCCACGTCATCCCGTGCTGTAATTCTGGATGCCGAATACATTGCCAGCTGTGACACAATACCCCTTCTATAACGCGTGGGAAACAGGGAAGTATGGTGCTGGCTAATCTCTACATAAAATGTACTAAAGACAAAAAAGTTTAAATGTGGATTTTTTCATATTCATGAAAACATGATGAAATTTTTTCAAAAATTTGGTTGTTTTCGATCACAAAATATACAAATTGTGAAGGTCAAATGCTGAAAATTTCAAAAAAAATTCATTGTGTTTTCATTTTTTTGAAATTTAGTCAATGGTGCAATTTGTAGGGAGGATAGCAAGGAGGAGGATGCAAGGAGGAGGATGCAGATGCTTGATTAATTATATTTGTGGATGGAAGTCTCGTGCTCATAAAAAGTGAAAACTTAGGTTAATAGACCCATTTAAATTTATTTATTTATGATTTAACGTATGCTAATGGCATTGGCAAATAATACATCTAATAAATAGAATTATTGTGTTTCAATTATTAAATTGTTTATTTATTATAATATTTTATTAATGACTTGTATAGACTATATAATTTTAACATTAAAATTGTTAATCATAAACAATAAAAATTTAAATTATTACTAAATTTGTAATTAATACTTTAGTAAGATTCTTTTTAACTAAAGTTGATAATTAATTTCTAATTTAAATAATTAGCTACATGTATTATATAATTCAATTGAGGTTACTATTCAATCGAAGGATATGATTAGAATTGAACTTAATTAGATTAATTTTATAGTTCAATTAGTATTTTTGTTCACTTAGAATTATGGTTATAGTTGTAGTATCTCATCCATTTGATTTATGTAAGTCATCCTAATGGATGCAACCTTGATGATATTGTTTCATAAGTGATCATGATTAGGACCCGTGAGTGGTCTATACCCTTGGGGTGATTTGATTATATTTTTGCATTAACTGGTTGATTATACTTAGCCTGATTATGAGATTATGATGTGTTAGATGGTTTCATTGAAGTTTGTGTCAGTAGTTTCATGGATAGATAAGGTGTCACGTTGTTGTTTTGTGATTACCCTAAGATAGATGCAATGATTGCATTGTGTATTATTGTCTTGTTGCACTTGACTAGGTTCCCGCAACAGTGTTTACTCATGTGTGATGTTGAATTATTTGTTTATGGATGTTTAATGGACCTTATTTGATTCTAGTGATGTGCTTGTGCTACTAATATTTATATAATTCTTGTAGTGAACTTTTATTATGATACAAATGAATGATTTATAGATTATTTTAATGAAATTAATTAAATGGTTATTTACACAACTTCACACATTGTTGCACCAACTATATTATTATCATGCATTTACATGTGATTGGGTTTTTAATTGTCCAAGACTTATATCCCTTGCAATAGCATGTGAAGTTAGTGATTTGGTTGTTCATAGTGACCTAATGTCATCCTTGTATGGGTGAAGTATCTGTGTTAATTAAAATAATAAACCCTCTGATTAATTGGTAAAAGTTGGATTCATTGCACATTTGTGATTAGACCTATGAGCATGCATATCCATTTAGGAACCCGCAATGGTCGCAAAAGTTACTAATTATTCTAATTTAATGGTTTAATGAGAATTTTATATTTGATTTAATTTATTTTAATTTATCAACTAATTTGTCATAATTGAATTCTAAGCAATTGGAATCACCAGATTTATTTGGGTAAGGAAGTTAATTAGATTATTGTAAATTTTAAACAACCTAATATATCACTTTGTAAAAGTCCAAGTATTGGCTAAAAGTGAGTAAATTCTCACTTCTCACATTTTAATTTAGGATTTTTGAAGCAAATCTTCTAAAACCCCTTGTAAGCTTTTTAGTGTTTTGCTTGTTGGGTTGGTTGTGATAGCTGCAAGAATAGGCTAGTTGAATTTAGAATGGGAAACTAATTTTTTTTGAGCATTTTGTCAAGGTGCCTTCATTATTTTCTAGCCCCAGTTCCCATTTCTACCCTTTTGGCTATGAGGTAGGGCTTTTCTATTTTATTAGTTTTGACCCATTTTATCTTCTATTTTTTACTACTTTACAATGAGAGGTTGAGAACTAGCGCTTCCCTCTGTTTTCATGTGTTTATTTGGCCCAGTTGGGAATATGTGAGCAAATTGGGGTTTTTGACTTTGGAATTTATAAGTTTTAAACCATTATGCTAGTTCCTTTTTCATATGAGCTTGGAACTTGATTTTTATTTTAGTTTTGGATGTTTGTCAACCATTTAAATAATGGGGCTTTAATTCTATAATTTTCAACAATGTTAATTTTTAGCGATTTTCACATCGCCTCATTTTGTGTGCCGCACAATTTTCTTGTGTATTTCTTGGCACTTGTCTTAGTCATGGATTTGGAATGTATGTTGGGTTTCCAATCTAACCATAACTTTACTTTACCATAATTGGGATTCATGTAGAATTTGTACTCCCAAATATAGGTCAGTTGTGTGTGATTGTTGTATTTGTACATTTATTGCATTTATCATATCCAACCACTGCATTAGTGTTATGTGATTGCATTCATAAAGTTGGTTGTTCCCACACATGAGCATATGTGTGCGCTCATGATGGGATCTTGTAAGACCTGAACTCCCAGATATAGGCTGGTTGACGGGTTGTTCATTTTGGGGTTGTTTAATATATCCAAACATATCTAACTTATGATTTAAATAAAAGTTATAATCATCATTTGGTTCTAAAAATTGAGATGTCTCAAACTAATGAAATACAAGTGCACAAAGATAGGGGACCAAAAAGGTGCCAAATTCTTTTTTGGTCCCCAAAAAGAAATAGTGTGTGTGCCTTATGGATTTGATTGTCTAATCCTTAGGTTTGGAAAATTGTAAACATGTTGTGTATGTTCTACATTGCATGAGCTGTTTAAAAACAAGAAAAGGGTAAAATAAAAAAAACCTTCTAAATAGGATGCAAACTAAAAATTAAATAGGCCCTAGCATACCAATTTCAACATCGGGACCATAGTACAAATCTCCAGATTGTCATCATGAGATGAAATTTAACAGGGTGAGAGTATGTGGACCAAAGAATAATTGTGTCAAGTGTCATCTCTCAGTTAGATGTTTTTTTCAATTTTTAAAGCTAATTCATAGGCCTTTCAACACAAAAGTCATAATTTTACAAAAATATGAGAAATGAGTTTTGAACAATAAATCAGTGATCAATTTTGATTTCTTTCAGAGTAAGATGTCATTGGAATAGTTTTTTGGGATCAGTTGATTAAATTTGAATTTTTTTAGCCATGTCACCCTATGACCAACATTGCTTCATCATACTTTTGGTGCCAAAAGGGAAAAATAATATTATTGCTTATTTTATTTTGGTCTAGTCAATAAGATTAAGAAGCATGCATTCAACTCAATGAGTGTATTCAACAGGAACAATGTTGTACTTAAAAGGTTCATTCTACTTATCAAAGGGTATTAATTTGGATCATTTTTCTTTTGGAACTAAAAGACTTAAATAGGTTTGCCCCTTAAGAAAGTATGGCAAGCCAAATGAGATCATTTATGTGCTAAAGATTGTTATATATTCTCAAAATTTGCATTGATGTGCATGTTATTATCATTAGTCCTACTAAGATTTATAGAGAAACTACCTTATAAATGAGCAAAGTGAAGTCAAAGGGTCTTTCAAACTATTTTTGCATTAGATGCAAGGTGGTTTCATATTAGTAGAATTTTTTAAGGGTCATTTTGGCCACTGCTAGAGGACACAAATATATATATGAAATATTACGTTTTAAATTGTCCACACTAGCATCTTGTGAGGGCAGAAATGTTTATGAAGCAACCAAACACTACTGAATCCCATTATTTTTTGTGTGTGGGTTGCATTTCAAAGGAGGATGCTTACAAAATTGTGGAGCAGGTATGCCTATATAACATGAATGTGAGTGTGAAGGCCAAAAGTTAAGATAAATACAATCAAGTATATTGCCAAGTGTTTTCAATCAAGATAGCTTGATTCATAGGTTCGTCTTGTTAGAATTAACCTCAGATAGAAATAAAAGTTACATGCAAATATAACCAATACCAGAAAATAGTAGATCGCACATAAGAGAACACAAGACACCAAGATTTAACATGGTTAACCCAATCCCTAGGTTATGTACAGTGATTACAACTTGATTACAATCTATAATCCCTTACAGCTCAATATAGCTGCAAGAAGCAATATTTGCATCACACCTTATGAAAAATCCCTAACTCTAAGCCTTTTTATAAAGGTTTTTTGTCACTTGCAAAATTAGGGCTAGAATAATATAAAAATACCTATGGCACTACCCCCAAACTCCTGTAGAAATAATCTAGAGGGAAACTGCGTTGAATAAACCTTTGAGTCTGATTAGGCTTCAGATCACAAAATTCTCCCACTTGGAGACTAATCAGACTCCACAACAATAACCTCCCACTTGGAGGGTAAAAGTACAAAGTTGTGCCACCTTTGAGGCTGACTTATCAGAATGACTAATTTTGAGTATTTTTATCAAAAAATAAATTTTGTTCAAATATATGATCTGGATAAATTCATTGTAGCTAAATTATATATGGTCTCACACTTTTCCAATTGAAAATGTCAATTAAATTCATATTTTACACTAGTTTGTATCCAATTACTAAAGAACTCAAAATATTTTAGAAAAGTAGTGTTTCAATAAATCTTACTATTTTTTTATTATATTATTTTAATAACATATAAACACTATTTTATAGAGCTCAAAGTCAAGAATATTCTCATATAGAGTTTATAGTGTTTTAATTAGATATAGTATATTTTAATTAATAAATTCTACAAGAATGCATTTTAACACTCGAAAAGATGTCAATTTTGAGAAAGGAAAAAAATATTAAATCATATATTAAAATAAAATAAAATTATATGGCGTTCTAGAAGAGAGAATGCTCTTTTAGAATGTATAATTTTTCTTCTGGTTAAAATAGATTTATTTTGAAAAATATGGTGGGAGATGAAAACTATCGACTTCAGGTGAGTTAAAATTTGAATCATTATAAAAGAGAAAATATAGGTCTAAGGAGAATTTTTATTTTTGATTGTTCTAGCTATATATGTCATTTATAACATAGTCTAAAATCAAAGAGAAATAAGTTTATTTTCATATAGTTTTGTGGTGGGAACTAGATCCTTGATTTTCAACATTTTTCAGTGGTAAAAACATTATCTATAAAAATTAGGAAAACATATCAATTATTACTCCAAATAATTATTTAAAATTATAATCCTGGACTTTATCCATTTCTACACATTTCATTAATTTAATTCATTTTCAAATTCAATATAATAATGCCAATTTTATGTCATTGAAGGTGACATATCATACTTTTGTTAGCCTTTTCCTTTACAAAAGGGTGACGCAGGTTTGTGCATTCACCTTGGAGGCTAATCATAGCACTGTTAAACTTGTAGCTCCCACTAGAATATCAAACCACCCTGGACTTTATTGTTCTTTTATTTTGTTCAATCTATAAAACCAACTGAAGCTAAAAAGGAGTTCAACTTCTCCCTTATCACTACCTCTGTAAACAGATTTGTTGGATTGTCATTTGTATGTATGTTCTCTAGCTTTAACTACCCATCATCCAAAACTAACTGAATGAAATGGCACCACAACTAAATGTGTTTTGTTTTTGGATGCAGAGCTAAATTCTTTGCAAGATGAATGACACTCTGGCTATATGTGAACAAATAATTATCCCTCTATGGATGTCCCAACTCATTCATAAAGAACTAAAGCCATATCATCTCCTTGGCTTCCTTTGTAGCAGCAACATACTCTACCTCTATAGTGGATAAAGCATTAACCTTTTGTAACCTAGAAACCCAGCTCACTGCTGCCCCACCAAAAATAAATACATAACCTATCTAGTACTCCGCTTGGTATCAATATCTCTTACAAAATATAAGTCAACATAGCCTTGTAAACTATTAGTAGAGCCCCCAAAGTGTAGACACTTATTATATGTTTCTGTCAAATATATGAGAATCCATTTTGTTGCATTCTAATGCTCAATTCTTGGATGACTCATAAACCTACTAACAACTCCCACTGCATGTGCAATATCTAGCCTTGTACATACTATAGCATACATAAAAATTTCTATAGTTGAAGCATAAGGTACCTTAGACATCTTATCCTCCTTTTCTTGTGTCTTTGGGCACATCTCCTTAATCAACTTCAAATGACTAGCTAAAGGTGTGTTGATAGCTTTAGCATTCTCCATAGAGAAACGTTGCAACACCTTCTCAATATAATCAACTCGAGATAAATTCAATTTTTTGTTCTTTCTATCTCTAAAAATTTTCATACTAAGGATTTATTTTTCTACCCCCAAATCCTTCATAGCAAATGCATGTGCTAATTAGCTTTCCAGCCCCTTAATATGATCAATGTTAGACCTAGCTACAAGCATATCATCAACATATAAACATAAAATAATGTAGTTGGCATCATCCAACCTCTTAAAATAAACACAATGATCCAAATGACACCTACTATATCCATGCTCATGCATAAACCTGCCAAATTTCAGATACCATTGCCAAGGTGCTTGTTTCAAGCCATATAAACTTATCCTCAATCTGCACACTAAGTTCTCCTTAACTTTGACCTCAAATCCCTGTGGCTATGCCATATATATCTCTTCATCCAAATCACCATGAAGGTTCAAGGTTGTTTTAACATCAAGTTGCTCCAAATGCAAATCTTCTATAGCCACAATACTTAAAATAGTGTGAATAAAAGTTGTTTTAACAACAAGAAAGAATATCTCATCAAAATCAATGCCTTTTTTCTATGCAAATCCTTTTACCACTAACTTGGCTTTAAATATTTTCTTACCTCCATCCTCTTCTTTTAACTTGTAAACCCATTTATTCTATAAATCCTTTTCACCTGCAAGCAACTTGCATAAAGCCCAATTCTTATTTGTCAACAAAGAGTCCATTTCTTCTTTCATCGTAGACTCCCACTGAATCTTTGTATCCACCTTCATAACTTCATCATAACACTCAAGATCACTACCATTAGTAAGCAAAATAGAATAAAAGGAAGCATAAAATATTTTTGGAGGTCTACTTAGCCTTGTTGACCGTCTAACATTCACTGGAGTGCGTTGTATTTATTGTTGCGATTGTTGCACATCATGAGGGATTGTTGGAATATCAACTTTTGGAGTATCATCCAACACTACATAATCATATTCTTTCTTCTCATGTTGCTACAACAGATCTTTGTACAACACTTTCTCATTGAATATGACATCCCTTCTTCTTACAATTTTATGATTTTCAAAATCTGAAAGCCTATAACCAAATTTATTAATGCCATATCCAACAAATACACATTTCTTTGACTTAGCTTCTAGCTTGGTTCTATTTTTCAAAATCTATATGAGTAGATGCTTCACAACCGAAGGTCTTGAGAAAAGAATAACTCACCTTCTTACTTGTCCATGCTTCTTCTGGAATACCACAACCCAAAGGAGTAGAGGGAGCTCTATTAATCAAATATAAAGAATTATTGATAGCCTCCACCCACATGTTTAAGGGAAACCTTGCATACAACCTCATGCTTCTTGCATGCCCATTATAGTCCTGTTCATGTGTTCAGCCACTCCATTTTTCTTTGGAGTCCTTGGAATAATTTTTTGTCTATGAATTCCATTAGCAGGGTAATAATCTTCAAATTCATGACTGCAATACTCACCACTATTATCAAATATATGACATTTTAGTTTCTTTCAAGTCTCATTTTTAAGCAAGCATTTCCATTCTTAAAAGTTTGAAATACTTTAGGTTTTTGTCTAAGGAAATTAACCCATTATTTTCTACTTGCATCATCAATAAATGTAACATAATAATGAGAGCCACTAAGGGAAGATACCTGATCTGGTCCCCATACATTTGTATGCACGAGCTCTAATTTCTCACTTTTATTTTCCTTCCCAGTCTTCACAAAACTCACTCTCTCTTTTTTTCATACATACAACTTTCACAAAAATCCATATTAACACATTTCAGACCTAGTAAAACTTACTCTGAATGAAATAATTTCATACCTTTCTCACTCATGTACCCAAATCAATTGTGACATAACATTATACATCAGAATCTACAACAACTATTTGTTCTCCCTGCTCAACTGCAGCAACTGTTCCTGAACATTAATTTTTCTCTAAAAAAATCAAAGTAGAAGGAACAATATGACCTGAACAAATATATAAGGTGCCTACTTTCACACCTTTTGCCAATATGAGGGAACTTTTTGACACCTTCTAATTTTTATCATTAAAAGTAACTACACAACCCTCATCATCGAGTTGCCCTACTAAAATTAAATTCCTACTCAGCCTTGGAACATGTCTTACCTCATATAGTAGCCAATGATTCCCATTCTATAACTTAATCTTAACTTTTCCCTTTCCAACAATTTTACAAGGTTCATTATACCCCAAATAAACAAGCCCAAAATCCCCTTGGACATAATCAATAAAATATCCTCTACGAGGTGTAGTATGAAATGAAACACCAGCCTAAAACCCATGACTCATCAACACTTTCTAAAGACAGAAGCAAAGCATCCTCTTCAGATTTATTACTTACCACATTTAACTCTTTGTTCCCTTTTAGTTTTTCTCCTTCATTGTTCTTTATAGTTCAATAATCTTTCTTCTTATGCCCTACTTTACAAAAGTACCAACAATCTCATAGTCCTCTGGATTGAGACCTCTTCCCGTTTCACTTTCCTCTTGATTTTTTAATATTTTTGGTATTATTTCCTCTCTTGGTCATTCTACCTCTACTTTATGCTTTCAAAACAATTCCTAATGTAGATCCACTTGAGGTTTTCTTACGAGTTTCCTCACTCAAAATAACACCGACCACATCATCATATTTTAGGGTATTAGATCTAGAAACAGAATTACTCACAATCATTACCAAACCATTCCATCTTTTAGGCAAAGAACACAAAATCAAGAGAGCCCTAATTTCTTCATCAAAATTAATAGCCTAGAACATAATTGACTAGTGACAATATTAAACTCATTTAAATGATCTGCAATAGATCCACCTTTTGTCATTTTCATATTAAATAAGTGCTTCATGATAAACACCTTATTTGAAGCAGAGTGGGGTATGTGCAAGATCGTGGTCAACCAAACTATGGCCTTAAGTAGCAGTGAAAAATTAGCAAATTAGGGTTATGTCAACTTGACACATATTTTTAAAGTGGTTTTGGACTTTATATCAAAAACTTGTAAGAAAATAATCTAGAGAAAATTGAATCTAATTTCTAAACTACTAGGCCTTATCTAGAGTAAACTTTATTTGATTGGTCAAAATTTTGGATTTTAATGCAGTACTACAAAAATTTCAAGGCAAAAATAAAAAGTAGGTGTATGTCTGACCACCTTAATCAAAATCAAATGATAATATTTTTTAAATATAATTATAGATATAAAAAGTAGACTCATTCCCAAATGTGACGCATATTTTTGAGATTTTTTATTCCAAATAAATAATTAGTTATCAATTTTATACTATATTATTTTCAGAATTTAAAAACTCTTGTGTCTAACCACCTTAACTAGTTCAAAAAAATTCAAAATTAAATTTTATTTTTTTCTAAAACTAGTCAAAGCATACAATGTGACACATCTTTTGGATTTCACAAATCGTATATTGTTTGAAAGTTATAGTTATTTTTCAATCAGTATGTCAATCAACACTTTGTAGCTAACTCCATTAGAAAATAAGTAATAATTACTTACTTAACTCATAACTTGATAGACATTATATTGATGGAAAGCTTAGAACATTCTCAAGAAACCCTTTTCGTTTCATCAAATCTGGATGAAAAAAGTTGTCAACTACATTGTCAAAGTCAGAAATACACAACACACCAAAAGCATGTTTTTGAAACTTTTTGGCATTGACCATGGAGGGTTGGTATCTAAAGGAAAACCAAGCCTAATCAGGTACCCATTCCCAAATTGGGTATCCGTTCCCAAATTGGATACCCGTTCTCAAATCAGATACCCGTTCTCAAATCAGATACCCTTTTTTTAAATTTTTTTTTTTTAAAATCCTTTTATAATAGTATGACCCCTTTTTTGGATACTTAATATATTTTTAAAATGCTTTAGGACCCTTAATCATACATATAATAGTTCCAAAGGATCAAAAGGGGTCATAGCGTACCTTTTGACACTTTTTAACCCATTCAATCACAACATGTGTACTTATGGTTCCTAGGACCCCTAACCACATAAATGATGCCATCTAATGGCTCAGAATGTCTTTAAAATATCCTATGACCCTTTTTGACCCATTTGATGATATTATGTGTGCTTAGGGGTCATAAGATGCTTTATTACCCCTTTTGACTCATTCGTACACATACTATATATTCCTAAGACCCCAAGGAATGTATTTTCTTATTTAATGATTCAGAAGGGATCATAGGAAAATTTATAATCCCATTCAACCCATTCAAACACTTAATGTATGCCCCTAGGGGTCCTAAGACCCCTTTCGACCCATATAAATAATTATAATATGTCCCTAGGGGTCATAGGTCTTCAAGATACATATGTTATCATGAGATGTGTTGAAGGGGGTCATAGGTTATCTTATGACCTTTTCGACCTAGATACATGATTATAATATGTTCTTAGGGAACTGGGACCTCTTGAGACATATGTAGTCATGAAACATGTCGAAAGGGATCATAGGTTATTCTATGACCCCTTTTGATCCATATAAATTATTATAATATGTCCTTAGGGATCTTGGGACCCCTGGAGACATGTTGTAATGAAATGTGTTGAAAGGAGTCATCGATTTTCTTTTGACTCCTTTCAACCCATATAAATGATTATAATATGTTCCTAGGAATCCTAAGACCTCTAGGGACGTATGTTGTAATGAAATATTTCGAAAGGGGTCATAAGGTTATCCTATGACTCCTTTCAACCCATATAAATAATTATAATATGTCCATAGGGTTCCTAGAAACCCTAGAGACATATGTTGCAATGAAACGTGTCAAAATGGGTCATAGGATACCCCTTTTGACCCATATAAATGATTCTAATATGTCCCTAAGGGTCTTGGGACCCCTAGAGATATATGTTGTCATAAGATGTGTCAAAAGGGGACATAGGTTATCCTATGACCCCTTTTGACCCATATAAATGGTTATAATATATTTCTAGGGTCTTGGGACCCTTAGAGACATATGTTGTCATAAAATGTTTCAAAAGGGGTCATAGGTTATCTTATGACCCCTTTCGACCCATATAAATAATTCTAATATGTCCCTCGGGGTCCTAGGACCCCTCAAGACATATGTTGTAATGAAATGTGTCAAAAGGGGTCATAGTTTTTCCTATGACCCCTTTCGACCCATATAAATGATTATAATATGTACATAGGGGTCCTGGGACCCCTAGAGACATATGTTGTAATGAAATGTGTGGAAAAGGGTCATAGGTTATCTGATGACTCCTTTTGACCCATATAAGTGATTATAATATGTCCGTAGGGGTCTTGGGACCCCCAGAGGTATATGTTGTAATTAAATGTATCGAAAGACCTTTGACCCCTTTTGATCCATATAAATGATTATAATATGTCCCTAGGGTCATGAGAACCCTATAAACATATGTTGTAATGAAATGTTTTGAAAGGGATTATAGGTTATCCCATGGTCCCTTTCAACCAATATAATGATTATAATATGTTCCTAAGAGTCTTTGGACCCCTAGAGACATATGTTGTCATGAAACATGTCGAAAGGAGTCATAAGGTTATCCTATGACTCTTTTCGACCCATATAAATTATTATAATATGTCCCTAGGGGTCCTAAAACCCCTAAAGACATATGTTGTAATGAAATATGTTGAAATGGGTCGTAGGTTATACTATGACCCCTTTCAAACCATAGAAATGATTATAATATGTCCCCAAAGGTCCTATGATCTCTCAAGATATTTGTTGTAATGAAAAATGTCGAAAAGGGTCATAGGTTATCCTGTGACCCATTTCAACCCATATAAATGATTCTAATATGTCCCTAGGGGTCCTGGGACCCCTAGAGACATATGTTGTGATGAAATGTGTCGAAAGGGGACATAAGTTTTCCTATGACCCATTTCAACCCATATATATGATTATAATATGTCTCTAGGGGCCCTAGGACCCCTAGAGACATATGTTGTCATGAAATGTGTCGAAAGGGGTCATAAGTTATCCTATGACCCTTTCGACCCATATAAATAATTATAATATGTCCCTAGGAGTCCTAGGACCCCTAGAGACATATGTTGTAATGAAATATGTCATAAGGGCTCATAAGACATCCTATGGCCCATTTCAACACATATAAATGATTATAATATTTCTCTAGGGGTCCTATGAGCCCTAGAGACATATGTTGTATTGAAATGTGTTGAAAGGGTCATAGGATATCCTATGACCCCTTTCCACTTAGATAAATAATTATAATATGCCCCTAGGTGTTTTGGGACCCCTAAAGACATATGTTGTAATGAAATGTGTTGATAGAGGTCATAAATTATCTGATGACCCCTTTCATCTCATATAAATGATTCTAATATGTCCCTAAGGGTCCTAGGACCCCTAGAGACATATGTTGTAGTGAAATGTGTTGAAAGGGGTCATAGGTTATCCTCTGACCCATTTTGACCCATGTAAATGATTATAATATATTCATAAGAGTCCTAAGACCACTAGGGACATATGTTGTCATGAAACATGTCGAAAGGGGTTATAAAGTTATCCTTTGACTCATTTCAACTCATATAAATGATTATAATATGTTTCCAGGGGTCCTAAGACACCTGCTAACATATATTGTAATGAAATGTGTTAATAGGAATCATAAGTTATACTATGACCCCTTTAAAAACATAGAATGATTATAATATGTCCCTAGGTGTCTTATGACCCCTAAAGACATATCTTTTAATGAAATATGTTGAAAGGGGTCATAGGTTATCCTATGACCCCTTTCGACCCATATAAATGACTCTAATATGTCCCTAGGGGTTCTAAGACTCATAGAGACATATGTTGTCATGAAATGTGTCGAAGATGATGATAGGTTATCCTATGACCCCTTTTGAACCATATAAATGATTATAATATGTCCCTAGGGGTCTTAGGACCCCTAGAGACATATGTGTTAGGATTAGACCATAGAAAGAAATAAGAATTACATGCAAATATAACTAATAACAGAAAATAATGGATCACATAGAAAAGAACACAAGACACCAAGATTTAATGTGGTTCACCCAATCCTTGGGCTATGTCCACCAAACAACAAGTTTGATATTATTATGATCTAGTGATTATAACCTGATTACAATTTGTAATGCCTTATAGCTCAATACTGCAGCAAGAACCAATTTCGCATCACAACTATCAAACAATTCCTAACCCTAAGCTCTTTTATACAAGTATTTTTACCACTTTAGGGTTATAATTAATAATTACATGTCAGCCCAAAATTCTGATAAAATAGGGCCCAAATTTTTTTCCTCAAGACCCAAAGAATTTATGAAGTATGTACAATACTTTCCTGATCAATCACCATAATCTAACAATATGTTGTAATGAAATGTGTCAAAAGGGTTCATAGGTTATACTATGACCCTTTTCAAACCATAGAAATGATTATAATATCTCCCTAGGGGTCCTATGACCCCTAGAGACATATGTTGTAATGAAATATGTCGAAAGGGGTCATAGGTTATCTTATGACTCATTTCAACCTATATAAATGATTATAATATATCCCTAGGGGTCCTGGGACCTCTATAGACATATGTTGTAATAAAATGTGTCAAAAGGGGTCATAGAATTTTCAATGACCCCTGTTGACCCATATAAATGATTATAATATGTTCTTAGGGGTCTTGGGACTCCTAAAGACATATGTTGCTATGAAATATGTTGAAAGGGGTCATAAGTTATCATGTGACCCCATTCGACCTATATAAACAATTATAATATGTCCCTAGGGGTCCAGGACCTATAGAGACATATGTTGTAATGAAATGTGTCAAAAAGGGTCATAAGACATCTTATGGCTCATTTTGACACATACAAATGATTGTAATATGTCTCTAGGGGTCCTATGACCCCTAGAGACATATGTTGTAATGAAATGTGTCAAAAGGGGTTGTAGGTTATCCTATGACCCCTTTCCACCCATATAAATGATTATAATATGTCCCCATGGGTCTTGGGACCCTTAGAGACATATGTTTTAATGAAATATGTTGAAAGGGGTCATAGGTTATCCGATGACCCCTTTTGACCCATATAAATGATTCTAATATGTCCCTAGGGGTCCTGGGACCCTTAGTGACATATGTTGTCATGAAATGTGTGAAAAGGGGTCATAGGTTATCCTATGACCCATTTCGATACATATAAATGATTATAATATATTCCTAGGAGTGCTATGATCCCTAGAGACATATGTTGTCATGAAACATGTTGAAAGGGGTCATAAGGTTATCCTATGACTCCTTTCAACCCATATAAATAGTTATAATATGTCCCTAGGGGTCCTAAGTCCCCTAAAGACATGTTGTAAAAAAATGTGTCAAAAAGGGTCATAGGTTATACTATGACCTCTTTCAAACCATAGAAATAATTATAATATGTCCCTAGGGGTCCTATGACCCTTAGAAACATATATTGTAATGAAATATATTGAAAGGGCTCATAGGTTATCTCATGACCCATTTCGACTCATATAAATGATTCTAATATGTCCCTAGGGGTCTTGGGACCCATAGAGACATATGTTGCCATGAAATATGTCGAAAGAGGTCATAGATTATCCTATGACCCCTTTCGACCCATATGAACGATTATAATATGTCCCTAGGGGTCCTAAGACCCCTAGATACATATGTTGTAATGAAATGTGTCAAAAGGGGTCATAGATCATCCTATGACCCCTTTCGACCCATATAAATGATTATAATATGTTACTAGGGTCATGGGACCCCTAAAGACATATGTTGTCATAAAATGTCACTTTTGACCCATATAAATGATTATAATATGTCCCTAGGGGTCTTCGGACCCCTAAAGACATATGTTGTAATTTGAAATGTGTTGAAAGGGGTCATAGGTTTTCTGATGACCCCTTTCCACCCATATAAATGATTATAATATGTCCCTAGGGCTCTTGGGACCCCAGAGACATATGTTGTCATGAAATGTATCAAAATGATTAGAATATGTCCCTAGGGGTATTAAGACCCCTAAAGACATATGTTGTCATGAGATGTGTCGATAGGGGTCATAGGTTATCTGATGTCCCCTTTCGACCCATATAAATGATTATAATATGTCCCTAGGGGTCCTAAGACCCCTAGAGACATATGTTGTTATGAAATGTGTTGAAAGGTGTCATAGGTTATCATATGACCCCTTTTGACTCATATAAATGATTATAATATGTCTTTAAAGGTCTTGGGACCCCTAGAGATATATATTGGAATGAAATGTGTCAAAAGGGGTCATGGGTTATTCTATAACCCCTTTTGACCCATTTAAATGATTATAATATGTCCTTAGGGGTCTTAAGATCCCTAGAGACATATGTTGTCATGAGATGTGTCAAAAAGGGTCATATGTTATCCTATGACCCCTTTCGACCTATATAAATGATTATAATAAGTTCCTAGTGTCCTGGGACCCCTATATACATATGTTGTAATGACATGTGTTGAAAGGGGTCATAGGTTATACAATGGCCCCCTTCAAACCATAAAATTGATTGTAATATGTCCCTAGGGGTCCTATGATCTCTAACGACATATGTTGTAATGAAATATGTCGAAAGGGGTCGTAGGTTATCCTAAGACCCCTTTCGACCCTTATAAATGATTATAATATATCCCTAGGGTTCCTAAGACCCCTAAAGACATATGTTGTAATGAAATGTGTTGATAGGGATCACAGGTAATCCTATGACCCCTTTTGACCCATCTAAATGATTATAATATGTCCCTAGGGGTCCTAGAACCCCTATAAACATATGTTGTCATTTAATGGTTCAAAATAGGTCATAGGTTACCCTATGACCCCTTTCAACCCATTTAAACACATGATTTATGTCTCTAGGGGTTCTAGGACCCCTAAGAACATATATTGTCATATAATGTGTTGAAAGGGGTAGTGGGGTACTCTATGACGCCTTTCAACTCATTTTAACACATGATATATTTTCTTAGGAGGTTGTAGGACCCCTATCAACATATGTTATCATTTAATAGGCCAAAAAGGATCATAGGGAACCCTATGACCCCTTTTTGCCCATTCAAACACATGATGTATGTTCCTAAGGGACCTAGGACCCCTAGGGACATATATGATGTGTTATAATGGGTAAAAAGGGGTCATATGGCATGTCACGAAACATTTGGACCTATTACATGAAAAAATATGTTTAGAGGGTTTGTAGGACCCTGAGGGACATACATGTTGTGTTCCAATGGGTTGAATAGGGTTAAATGATATCCTATGATCCATTCCAAACCTTTACATGACAAAATATGTTCTTATGGTTCCTAAGACCTCTAGGGACAAGCATGTTGTGCTGAAACAGGTTGAAAGGGCTCATATGATAGCTTATGACCAATTTCAATCAAATAGATGACAAGTTATCTTCCTAAGGATCGTAGGGCCCCTAGGGACATATATGTTGTGTTCCAATGGATAGAAAGGGGTAATAGGGTATCCTATGACCCCTAGGGACATACCTCTTATATTCCAATGGGTAGAAAGTGGTCATAGGGTATTTTATGACCCCTTTTGACACATTACATAAGAACATATGTTTTTAGGGGTCTTAGGACCCTTATCATCATGTGTGTTGTGCTCCAATTGGTCAAATTTTCACCCATTACATTACAACATATGTTCCTAGGGCCATACATGTTGTGTTCCAATGGGTCAAAAGGGGTCATTAGATATCCTATGACCCCTTTCAGCCTATTACATGACAACATATTTTCCTAGGGGTCATAGGACCCCTAAGAACATATGTTATCATGTATTAGGTCGAAAGGGGTCATAGGATACTCCATAACCCCTTTCTACCCATTAAAACACAAGATATATGTCCCTAGGCATTCTTTGACCCTTAGGAAGATATGTTGTAATGGGTCAAAATGGGTCATAGGGTATCCCATAACCCATTTGGACTCATTGGAACACATGTATGTACCTAATGAGACCCATAGGAACATATATCATCATATAGTTTATTAACTTAAGTTATTGATATATAATATATAATAATAATATATATGATATATAATTAGGGTATCCCATAACCCATTTGGACTCATTGGAACACATGTATGTCCCTAGGGGACCCCTAGGAATATACATCATCATATAGTTTATTAACTTAGGTTAGTAATATATTTAATATATAATAATAATAATAATATATATGTTATATAATTATAATATAATTATATATAATAAGTAATAACTATATATAAAAGAATTATATAATAAATTATTATTATTATTTAATACTGTATAATAAATTTTAGTAACTATGTATAATAATTGGTCCCCCCCCCACCCAATTATGCTATAACTATATTATACTAGGACTTGATACAACATAAAAATTGGTCCCCACTTTGAGTTTGGTAAATAAAAATCAATGTTTATTTTAAAAATTGCTCCCCACTCCCTTTACATTTGAATTTGGCACCATAATTTGGGAACATAAATTAGATACTCGATTAGGCAAAGTATTACATTTTTGGTTTGGTACCAGACTGGGTGGGAAAAAAGTCGAAGCACATTTTGAAATGCTTTTAGGCATTTCAAAACTACTTGTTTTTCACATCACCACTTTTTAGCACACCATGATCCTGCACATACCTAGGGTTTTTCATACAATTTCGCTAGGGTTTCCATCAACTCTTTCATCGTCTTTTCTTTTGTAATGTTAAATGTCACTAATGGTGTTAGTAGAGTAAAAGTACAAAGTTATGCCACCTTTCAGGCTGACTTATCAGAATGACTAGATTTGAGTATTTCTATCTAAAAATAAATTTTGTTCAAATATATGATCCAGGTAAATTTATTTTAGATAAGTTATATATGGTCTCACACTTTTCCAATTGGAAATGTCTATTAAATGCATGTTTTATACTAGTTTATATCCAATTACTAAATAAATACAATTATTTTAGAAAAGTGGCATTTCAATAACTCTTATTGTTTTTTATGATTTCTTTTAATGACATATAAACACCATTTTATAGAGCTTAGAGTCAAGTATTATCTCATATAGAGTTTATAGTGTTTTAAATAGATATAGTATGTTGTAATTAAAATATTCTAGAAGCATGTATTTTAACAATAAAAAAGAAGTCAATTTTGAGAAAGAAAAAAATATTAAATCATATAAAAAAATCTAATACTTATATGATGTTCTAGAGGAGAGAGTCCTCTTCTAGAATGTATAATTTTTCTCCTGGTTAGAATTGATTTGTTTTGAAAAATGTGATGGGAGTTGTTAACTATCGATTTCAGGTGAATTAAAATTTCAATCATTATAAAAGAGAAAAGATAGGTCTAAAGACGATTTTTAATTTTGATTGTTCTAGCTATATATGTTGCCTATAACATAGTCTGAGATTAAAGAGAAATAAGTTTATTTCCATATAGTATTGTGGTGGGAACTAGACCCCTAATTTCTAGTGTTTTTCAACAGCTAAAAAATTATCTATAAAAAATAGGAAAATATATCAATTCTTATTCCAAATAATTTTTAAAAATTATAATCCTAAAATTCATCGATTTCTACACATTTCATTAGTTTACTTCATTTTAAATTTCAAAATATTAATACCAATTTTATGTCATTGAAGACTTGAGCAGTTATACTTTAATTGTTAGCCTTTTCCTTTACAAAAGGGTGACACAGGTTTGTGCTTTTACGTGTTAGGCATAATCGAATGCTTCCAAGTGCCTTTCTGTCTAAAATATTCCAATCCTTATTTTTCATAGTTCCTTGATTTTTAGTTTTTCCTTCCAATAGCTTTCATAAATCCTTCTAATAGAGATAGTCCTCCATTTGCATCTTCCATAACTGAAAGTTCTACCCATTAAACTTGTCAACCCTCAGCTTACCCTCATCTGCCATTGCTCCCACTCAACCGTGAGACATTCTTGCAGAGGATCGCTAAAAAAATGATGACAATTTGAATTAAAAAAAAGACAATCATCTGGCTTTGATACCACTTGTTAGGATTAACCTTAGATAGAAATAATAGTTACATGCAAATATAACCAATACCAAAAAAAGTAGATCGCACATAAGAGAACACAAGACACCAAGATTTAATGTGGTTCACCCAATCCTTGGACTGCATCCACTAATAGCAAGTCTAATATTATTATTATCCAGTGATTACAACCTAATTACAATCTGTAATCCCTTACAGCTCAATACCACCGCAAGAAGCAATTTTTGCATCACACCTTATGAAAAATCCCTAACCCTAAGCCTTTTTATACAAGCTTTTTGCCGCTTACAAAATTAGGGCTAGAATAATATAAAAATACTTGGGGCATTGCCCCAAGACTGTGTAGGGGCACTGCCCCTTGACCCCATCAATATGTATCCAAAAATATATATTAATTTAAAAAAGATTCATCTATTTAGGTTTTGTGACAAATTCAAGATACGTGAATCATGGTTTCTTGTAAATATGAGGCACTAATATAACATGAATTCTGAGGAGACAAGTGAATTCTTTAACAAATTTTCAAGTAAATGTTGTTTCAAGCATCTTTGGTAATACAAAAACATAATATTTGTAAGAAAATTGTGTTATATTTAAATATTGCAATCTAGTGTTTGAAAAAAATATTGTAAATACATGTCCTCTTGTGTATGCTGATAGGATACATACACATAGGATGAATATGTTGAAAGTTTAAACTAGTCTACAACTGTTACCTACAATATCCATTTGTGTCCACGTTGTGATTTTAGAGCATTATATGCATAGCTATCCGAGCATTGATGATTTCTATCAATTTTGTGCTTAAACAAAACCTTGTAGACACATATGCAAAATGTGAGACCATACAACATATGAAATAATTAATAAAATGCCTTCAAGAAATGTATGTGAAATATTTGACACAATGACTTGAGAGCTATCTTCAAATTATTTAATTCTAACGTATATTTGAGGCTACATGATCCATGTGATTGTTTGTATCATCATTCTGCAATGCTACATATCATCAAACTTATAATAGACACAAATATTGGAGCGAAGGTGGAAAAAAAAAAAAAAACAATAGAGTAATAGAGCAATAAAGTATACGAACCAAACAATACCTTTAGAAATTGAATAAGATTAATTCAAAATCTTGGAAGACTTTCCAATTTCCCGATTAGATTATCAATAACTGCAATATCATCGATTGTAGAAGTTTTTCATATTTGTAGCTTTTTCATTTGTCACAATTTTAACACTTTGACTTGGCTTGAATGGTAAGACATCCACCTCATCTATCACACGAGCTAGAAATTTTGGAATAGAGGCTTAATTAGGAATTAGTATAGTTGTAGCATGTAAAATAGATGGTACAATAAGGAGAGCCATATGACTAGGATCATTCAAGTTGAACTATTGAGGTTATGGAAAGTACTTTTAAGTGGACCAAAGTCATGCACCACTACTTGTTGGTTGCATTCTTGGAGAAGAATATGAGCTCTTTTAAAAACTAGTGCTTATGTTACAAATCTCATGTGTTTCTTATAACATTTGAAGGAGAAAGTACAATATATAGGGAGCTTATATAGTAAACGACATTTATTCCCACTTACAATTTTATGCATGTATTGATTATATCATGTTCTTAGTTTTTATTGTTTCATGTTGACTAATTGTATTCTTTTGTGTGTATTTTATTAAATTAAGATTAAATCTAACAACCATTTTTTTTCATGAACACTGAGTTTTAGAAATGAACCTAAAACAACCAAAAATATTACAAAGGTAAAAAAAGTAACGAATTTAGTACAATTTTGAATTGATTCATATTTATATTTAATTTTAAAATTTATAAATAAAATGATTTTAACAAGTTTTGAGTTCTAAGAATTGGTCTACAAAAATAGAACAAAGAACAAATATTATTTAAAGAAACAATTATTATTGAGTTTTTCTATGATTTTAACACATTTGTAAATAGTACCACACACACACATGAAACTAGAACATTGGAAAACTCAAACATTGTACTTAAACAAATTATTTTTCTTCATTGAGTATAATTTGTCACAATTAGAAATGATTAGTTTTGAGTGTCAAGTTGCTACCGCACCCAACTATTGAAAATTTTACATATCACAAGATCCTAACTACAAGTATACTTCTAGCTTCCCATATTTCTGAATTGACCAACTATAAAGGGATAGACATTTTACAACAATTTCATTTGATTATCAAATTCTGGTTAAAGGAAGTATAAATGTATTCTCCAAGCTACTTATTCCTAAGCTAAGTTTAACTAGACTATGGTTATATAATTAAATCCTTTGAGAAAAGATAACTAGATTTTAAGGAACATTTCAATTACGAGTATTTTGGTAACAATTTTGAAGATTTTCAATCTTAAAATCATGTAAAAATTAATTTAATATTTCTTACCTAAACAACATTTTATAAGTTAAGAGCATTAAGCCTTAAAAATCACACACTTTTATCATTGAGGAAATATATTTCTGCTAAGAAGACAATTCACTTTAGTATTGAAAAAAAATTAGATGTCCATTCATTTAACAAGGGTGAGCTAGATGATATAACAAAAAAGTATGGAGGAATGTCCTCGTCCCTCCCTATACCCACAAGGCCCTAGAAAATACCTTTGCAATTCTTGTAGGAAGATTAGTCATCATTAGACTTGGACATTGTTAGTCCTTATCTATTTATGAAGGGAAATGAGAGCACCCCATAAAGTCATCTGAGATCAGTATGTACATCCTGTATCCAATAGTTCCTTAAACAAATTTTAATAAGCAAATACAAGTGCATATTACTATGCCATAAAAGCAGAAACATAGATAGTTGATTTCCCACAATCAAACTCTTAAAGGAAAGTGATTGCAATTTACCAATCTAAATAAATCTTAGTAGTATTATGATATACAAAATATTATTTTACAATCATGAAACTAGAAGACTGAGATAGAATAGAGAACACAAATATATACGTGAGGAAAACCTTTCCAAGTAAAAATCCCACCCTCTAAATCATCAAGCTAATGTAGTATTCAGCAACAAGTTACAATAATTTTTTAGCCTTCACATGGAGATTTACATCTTGCTCCATTCTAGAGAAAATCTGACAGCATAACGGCATAACCCTGTGCAAATAACGTCTCTCTCTCTCTCTCTCTCTCTCTCTCTCTCTCTCTCTCTCTCTCTCTCTCTCTCTCTCTCTACAACAATGCTTTGTACTTATAGAGTTCTCATACAAGAGGAAATATTTTCTAGAGCATCTACATTCAACGTATCTACAAATTATTTTAGAAACTTCCTTATGCACAACCCTTGTATTAAAACAAAGCATAAGATAAAAAATCACCAAAAAATAGAAGCTTTCTATTTTTCTACTCCAAGTCTTTTCTTGTGGAAGAATCCAACTTCATTTAGCAACTTTCCAAGCAAGCACAAATAAAGCAATAAATCGTGGTAAGGCTGAGTCACCTTATCCCAACAATTTATAGGTAGGGAACTAATGTGTTCATTAGAATCCCCTCCTATTAGTTCGTCTAGTTTCAAAAAATCAGATTCTAAGGTTTGACAAAGTTTTTATTTTTAGATTGATTTATTCTGATTAGTCCCTGCCTATTAATAAGCAAGGTACTAATGTTTTCATTAGACCCCCCCTTTTGATTAATTGGCATGGCAAATAAATTTTACACTTTTAAGATTTCAAAGGTTTTATTTTTAAAATCATTTTTTCAAGATATGAATTCTTTTTCTAATTGGCTAAAGGCATTTTTGGTGGTGGTTAATTTTATTTTTAAATACAAAAATTTTGAAGAAAAATGTGCAGTGATAAGAAGGAATTTATTTAATTGTCAGCAATTGGGCAATTGCATTTATTACAAATTCATGGTAATACTGCCATCGCATGTCGTAATGCCAATAAATGTTAAAAATGACACAATTCCCCCCAGAAAGGTAAATACCAATTCAAAGGATGATGTTTAATGACATACAGGGCATCATATGTAGACCCTCAATAAAAGAATTATTGACAACATGACTTGTGGTACAGATTTTGCTATTTGTTTTTTTCTCGTCACAACTTTTAAGAGGCATCGTTGTGTTTTTGAGGAATATTTGTCTCCCATCAGGCCCACATTAAGCATTTTTTTAAAATTTAAGTTTTGTTTGTTTTATGTTCAAAAAGTTATACCCATATTAATAGAGTTTCTTAATGAAGAAATGTACATTGTCGTATTTAATATTTTTTAAATTAATAATTAAGTTTTAGAATTATTTAACAATAAAGATTGGAACAATGAAGATTGGTTTATTTAGCATTTATTTTTATTTTTATAATTTATTTATAAGAAAAGTATTTTTAATTATCGTTATATTAATTTCAATTATTTTTGTGATGATATTTAAAATTCTTATTTCTTTTATAGTACTAGTAGTTTATAATTTGAATGTCTTGTGTTTTTCAATTGAAGGATTTTCATGTCTTTATTTATTTCTATGATTTGAACTTTTCTTCCTTCTATCTTCTCCTTTATTTTTTCTTGTTTAATTACTCTATAATCAACATATGTATTGTCACAGACCTTTGGGATGAGCCCATGCGGCACTGGCTATCCCTTGCAGAAATGGTTGAGCTATCGAGCTCAACTAAGGATACCAGACTATGCCTACCAAAACCATGCATGTAGAAGTGTAATAGATCTAAGAATTCCCAAATGCTTATGTTGCAAGATGGATGAATCAACCATGATCAACACAATGTTGCAATAACACAAACCAAGATTGTCGATGGGGCGAGCTCCCCAAAATCCAATATATAGATTGTAAACCAATTACAATGATTCCAGATAGGATGCCATGTTCACAAACATGGATCACCCCCAAATATATGGTGTTGCCAAAAGTTCTTGGCAAGTCCATTATTACAATATGAGCTCCTTGCTCAATAACACAGTTGCCTCAGATGCAAGAAGTCCCAACACTATAAGTGCCAAGTTCCAACTTGCACTTCCTTGCTTGGATCTGCTCCTTGCCCAAGGTCTCCAAAGTTTGCTACAAGAAATAAGGCCTCCAAGTTCACTGCCTTACCTTTGAGCCTAATTGTAGAACTTTTCTTGTTCACTACTTGATGCTTGATGCCAAATGAAATGCCATGGGTCTCCTTTTATAGTGGGTGATTCCACAATAATGGGTTCCACTTTTTGACCAATTTTGACACTGAAATCAATATTTTTGCAACAAACGTCACGTTCAAGTGACTATATCTCCAAAACTATAAATAATTTCAAGATGACATAAACTAGTGATTTTGAGTACTTTGTTCCTACTTTGTAACCATATTTTTTAATCTAAAAGAAAAAATTATTTATGTCAATTTTTTTTATCTCCTCCGAAAAGTGGTACATAATAAAATTCAATATTTTAAAAAGTGATAGTCCGTTTGACACACATAACTTTTTTTCTAGAAATGATAGTGAAGTAATTCTTTCGACGTTAGATTTGTAACATCAATATCCAGAGGATGCATTTGGTTTGATTTATTTTGGTTGAATATTGTATAGTTTATGAAGTTTTGAAGTGACATGAACCATAATTCAGACATACGTTCTGTTTGACATAGATAATTTGAATTCAATTGATCATAAACCATTTTTTTTTAATAGAAAGGTATCTCAATAAGCCAGTGCCTCCATATTTTTCAAAAAAAATTTGACCTAATTTACTAATTTTCTCGAGGTGTCAAAGTCGGTTGATGTTCAATCGGTAATGAACCTATAATGAGTTAAACTCATATTTGAAAGTCTTAATGATTAAATTATGTAATAAAATTATAGTCATTGGAAAGCTTGCTCCGAGCAGCACATTTTGACATTTTTAATTTTACAGTAGGAGATCATTCTCCTGCAATTATGGCAGTCAAAAGAGCAAAAAAAAAAATGAAAAAAAGGTTAAATTTTTTGTGATTTTGCATGTTCGTGCGAACATGGCATTCGCGCGAACACGTTTACCATGTTCGCGCGAACATGCAAATCATGTTTGCGTGAACATATTTATCACAAATGTTCACGCGAACATACGAAATATGTTCGCGCGAACATGATTAAAAAAAAAGTTTGCGCGAACACAATAAGTGTGTTCGTGCAAACATATGGTAAATTCAATTTCTCATTTTGCAATTTTTTTCATTTTTATTCGTCCCACTAAAGTGGAAACCATTATTGTGGGTTCACCTTGCCTCAAGTAGTGATCCCAAAAGTAGCCGTTATGAAAATAGGTCCTGACCTATCCAACGCATTCACCAAGGTTGCGTTAACAACAGGTAAGGGGGTCGACCCTATTCTAACCCCTTACAAAATATAGGGCTCAGCTTAGGATACCAAGCATTTTACCTTAGCCCACCTGGTCCTAACCGTTACAACAATTGCCCAAGAGATCATACCCACCCAAGCATAAATACCAAGTCGACCAAGTTTATCGTTACATCACAAATACATGAGTTCATTACATGAGTCAGCTTAGCCAGCCGTTACATAACATGACCATACATGAGTCGGCCCAATCAGCCGTTACCAAAGGCAAAATAAGAGGGCCGAGTCAACCAGTAGTGTAGGTATATTACATCCTCCCCCACTTACCTAGTGGTAGCATCCTAACGTCTGTGTGGCCTGCTCGCACTAGGAGTTTCAGGAGGTTGAGTATCAATGTCACTGGTTGGAGTTCCTCCCTTGAAGGAACTTAGCATTACCCTTCCCACTCGAATTCTTGGCTGACCTGACCAAGTGATAAACTCGATCTCATGGTGTCATGGGCAGGTTGATCTCCCATTCCCACACCACTTAACCAAATTGAGTGATCAGCTTCTCTCCAAAATGTATCAACTCGAGCCCATCCCAAGTCTTGACGATTTCCTTGCCCTAAAAATCGCTATTGAATCGGGTGAAGTCTGGGTATGCATTATTTGAATCTATCTCTATCCTAGTTATATTCTTCCCTATTGGACTAAAAGAAATGGGTGGAGTTGACACTTCACCTTCTCTGTGATTAGATTGAACAGACTCGGGAACCCCACCATCCACTGTGTTTTTCACTTGCTCTTCTGCGAGATGAGATCGTGCCAACCTGACAAGGTGATTTCTAAAAGATTTGTAAGTCCATCCTCATGATTATCCCAGGTCCATCCGTCTACAACCTTCGAACACTGATTCAAGATTTCTACAATTCCTTCTTGTCGCTTAGTATTTGAGTCATCTTGTTCGTCACCTAGGTGGAAGACGTCTCCAAAATGTATTATGCCAAATTGACTCCAGTTTAGCAAGATCCTTTCTTGCCCATCACTGCCATTGCAATCTGAGGTGTAGTTTTGTCCTCAAAATTTAGTTGTACTATGTTGTCTTCCTGATGCTTGAAGGTCATCAGTACTGAATATGAGTCTAAGGATTCATTCGTTGGATTTGTGCTGTGAGGTGATTCTCCGACCACAACATCGACTACTAACTCCATATGAACTTCCTTATTGTCCTCACTTTCCACAATATATAAGGTGCCCAACCTCATTGGTACCTTAGGGTTGAGTTGAATTGGATATGCTTGCTTTCTTACAGTAACAATCTTGATATCGTCCAAGCACAATATCCCTTGCTCTGTCACTGTTCCTGGCCACTTGTGTGCGAACTTGAAAGAAAGGAGCTCGGCCAGGTTAGAGTGTTTCTCTCTCCACAGATCTAAGTTTGTTTGATAAAACCAATCCCATTGATCAAATACCTCAAAGCAATTTTCCAAAATTTTTAAGGCTCTCCCACAACTTATGATTTGCACATCATCGTTGTATCCCAATATCATCAAATCCCTTAATGAAATGAGTCCTTGTCACTCCCAATGTTCAAGGATAGAGCTGTCTGAGTAGATGTCAGTCATATATGGTAGGAGACACATGATTTTGTAATTGATGCACAAACGAACTAAGCCTTCTCTCCGTCATTTGAAAACTATGTAAGAAGAATGTAATTTGGGCCCAGTTTCCTATCCTTCATTACCCCATTCTCTAAATATGGTTCTCTTTTTCATAGTGTTAGTTGAGTTGGCCTTAAGAATGTGGGAGTCTCTTTCCTGAATTGAGCCGACTCTGATACATCTGCCAATGTAGTCGAGTGGCTAACCCTAAGGATTCATGGCCTGTCTAGATATCATTGGACCTAATGTCTTAGGTTGGTCGAACTCACTCAAGTTTAGCACTGCACCCGCTGTAAGACGATGGTCTACCTAATCATGTATCATAATGTGTCCAAGAAATGATGCCTCTTCCTACACAAATAAACACTTCTCCTTTTTGACATATAAGTCATGTGATTTGAGAAGCTTGAACACCTCTCGCAAGTGTTCCTTGTATTCTGTTAAGTCTTTGCTGTAGACTAGGATATCATCCAGATATACCACCACGCATCTATCCAAGAGTGGTCAAAACACATCATTCATCAATGTACTGAAGGTAGCAGGGGCATTTGTCAACCCAAAGGGCATCACCAAGAACTCATAGCTCCCATACCAAGTAGTTATGGCCATTTTCTCCTCATCACCTGGTGCAATCCTAATTTGATAATAACCCTGTCGAAAGTCCAACTTGCTGAACACCCTTGCATCTACTAAGTGGTTGAAATTATTTGCAATGAGGGGGAGTGGATACTTGTTCTTGATCGTGAGCTTGTTCAACACTCATTAATCAACAAAAAGCCTTAGTGTTCCTTCCTTCTTATGCTGAAACAAGACCGGTGCGACATAAGGTGACCTAGATGGTCAAAGGTATCCAGCCTCAACAAGCTATGTCAATTGCTTCTTCAACTCGATCATCTCAAGTCCGGAGAGGTGATATGAAGCTTTTGCAAGTGGCTTACTTCCTTCCTCTGGCTCAATCTTGTGATCCACATGTCTTCGCAGTGGTAGCACTAATGGTAGCTTATCGGGCATGAGCTCCACATACTCAAGAACCACATCTTGGACTGTTGATTCATTAGAAGTCCCTAATGACTCCCCTTCATCCCAACCTCCAAGAAAAGTAGCCAAGTGAAGCTCATCCTTCCCAATCTTGCTGACCTGCTTAGCACTTAGTGTGACTAGAACTTACTCACAATCCCTGCTCTTTATCATCGATATTAAGCATGGTCATGCCGAATCAAGTACTAGGATGCAACTCAAGTGTGGTATCACGATTGCTGATGTTGTTCTTAAGAACTCCTATCCTAGAATGAGATCAAACTCACTCATGTCAATAGCTACCATATCAACTGTGCCCTACCAAGGTCCTGCTTGGATGATCTCCTTTCGGATCTCACCATCTACCTTCCTAGCCCATGCGATGATTGCCTTATAGTGAGTTGATGTGTTTTCCATCTTGAGACCTAACCTCTTAGCCTATCTCATTGAAATGTAGTTATGTGTCGCCCCTAAGTCCACCATTTCCATAACCTTTTTCCCTCCAAGGAAGACCTCCACATAACACAACTCATGCTTATTAACTCGTGATACACTAGATGGATTGTGAATTGCATTGAGGAGTTGCAAGGTGCTCATCCTAGGCATCTTAGCTTCCTCACTCAATATGGCATTAATCCTGCTCCAGTCTGGACACTCCTTCACCTAGTGATCAGTCTTGTTGCAAATAAAACAACCCAAGTCTTTGTTCTTTTACTTTTCTGGGGCTACCTCCTTCTTCTTGGTGTTGTCTTTCCCATTTGTCTTGTTTGTCTTCTTCTTGCCTTTTTTATCACCTTCATGATTCAGAGCGATTTCCTTCTTCTTATCATGCTGACAGAACTTCTTTCCATTGTTCTCATGAGCTCCTCCAAAGCCATTAGTTGTGTCACCCTTGTAATCGAGTAACCCATCAGCTATCGTGATCGCTTCAGCAAGAGTCTAAACTTTTTGATGTCAGGTCTCTTCTTGTGCCCAAGGTTGCAAGCCTTTGGTGAACAAGAACAACCACTCAAAGTCGTTCAACTTGGTGCACTCCAAATCGAACACTTGAAATGCCTTGATATAATCCCTGATGGTGCTAGTATGCTTCAAGTTTTTCATATGGGTTCAAATGATCCAATCCAAGTTGCCTGGACAAAACTGATTAAGATTTTCCCAAGTCTTGATCTCCTTAACAGGTTTCCTAGCACGTTCATCAACCTGATGTGTGCACCACCACAACTTAGCACTCCCAGTCAAATGTGCCATCGCCTCTTTAACTTGAGCGTCAGGGCTTAAGTTTGGTGTTCCCACAAGATACTCTTCTACATCCCAGAATAAGTTATCCAAAATGGTGTCATCTCGGTCCCCATCATACTCCCCAATCCAAAAGCCTTAGACAACTGTCGTCCTCCTTGAATCAATAAGTGATAGACCTTATGACTTTCTTGTAGTGAATGGACGCTCTCTTTCAGTGTGTCAATCTGCTCGGTGAGAAGCCAACTCCCCATTTAGCCTTTCGTCCATTCTTTCTTCCCAATCGAATGCTTCTAAAGAATCCAACCTTCGGTCATGAAGTAGAAGCCAATCCTTGTGCTTTAGGCTCCTGCTCCTGTTATCATTGGCCTGGACTTGTTCCATCTCAGCCTGGCTGTCAGCATCTTCCATGATTCGGCTTGTCTTAGATCTGGTTCCCAAAATGACGATCTAATCTCTCCAAGATTAGACTCACTTTGATACCAACTATCATGGACTTTTAGAATGAGCCTGTGCGACACTGGCTATCCCTTGCAAAAATGGTTGAGCTGTCGAGCTCAACTAAGGATACTAGACTATGCCTACCAAAACCATGAATGCGAAAGTGTAACAGATCTAAGAATTCCCAAATGCTTATGTTGCAAGACGGATTAAACAACCATGATGAACATGATGTTGCAATAACACGGACCAAGATTGTCAGTGGGGTGAGCTCCCCAAAATCTAATATATAGATTGTAAACCAATTACAATGATACTAGATAAGATGCCATGTTCACAAACATGGATCGTCCCCAAGTATATGGTGTTGCCAAAAGTTCTTGGCAAGTCCGTTATTACAATATGAGCTCCTTGCTCAATAACACAGTTGCCTCAGATGCAAGAAGTCCCAACACAGTAAGTGCCAAGTTCCAACTCGCACTTCCTTGCTCGGATCTGCTCCTTGCCCAAGGTCTCCAAAGTTTGCTCCAAGAAATGAGGCCTCCAAGTTCGTTGCCTTACCTCTGAGCCTAGTCATGAAACTCTGCTTGTTCACTGCTTGATGCTTGATGATAAATGAAATGCCATGGGTCTCCTTTTATAGTGGAGTGCCTCAAGTAGTGATCCCAAAAGTAGCCATTATGAAAATAGGTCCTAACCTATCCAACACATTCACCAAGGTTGTGTTAACAATAGGTAAGGGGGTCGACCCCATTCTAACCCCTTACAAAATATAGGGCTCAGCATAGGATACAAAGCATTTTGGCTTAGCTCGCTTAGTCATAGCCGTTACATCACAAATACATGAGTTCATTACATGAGTCGGCCTAGCTAGCCATTACATAGCATGACCATACATTAGTCGATCCAATCAGTCGTTACCAAAGGCAAAATAAGAGGGCCAAGTCGACTAGTAGTGTAGGTATGTTACATCTATAGTACACTATTATTATAATAAAAATATAATTTTAACATAATATATTGATGTTGTATTTATAGAAAAAAGAAAACAATGATTTATTGCAAGTTGTCTAAATTCAATCTTCATCGTCCACATTTTGCTCTAAGTGCAGTTAGTAGGGTACATCTGACAAAACTAAGCGCAGTCAGCAGGGTACGTCTGACAAAATTGATGTCTGCAACTAATAATCCATCTCCAGCAAATAAAAACTATTATTTTTTGAAACATTGATTGTATATTTTATTATTATTGATTTATGCACAAAGTCAACTAGAGGTTTATTTTTAAAGACAAGAAGCATAGTTTACTTTAATTAAAGAAGTAAATCAATACATTAATAAAATGTTTTAGTTTTACTATTATTTTGAAAAATTGAGTTATAAAAAATACAAATACTAAATCTAGTGCTTCTTAACTATATGTGAAAATATTTTATATTTTATATTTTATTCCATTTTTTTATTTTTTTATTTTTTAAAAATACAAAAATCATAAATAATGAGATTTTAAATAATTTATTTCAAATTAAATTACTTTTTATGGTATTTTTAGATTAATAAAAAAATTATTTAATAAAATTACAAATTATAAACTTTAATCACTTCTACACATAGCTTAAATGAATATATTTTAAAAATATTGTACTCACAATTTTAATTGTAATTACTTAGTAATGTTTTGAAAAAATCATAATTTTCAAAATATAAGTAATAGTTTTCCTAAAATTTATCAACTTAATTATATTACTTCTTTAAAAAATAAATACACTTAATGTAATATAAATAAGTATTTTTATGAAACTTAAATTTAATATATTTATAAATTTATAAGATTTAACTTAATATTCGTACATTATTATAATCAAATATATTTCATTATACATAAATTATTCCAACAACTGGATTCATTATTATTCCCAATAAAGTAGATGCTATTACAAATATAATCATACTTAGAAACAATGGGCCTCCTATAGCCTATAGAAATAATGGTAGCCCGTTTATTTTACATGAGCAAGCTACCCAAGTTATGCACTAAACATGTAAAATTTCTAGAACCAATATCAAAATATTAATATTCTATATACACATTTTATATCTCAAACTAATATTACGTTTCTTTAGCTATACTATTTTTTCAAACTTTTTAGGGTTTATGTTATTTTTCCATTTAAAAAAATAGAAAACTATGAACAAACAACATTAATTACATTTAATAGTTGTCACCCCCACCTAACTTTGTCAAGATGCACTCCAAGCTGTCCAATTAAATCTACAGTTTCATTTAATGATGGAGAAGTGGCTATGCAAGGGAGGCATTGCTTGTAAACTCATAAACTAATAATTTTGTCCACATTAAATTGCCTTCCAAAGTTAATGTAGATAATTGATTCCATGACAATTGCCATGTTTAATCTCTAACATCATGTCACCATTTGACACTGTAAATATTCCGGAGTGGAGTAAAAATATGAAACGATGGGTGAATATGTATCTTTCATAAAATTGTAAGATTATATAATGTACAATTTAATCATAAAAATATTAAAATAAAAATGTTTCAAGCTTTTTCCTTTTTTAAGTTTTTATTTCTAAAGAGTAAATCAAAATAAAACACAATGCTTTTAAAATTATTTTCACGTGCTACACAGTCTAAAATAGATTTAATTAGTAAAAATGTTTTAAAATTTAATTTTAATTTTTTTTACCTGATTTTTTTTTATACTTAGATTTTTAAAAATATTTTTTGAATTTAGTCAAATAACAAATTAAATAATCAATAAAATTTGAATTATGATAATATCTATATAATTATATTAATTGATATTATATTGAACATGTAAATTTATAATTTTTAAATAAATATTTTATTAATTATTTAACACTGACATTATTTAACTTTTTAAAACATACATATATAAATATAACATTATATATATATATATCTTTTTCATAATATCACAATAGTTAATAGTAGCATATAGCACACAAATGATTGTAGTTTAGTAATTGTATCAACCCATTAAATCATAATGTGAAAGAAAATCAAAAGAAAAAAATAATATTTTCCTTTAAAATATAATCTTCATTTAGAGTCCTATAAATCACTCAACAATCTTTCTCTTGCTAGATTCCCATAATGCATATGTATGGGTTTTAACTTTACTTTAATGGATATGTTATAAAATCTATACGTTTAACATTAATTTTATTCTATGTTATAAAATCATGATTACATTAATTTCATTTCTTGCCCCCCGCTCTCTCTCTCTCTCTAATAGGCTATGAATTGTTTTTGTTAGGTACAACATCATAAAATAAATTGAATATCTCACTGTAAGCACAAAATAGGCTTATCCATTCCTCTAAGTGTTCCTATAAAATGATTGCAAATAGTGTTTCTACGTTGCATTTACTTTCACAATTTTAAATTGGACGTGGGTATACTCCAAACAAACTGTACAATTGAACAATTTTCAAATATTGAGTGAAAACATAGAAAATTTTGAAAAATAATCACTACATTCTGAGAAAAAAAAGTTTGACTTTGTTTTGTTTTTAGTACATTTTGTCTGGAGTTAGAGTGTGTAATTCATCAACATTAGTTTTTTTTTTTTAAATGCCCATTTTAAGGTGAAAATACTACTCAAATTTCGTTTAGAGCAAAGGCCTATCCACTAATCTCTCTTATAAATTCTGAAGATCATGCTATGTAGAGTGATTCTCATCTACAAGGAATTTCTAGACCCATGAAAATACAACTTTGAAAAAATAAAAAATAAAGAATAATATTATTAAACTTGTGTTCACTCTAAGATATACAGAAAACCTTCGGCACTGCAACGCTTTCTCAGACCAGTGTGCTGCAGGACTTAGTTGCAGGATCCCACATGGCTGGCAATAAAAACTGACGCCCACTTAATCCACGCGCATTATAACTCGCCCCCGTTGTTTTGTCCACCAAAACCTCCCCTGGGTAACCCGGGTACGCCCCTTTCCCGTAAATTCCCGCGCAAGCGGACACGGCCTCCAGCGGAGCAGCGGCGTCCCCTTGGAAATACCCCGTATTAAACGGGTTCGTCACCGCTCCGGCCAAAACAGTCGCGATATTGATGATCATTCCGTCGATGCCCACGTCAGCATTGGGGGGCACCAAAGGAGGGGTCTGAGGCCCATACAGCGGCTGATGAAAGGGCCACGCACACTGCCCCGGGCACTGAGTCACCGCGTTACCCACCCACGCGTACACCAGGCGGGACCCTCTTGTCTTCTCATGGTATCCGCAGGAGCTCACGCAGAACCTCTCCACCGCCACGTCATCGGACGTCAGTACCAAATATACGGCGTTTCTATGCGTCGCCGGCGGCGGCAGAGCTCTCGACTTGACGGCGCTCTGAACCAGTGCGGCGATGTCCGTCCTCTTCAACAACTTCCCCAGGGAATAAGAACCGTCCATCTTCTGCTTCCCAAGCCTTGCACTACTCAGAGCCGCCTTATTAGAGGCGGCGCCCTTGTATTTTGCAGTAGTCTCCCACCACGTGGAAACAGAGGGCTGCTTGTCTGTCCCCTGCAATTTTGCGGCTAGAGACTGCAAATAGTCCGCCACGATGGACCGCTGGACGGGGCTAAATTTGCCATACCAGATGACATGAACATCGATGATCTTTGTGTTGAGCAGGGGTCCTTTATGATAAGTCAGAACCAGTGGCGGCTCCTCCACCAATGCAGCATCAGCGCTAATTCTACAAAGTTGTATGGCAAATACCAGGACTAATACCCTAACAATAAGATTCCACAGATCAGGCATTTTTTCTAAACCACAATTTGTATTTGAAGTGGATTCTAAATATCGCCGATGTTAGTTAATACTCAAAACTAGCTCTTCGGTGATGTGCTATGTTAAGGGATTTGATCTTATATAGGGGCTTCGGCTCAAATAGAAACAGATGAACACTCGTATATAGTTTGGAAGCTTCCAAGTTGCTTCTACAACACGCGTGGGCTTCCATTACTCAAGACCTTCGACGCTTCTTCGAGAAGTCTGCGCAAAACACGTTACACGTATTTACAATTGTTCACGCGCATGTCGACATCCCGCCGCCTCTCCACGCGAAGCTTTACAAAACGGCATATTGAAAATAACTAAAACTTGTTTTTGTAAGTAGAATGCTTGCATTTTAAATCAATTTCCGGCACACTCTTTAGCAGACAGTAACAGCGGCTTATGCCGCTTGTATTATTGTTGCCCCTTGCTTTGATTACAAATTTTGGTTTTGCTTTGATTACAAATTTAGTATCAAATTATTGTTTTTATTATTATTCGATGTTCGAAAACGTGTGAACAAAAGTCGTAAATTGGAAATGTAAAACAGAGTCGGTAATAATACTAATGATTATCTACGGAAGTCATCGTCATTAACTTTTATGTGGAATATGATTGGTCGACAATAGGGTGTACATTTTCCTAGTGCAATGAGTAGGTGAACCGTGAACCCACGCGGTGTAATTTTTGGGGGAGTTGGTAAGAGTGAGATCGTGCTGTATTCGTAACATGATGATCATGGACCCGTAATCTCATCGTCTTACTTCTTGTTTGACGGCTTCGCGTGTTTAGCCACGTACTCTTTGTACATCCCACGTCATCCCGTGCTGTAATTCCGGATGGCGAGTACATTGCCAGCTGTGAGACAAAACCCCTTGCTATAACGCATGAAACACAAGTATAGCTGGCATGAGGCAGGTACCTGGTTAGTTATTTGTGTGGATGGAGGTCTTGTGCTCCTAAAAAGTGTAAGAAGTGAAAACTTCGGTAAATAGATCCCTTGCATCTATAATAGGTTCAAGGGATAAGTTGATCGAGTATTTCATGAATATTATCACTAAAGGGTTCAACATATTTTTATTATGATTGAAACAATAATGGCCAGGGTGGTCTAAAAGTGCTTCACAATAGAAGTATTTTTCAACCCCTGAAGTTATCTCCACCTATGAGATTTTCACAACACTTATATTTTCAACTGCCCAAATTATCATTTTCACAAACTGTGTATTGATGATTTGATTAACTTTTACATTTTAGATGAGTTTTTGACATGTTTTTGAAGTGGTGTAAAGCCCATTATAATTTTCTTGATTAAGTTATGGATGTAATTGTGTAAAATAAATTTATGAACGATATTTTCCATTTTAATAATATTGATTAACTTATGAATATTGATTAACTTATGGATATGAATTTATTAACAATATTTTCTATTTTAATAATATTGATTAACTTATGGAGTAGTACTAGGATGGGTGACCTCCCAGAAAGTCTTGTGCTTCACCCCTGTGAATATCACCTAGATCTAATGAGTGCTAAGTGTTCCATTTATTCTCATGAGAGATGGATTCATGTTCAATCACTACTCATGAAACATGGGTCAATGAGTTTGACTCAAAATCACATAGCTTGATAGCAATATCACAATTTGACTTCTTGTGGAAATTATCTCCTACTTATCAATTGATGAGCTTAAGGGGCTTTCTAATGAATGGTTCATAAGGCACAACACTTGGTGAAGGTTTTGCAAATGGGGTTGAAGGCTTTGGGTTTAACCATGGAGGAAACTTTGTAGTTAAGCGCACTCAGGCTAGAGTAGTACTGGGATGTGTGACCTCTCGAGAAGTCTCGATGCTTCGCCCATGTGAGCATCACCTAGTTCCAATGATTGCTAAGTGTTTCATTTATTCTCATGAGAGATGGATTCATGTTGAATCACTACTCATGAAACATGGGTCAATGAGTTTGACTCAAGATCATGTGCATAGTTAAATCTTGATAGCAATATCACAATTAGACTTGATGTGAAAATTATCTCCTACTTATCTATATGAAAACTTTCAAAGTTTAGGGTTACTTTTTTAACTTTTTCATCCTATGATGAATTACCAAGTGTGATTCCAAATCATTGATTATAATAAAAACAATAGAAGATAAACAAGTAAATAGTGTGCTAACGACTTGCACAATGTTTGTTTCTATGGCCTCAAAGGCCTTCAATTAAGCCTGTTGGCATGTTCAGATAGGCTCATAATGGACCAACACCAAAAACCCTACAAGGGATGCTACCTTACCCTCTACTGAGTAGAAAGTTAGAGCCACCATTGAGTTTGGAAATCTTATAACTATATTGTTGAATTTTTTTCCAATAGAACATGTTTTAAAGGACACATTTATTTATTCAATCATTATGAATGAAACTTAATTATTTTCAATTCCTTTTATCTTTTTAGCTTTATAAATTTTTAAGTTAAAATTAATTTTCCAATTCTCAAAAATATTTTTATTATATAATATTTATTCTTTCTTATAAAGTACTAAGAGTGAACTTTTATGTTGGTTAATAGTATTTATTATGAACTTTTATAATAAATTTGTTTTGTATTTGTCCAAACATAGACTTAAGCAATGAAATATTTCAAATGCTTTTCTAAATAAGTCACCTTAAATTATTAATATATTAAATTAATTTAAATTTGTATTTAAAACTTTATTGAAGATTGTTATTAATTCTAACTAAATTGATTTCAATAAACTACTTATTTAATCTTATATATATATATATATATATATATATATATTTTTTTTTTTCATTTTTAAAATTTAAATATTTTTTAAAAATGCTTGAGAATATTTCTATTAAAAATCTTATAAAAAAATAAGTTACGTGAAGTTTAATTTTTTGGTTAAGAGCTTTCAGTAGTGTATATATACATATGTGTGTGTGTGTGTGTGTACATACATACACATATATACACATACATACATACATGCATACATACATATATGTATATGTGTGTATATATATGTATTTATGTATGTACATATATATGTATCTATATACATGTACATACATACATATATATAATCTAGATTCAATTAGATTTTAAATAAACATATTTATTCTAGATTATTGATGAAGTTGATTGAAATTAAAAAAAAAAAAAAAATTGGTATTGTAAGAATTTGGCTTAGGCCAGAATTCACCCAAGAACTAAACAACTCAACACAAGCACACAGTAGACCAAATTAGACAGAGTATGATCAGAATGACGATATTCATTCAAATAACTGGATTTAGAGTACACTAGGAGTGCCTGAATATAAAGGCCTCAAGAGTGCTTCTAGAATGCATAGAAGTTAGCATCATGATATGTCATACAACTAGGCACATGTCCACAAGATATGGGTTATCCTCTATTGAGCATGGGATTAAGTGCGATGATGTGAGGATAAGCCTACAATGGTGTAGCATGCAAATCACAGGAGTAGACAACATGTGCTAAATGATGTGTGCGGATAACTGTGTTGTCAACATGACAACTCAGTGAATGATGCATACTCCTGTGTTGTAGACACCATGTGCATAATTAGAGTTGCGTAACTCAATGAGAGTACACAAACTCCTAAGTGTCTCAACTAAAATAATAATAAAATAATGCATTAACCTAAGTAAAACTTAAGTAAGTGTAATAAGTAAATACTTATTTACACCAACAAGTATGATAATTCTATAAATTGTAAAAAAATCAGTTCAAATCTAATAATACTAAGTAGGTTGGAAATTAGATATTTTTGTTTGGAATAAATTTTAAATAATGAATATATTAAGTCATGTAAATATATTTAAAGTTTTATTAGAATAATAGTAATTCTTTAGTTTATATTTAATTATTGAAAAATATTTGAATTGCTCATATAAATAATAAAATTGGATTATAAAATTTATATTTAAAAATATTAGAAAATGTTGAACATTTTTCTTGACTAGCAGTGTTATTTTTACTATAATTTTTATTTTTATATTTAAAAGTTAAATTTTTTAATTAATTGAATCAATCATCATAAACCATCTTGACAATTTTGTCAAAAAAACCACGTGAACAACACAATACCATAAGTTTGGATGTGAGACATGGTTTGAATGCGAAACACTAAATTGCATTTATGGTAGGAGGTTCCCTCCAAAGAAGAAGCCTATCAGCTTAATTATTTTTATTTATGATTTATACGTATGCTAATGACATTGGTAAATAATACATCTAATAAATAGAATTAATGTGTTTCAATTATTGATCTGGAGGATATTTTCATGAAAATTTGAAGTATCTCCAAAACTCCAATAATCAATACCAGGTTATAGTCATCAAAATTCTGAATCCAACACAACTCGAACGAACGAAAAAGGAGTCTGTATACTCGAGATATAGCCAATCAAAGTTGGGTCAAAAGCCATCAAAAAGGCAAAATTTTGAACTCTCCAAAACTGGTCAAAGTTTAGATCAAATTGAAGGTCCCATCGAGAGCTTTTCGAAAACATTCCTTTCGTCGAAAATGGAGCTTAGACACAAAAGTTATGCTCAGTCAAAGTTTGCCAAGGAAAAGGTTGACTAGTGATGTGGCATGTCTATACGGGTGACATCAGCTGACCAATAAAATATGTGGCAATGCATAGTTAGCAAGTGACGTGGCAACAAAAAAATGTGGTTGTGACACATGTCAACATTATGGAAGAGGACACATGTCAGCATCAAGGAAGGTGCCATGTGGCACCTACATGGCGGAAGGGACTGAGTTTGTTTCAAAAAACATTTGGTTGGGTTTCAAACGTCTAACCTCCACCTCCTAAACTGGACAATTTCCATTGTGCCAAACCCAGCGGACACAACTACTATCTAACAAACTTACTATTTAAGTTTGTAACCGCTGCAATCCATTTTAAAAGGGCTGTCAGTGGGAGTTAAACCCCCGACCTGGCGGTTACCAAAATGATTGGTGGCCACTACGCCATGCTTAGCAGTTAAAAGACATATAGGAAAGCTTGTATTTAAACTTTAACAAATTGCCCGCCACCTTATTTAAAATAGGTTTTTTTGTTATTTTGTTAATATTTTAAACCCAAATGTGGTGTAATGCCAATTCTATGAAATGGCAAGGGGGTTATTTCAAGATTCAATTTGTTTAATAGGCCTATTTTTAGGCAAATTTGATGTATAAAAATTGGGGGGTAGGAGGTCATTGGAAATAGAGAAAATTGATGAAAATTATTGTGACTACTCTACCATTGAGAGGAATTAGAAGGACGACTTATTACTGAGTAGGAGAGAGAAAATTCTCGAGGACATAATTTTAGTCCCAAACATCGGAGCTGTGTTATGCTAATGTTCTTGAAGGGGTTGTTTTGTAACACATTGTAATTGATTTGGAGTTAATAGGATCGGTCCACCAGTTGGAGTTGGACTCGGAGACATAGTCCTAACAAGGCATACTTCAAGATCAAATTGTGTTGTGCCTCTTCTCTCATTTCTCTTTTTGTTAGTTGAGTTATGTGTTGTTCTTTTCTGCATTTTCAATTACGTTAATTTGCTTCAGTAAAAGCACTAATTAATTTTACGTAATTGATTTAAATTCCTCTATATCAATCCTTGATTCTTCTTCTCTGTAATTTCAATGGTTTAAGATACATAACTGCGCATTTACTGCATGGATCAAGAAATTACATTTGATTTTTAGGATTAAGTCATAATCTTATCGATCCTAAATCAGATCAAGTTTGGTATCAGAGCTTGTTTTGTAGAGAAATTGCAGGTAATGAATGTTAACTAGGTTGAAGTTGAAACAAGGAGAAGGTGAACTTGTAGAGTTCGATCCAAATATTGGGAAAAGAAAAAATTTTCCACGAGTCATGACATCTCAACAAAATATTTTTGAGTTTAATGCAGAAGACTTCTAGAGAGCTTTTGTTGAGTTGAAAGCTTTGGTGGACATTCTTCTTTAAGAGAGGCATGAACGACAATTGAGAAAGGTGGACAAGGCTAGGAAGAAGGAAGAAGCTCAATCCTCATCAAAAGATGACAAAGGCAAAGGTGTAGGAGGTGGTGGTGGTGCTCTTGAACCTCCATCCCCATCTTCTTCATCTTTTTCATCATCTTCTTCTTCTCTATCTACTTCTTCTAAAAAGAAACATGTGAAGGCACCTTTGTTAAAACTAGATGTTAAGTTTGATTTGCCTATATATAGTGGTGAATTAGATACATAGAAATTGGATAATTGACTTAAGCAGATCGAAGTGTATTGCAAGATTCAAAATATTTTGGATGATTCATCCAAAATCCAGCTAGCTACTCTCAGGATGGGAGGTACTGCATTAGTCTGGTGGGAGACAAAGATCCCGGATGATCTTGCTACACAATAAAATCATTTCAACTTGGTATGAATTTACTTCTGCTTTAAAGAAACAATTTTATCCTTTGGGTTGTTTGCAACAAGCCATTATGGATTGGAAAAATCTCAGACAAGGTAAAGGGCAGTCTATGCAAGAGTATACACAGGTGTTTAGGAAGAAGTCTTTAACTCTTGGAGTTCCTCTTTACACACAAGATACTTTATTAAAGTATATAGGTGGAATGCATTCATATTTGCAGCATACAATATTGATGTTTAGTCCTTCTAACTTTGATGAAGTGTGTGTTCAAGCAACCCATACTAAAGCAGGTGGAAGAAATGCAAGTTTCAGTTCTAAGAAGGAAGTTGTTCCTCCTGATACAACAAGAAGGTCAAGAAAGTAGCCACAGTGAAGAAAGAGGAAGGTGACAAGCCTACTTGTTCACATTGTCAGAAGAAAGGACATGCAAAAGAAAAGTGTTGGAAATTGCACCCAGAGTTGAAACCAAAGTCGTTCAAGAAGGATAAAAAAGGAAAGAAAAAGTCTACAGTTGTTGTTCAAGATCTTGGATCAAATTCTAGTGATGAGACAACAATATTGGCTATGGGTTTGAAAGGTAAAACTTTTTTTGATTCTACCACTGATGTTTCATATGCTTCCACTTCAACAAGTCATGTTGTTCTTGAAGATAGTAAAAGGTGTGAACTTTTTCATATAAGGGTGATTTCTAAGAACACTAAAATTGACACATTGATAGATAGTGGGTCCCAATTTAATCTGATTTCAAAAGAAGTTGTTAAACATTTGGGATCGAAAACTAAGCCGCATAAGAGACCTTATCCATTAGGTTGGGTGTGCAATGATAACAGATTGCGAGTCACTAAGCAATGTAAGTTAAGATTTGCAATAACATCTAAGTTCATCGATGAGTTTGAGTTTGATGTGGTTCCACTTGACATATGTGGGATTGTGTTGGGTAGCCCGTACTTATATGATAGAAAGGTATCTTCTATAGGGAACATAACAAGTATCATTTGTTTAAGAATGGAATTGAATACATTATAAGAGCTCATCGCATGAAGAATGAAGGATCAATTGTAAACACATAACATCTAAAAATGATTGTAAATGCAAGTAGTAAACTGACTCTCATGTCTACAGTAGCTAGTGAGGATCAAGTGCAAGTAGAATCAAGTCTTCAACCTATGATGGTAAAAGAAGATTTGAAAGTTTCATTTTCTAATGATGTTTCTGTATAAAAGGTCCAAAATATTGATACTTTTTCCATTTCATCAATTATTTCAATTTTGTTGCTTCTATTTCTACTAGTTGGTACTATGTGGTTGATGGATGTAACAATTGATATATGGTCGATTGTATTAGTAGTGTTATGTCATTCTTCATAATGTGTTTGATGGTTCAGATATTCAAAACTCCAGTAGTGTGTACAGGTGATACTAGACAAGTGAGGCAAACATGCTCTCATTTTCATTTTATGTAAAAATAAACTTTCAGAGGTCTAAAAGCTCTTTTTCAGTGAATAGGCTTGATCTAGAGGATATTTTCACTAAAATTTGAAGTGTCTCCAAAACTCCAATAAATAGTACCAGGTTATAGTCCTCGAAATTCTAAATCCAATGCAACTCGAGTAGACAAAAAAGGAGTCCCTATGCTCGAGATATGGCCAGTCAAAGTTGGGTCAAACCTTGTGTCAAAGGCCATAAAAAAAGCAAAATTTTGAACTCTCCAAAACTTGTCAAAGTCAGCATCAAATCAAAGGTCTTGCCAAGAGCTTTCCAAAAATATTCATTTCATCGAAAATGGAGCTCAGACACAAAAGTTATGCTCAGTCAAAGTTTGCCAAGGAAAAGGTTGACCAATGATGTGGCATGTCCATATAGGTGACGTTAGCTAACCAATAAAATAATGACATGTGGCAATGCATAGTCAGCAAGTGACGTGGCAATGACAAAATGTGGTTGTGACATGTGTTGGCATTAGGGAAGAGGACATGTGTTAGCATCAAGGAAGGTGGCACGTGGCACCTACACGGCAAAAGGGACTAAGTTTGTTTCAACTAAAATTTGGTTGGGTTTTGAACCTCTAACCTCCACCTCCTAAATCGGGTGGTTTCTAATGCACCAAACCCAGCAGTCACAACTACTATCTAACAAACTTACTATTTAAGTTTGTAACCACCACAATCCATTTTAAAAGGGTCGTCAACGAGAGTTGAACCCTTGACCCGACGGTTACCAAAATGATTGGTGGCCGCTACGCCACGCTTGGCGGTTAAAAGACATGAAGGAAAATTTGTATTTAAACTTTAACAAACTACCCGCCACCTTATCTAAAATAAGTTTTTTTGTTATTTTGTTAATATTTTAACCCCAAATTTGGTGTAATGCCAAATCTATGAAATGGCAAGGGGGTTATTTCGAGATTCAATTTGTTTAATAGGCCTATTTTTACAAAATATTATTTTGGCCTATTTTTAAGCAAATTTGATGTATAAAAGTGGGAGGGTAGGAGGTCATTGGACATAGAGAAAATTGATGAAAATTATTGTGACTACTCCGTCATTGAGAGGAATTAGAAGGACGACTTATTGTTGAATAAGAGAGAAAATTATGGAGGACATGATTTCAGTCCCAAACATCAGAGCCGTGTTATGTTGATGTTCTTGAAGGGGTTGTTTTGTAACACATTGTAATTAATTTGGAGTCAATAGGATCGATCCACCAATTGGAGCTGGACCCAGAGACATAGTCCTAACAGGGCGAACTTCGAGATCAAATTGTGTTGTACCTCTTCAATTTCTCTTTCTATCAGTTGAGTTATGTGTTGTTCTTTTTTGCATTTTCAATCATGTTAATTTGCTTTAGTAAAAGCATTAAGTAATTTTACGTAATTTGTTTAAATTCCTCTGTATCAATCCTTAGTTCTTCTTCTTTATAATTTCAATGGTTTAAGATACATAACCACACATTTACTGCATGGATTGGGAAATTACATTTGATTGTTAGGATTAAGTCATAATCTTATCAAATCCCAAATCAAATCAATTATTAAATTGTTCATTTATTATAATAGTTTTTTACTGATTCATATAGACTATATAATTTCAACAATAAAATTATTAATCATAAACGATAAAAGTTTAAATTATTAATAAATTTTTAATTAATACTTTCTTAAGAATTTTTTGAACTAAAGTTGATAATTAATTTCTAATTTAAATAATTAGTTATATATTATATAATTCGATTACGGTTACTATTCAATCAAGGATATGATTAGAATTAAGGTTAATTATATTATTGTTAGAATTCAATTAATATTTTTGTTTAGTTAGAGTTATGGTTGTAGTTTTAGTGCCTCTCCCATTTGATTTCTCTAAGTCATCTTGATGGATGCGAACTTGATGATCTTGCTTCGTAAGTGATCATGATTATGACCCATGAGTGATCTACACCCTTGGGGTGATTTGATCATATTGTTGCAATCGTTGGTTAACTATGCTTATGCCTAATTTATGACATTATGATGTGTTATATAGTTTCAGTGAGGTTTGTGCCAATAGTTTCTTGGAAAGATAAGGTGTCATGATGGTGTTTCCTGATTAGCCTGAGATGTGTGCAGTAATTGCACTATGTATTATTGTCCTATTGCACTTGACTAGGTTCATGCAATAGTGTTTACTCATGTATTTGACCATGTTGAATTATTTGTTTATGGATGTTTAATAGACCTTATTGGATTCTAGTGATGTGATTGTGCTACTAATATTTATATCATTCTTGTAGTAAACTTTTATTATGATTCAAATGAATGATTTATAGATTATTTTAATAAAATTAATTAAATGATTACTTACGCAATTTCACACATTTTTTCTTCAACCATGTTATTATTGTGCATCTACACATGATTGGGTCTTTTATTGTCCAAGACTTATATCCCTGGCAGTGGCACGTGAAGTTAGTGATTTGGTTGTTCATACTGAGCCAATGGCGTCCCTATGTTGGCAACATATTTGTGTTAATTAAAATAATAAACCCTCTGATTAATTGGTAAAAGTTGGATTCATTATGCATTTTTGGTTACACTTGTGAGCATGTATGTCTATTTAACAACCTACAATGGTTGCAAAAGTTATTAATTATTGTGATTTAATAGTTTGATAAGAATTTTATATTTGATTTAATTTATTTTAATTTATCAACTAATTTTTCATAGTTGAATTCCAAGCAATTGGAATCACCTGATTTATTTGGGGTAAGCAAGCTAATTAGATTATTGTATTTTAAAAAATCTAATATGTCACTTTGTAAAAGTGCAAATATTGGCTAAAAGTGAGTTATTCTCACTTCTCGCATTTTAATTTAGGATTTTTGGAGTAAATCTTCTAGAACCCCTTGTGAGCTTGTTAGTGTTTCGTCTATTGGGTGAGTTGTGATCATGGAATTGCCGCGAGAGTAGGATGGTTGAATTCAAAGTGGGAAACTCATTTTTTTTGAGCATTTTGTTAACATTGGTGCCTTCATTATTTTCTAGCCTCAATTTTCGTTTCTGCCCTTTTGGCTATGAGGTAGGGATATTCTATTTTATTAGTTTTGACTCATTTTAACTTCTATTTTTTATTGCTTTAATGTGAGAGGTTGAGAACTATTGCTTCCCTTTGTTTTCGTATGTTTATTTGGCCTAGTTGGGAATATGTAAGCAAATTGGAGTTTTTGACTTTGGAATTTATAAATTTTAAGCCATTATGCTAGTTGTTTTTTCATATAAGTTTGGAACTCTATTTTTATTTTATTTTTGGATGTTTGGAAACCATTTGGATAATGGGGATTTAATTCTGTCAATTTGGAACAACATTAATTTTTTAGCAATTTTCATATCGCCTCATTTTGTGTGCCGCACAATTTTCTCGAGTATTTCTTGGCACTTGTCTTAGTCATGGATTTGGAACGTATGTTGGGTTTCCAATCTGACTATATTTTTACTTTACCATAATTGGGATCTGTGTAGAATCTGTACATCCAGATATAGGTCAGTTGAGTGAGACTTTTGAATTTGTACATTTATTGCATTTATCATATCTAGCCATTGCATTGGTGTTATGTGATTAAATTCATGAAGTTGGTTGTGCCTATACATGAGCACATGCATGTGCGTGTGATGAGATCTTGTGAGACCTAAACTCTTAGACATAGGCTAGTTGAGGGATTTTTCATTTTGGGATTGTTCAATATATCCAAACATATCTAAGTCGTGACATAACTAAAAGTAATAGTATTCATTTGGTGCTAAAACTTGAGATGTGTCACACTAATGAAATACAAGTAAGTGCACAAAGATAGGAGACCAAAAAGGTACCATATTCTTTTTTGGTCCCCCAAAAGAAATAGTGTGTACATGCCTTATGGATTTGATTGTCTAATCCTTAGGTTTGGAAAATTGAAAACATAGTGTGTGTGTGTGTGTGTTCTACACTGCATGAGCTATGTAAAAATAAGAAAAGGATAAAATAAAAACATCCCCAAAAACCTTCTAAATAAGATGCACAACAAAAATTCAATAGATCCTAGCCTACCAATTTCAATGCCAGGACCATAGAGAAAATCTCTAGACTGTCTTCATGAGATTAAATCTAGTAAGCACTACTACACTTGGGCTTGAATTGCAACGGCAAGCTGACATAATTGTAATGGCCACCTGTCGCCCACGCAACAGTACCACAAATTAGCTCCCATCGAACGAGCATTAGACTTTTTTTGTCGCAAATTGCGACAACAAGGGCATTTGTCACAATTGTGACAGATAGAATTGATGTAACTTAGAAGAGCGCAAGGGCAAGAGTTCATCTTCATGTCATCCTAATTGCAACAATAGACCATTGCACTTAAGATGACTTAATATTTTAGTCTTGCATCACAAGTGTGACAGGTATGCAACAACTATGTTGTGGAAGCGATGACTATTCATCAATACAAGTCGTCACAAGTGCGATGGGTATGCAAAATTTGTGATGTGAGAGTGATGGCTATCTGTCAGAACAAGTTGTCACAATTATGATGGGTAGCAGAATTATTTTTAAAATAAATTATTGCTTGTCCAATGAGGTCCTTTTACTACTGAGAAGATTATCAGTTCTTTTTTGCAACAGTGAAGATCAGTTATACATGACCAACCTATAAATTCAATGGTCAAATATTCTATGTACAAAATACAACTGTCAAGAAAGAGGACTGGGGGAAAGTGAGTTTATGGAGGTGGGTCAAGCAATAGTTGTTGACATGGAGAGTGGAGATGGAGTAAAAACAATACAACAAAATGAACAAAAGGGAGATGTAGACATGCAGAGGAAGAAAGGGATGGAAATTGATGAAACATGGAAGGATTCGATGATAAGGGAAGAGGGGGAGGAAAGGTTGGCAGATAGAACTAAAGAAGAAACTAAAAAAAGGATTAGCAGGGAAGTAGAGGGAACACAAAAACCTCAGGAGGAACAATGCCAGTTAGAATTAGTGTTAGAAAGACTAGAAGAATCACGTAGAGAATGAGAGCAGAATGAAGGGTATATGACTGGGCAAGATGGAGATATGGAGGGGGGGACTAAGGAAGGTTTTAAGGATATTGAAATCTCTCCAATCATAAACTTGAAAGGAAGATTAGGGGAATCAAGCTCGAAGGAGAGTCTAAATGGGGAGGAAGTCGATAGAGATGCAAAAGAGGATGAAGATTTTTTGGGGATGGAGGAAAATATGATTCTTAAAGAAAATAGAACCATTGAGAAATCTGAAAGTAAAAAACATAAAGTAACGATTGGGGAGAGTCAAAAAATGGGTAGAAGAACAATCAATGCATTGATTTAGATAGTAGGAAGTGCCAGAGGTCAAAGTAAATTGAAAACAAGAAGAGGAAAGAACCCCTCCCGAAAAGGATGAAGATGTTCTTGTGGCATGTCAGGGGTTGTAATGCCCCTAACAAAGTGTGCCTGATCAGGAGAGGCCTGGATGAACCAAAAATAGATATAGTTTTCATGCAAGAAACTAAGATAAAGTTGGATGATGTGGAGGGAATGAGAAGAAATTTGTTTAGATGGGAAAGCGAATGGGTAGCTACTGAGGGAGCTTCAGGGGGATTATGTGTCATGGAACAAGGAGATAGTAAAGGGAATTGTAATGCAGTCGGATAGGAATTGGCAGTGGTTAAAGGTTTCCTCAAAACAATTAGGTTATGAATTCGATGTCCTTAATGTATATGGCCCAAGTCAGAGCAAAGAGAAAAGAGAACTTTGGAAAACACTAACAAAAATATTGGAAATCTTACAAGATGAAATCATATAGTAGGGGGGGATTTCAATGCTATCTTATACCCAAAAGAAGAAAAATGAGGTAAGGGTTGGAGGTCAACTACACAAGAGGACTTCTTGACTTTTGTTATGGATAATGGACTTATCAATATTCCCTTTAAATAGGGGGATTTTACATGGAACAATAGGAGGCAAGGGTTTGTAAATATTGTTGAAAAATTGGATAGGTTCCTTTTAGGGGGGGGATTGGACCAAAGTTGACTGGTCTATGGAAGGTAAGATTTTGCCTATTCATGGATCTGACCACTTCCTTATTAGTGTAGGATTACAGGAGGAACTCACCCTTGATCAATGCCCTTTCAAATTTGAAGCTATGTGGCTGAGGGCAGATAATTTCAAGGAGATGGTAGAAAAATTGGTGGAGGGAAGCTTTGAAGTGGGATGGAAACATGACCTTTAAAATCTTTAAGAAGCTTCAGTATATAAAAGGAAAATTGAAGGTGTGGAATAGAGAATCTTTCCAAAACATTTTTAAAAGAAAAGAAGAATTGGAAACATTGTATATAAGCAATGTTAGTATGCTAATAGAAACCAAATTTAAACAAAGCTTCTACAAACTAAACAAAATTCATAAACTTCAAGATAGACTAAAATGAGCTCTCAATTGAGAATATGAGCCATTAATGGGCTCTCTCAATGAGAAGCTCTCTTGTTGAGTGGCTCTGTCTAAATAGATAGGATGTATGCTCAAGCTTATGCTTCAAAAAGGGCTTCAAATGGAGTTGGAATTTGGGTGTGAGTGTATGGTTTTGATGTAAAATGGCATTATGACTTTACTTCATGGATTGTGTTCTTTTGCAAAGGGGAAGGATCCAATTTATAGGCAAGAGGCTTGAGGGATTGAGGGCTAAGATGCAAGGATGAGGAAAAGCTCATGGAGGGCTCAGATTGCATGAGAGGAGAGCACATGGATTGTGCTTCCTTACAGCGAATCAGAGAGTGACACATGTCACAGGGTGAGAGGATGGAGGAAAGGGGAAGGATGAGTCAACAAAGGAGGCTCAAGGGATAAAATCTTGATAAAGACCCTCATAATGGCTTGTAAGAACAATGAAAGGGCTTGGAAGAGTCATTTATGGCCTAGTGAGCTTCATAAAGTTTTATTGTTGGGATATTTTGAGGGAGATGAGAGGAATTTCGACTTGGGCTTGATTAGGAAGGTTTTAAGCTTGCCTAGGATTGTGCAAAAGATTAGAGGATGGATTAGGATGGTTTAGGATTAGCTTAGGGATAGGGAAGTGGATGGCATTTAATGAGGGTGGGTGAAGGAGGAGATATTTGTTAATTTTGGCTTGGGTTAGTAAGTCTTAACCCATGTTTAGGGAATGTGACAAGGTTAGGAGGGGATTAGGATTAGGTTTAAAGACATCTTCTAGAAGAGTCTAGACTTTGGATGAGGATAAAGACTTTCTAGAATAGTTTAGAACTTCCTAGGATGAGGATGAAGACTTTCTAGAAGAGTCTAGAACTTGTTAGGATGAGGATAAATTAGATTTTTAGGAAATAAATAAAGTTTTATTTATTTCAAGGGTTTGGGTTGAGGAGATATTTATTAAAACTTTTTTAATAAACATGAGGATTAATATTTAATCTTAATTAAATATTATGAGTTGAGATTAGGGGTAGGAAATGATGGGATTAGCTTTTAATCAAAATTAAAGAAGGATTAGAAGATTTTGGAAGAGGTTAGTGGTCTTAAGGAAATTGGCCAAGTTTTGGGCAAAAAATAAATTTTTAAGTTTATTTTGGGTTTTTTGGTCAATTTATTAATTAAATAATTAATAAATAAGGAAATAATGTTTAAATAATATTTAAACATTTTTGGTAGGGATTCCTTAACTAAATATTTTTAATTAAGATAAAGAGATTTAATGGCATAAAATTAATTAATTAATTAATTAATTAATGATGAAGTCATCAAGAATTTTTTTAGAAAATAAAAATACTTTATTTTATAAAAGATTTAGGTGTCTACATTTTGCCCCTCTTTGATGTGATGCCGCAAGTGGCATGGCATTAAAGATAAGAAAATAAGATGCCCAAGGCTAGAGCAGAAGAGGAGAGAATGGACTGCGAGATGCCCCCTCAAGAAGGCAATAGGGAGAGAAAGCGAGGCTCGACGACTTCTTGAAAAGTACAAGAATCCGAGATGAGCAAGGAGACTCAGATTGGCTTAAGAGAAGAGGTTTAGTTAGCTCAAACTCTCACTATGGGAGAATGATAAAGAGAGAATCTGAGGCACAAGAGGAAGCAAGCTTAAGATCTCAAGAATTGCAGAGGATGAAGGAGCAGAGTGCTATAAAAAGGAATCCAGGATAGGGAGATGGATGATGGGATGATAATGCTAATGCAACAGGATTTCAAAGAGTCAGATTGGCAGAAGATGGGTTTCGAAGATCCCTAGGACTAGGATTGTGGAGCTCGAAAGATGAGGCTTGGTGGATTGATTGGATTGGTGGATCCCTAAGACTATGATTGTGGATCCCTAAAGCTAAAAGTGCAAATTGATTCAAAGAGATACTGATGCATAAGCTGGGGTAGGAGAGACAGATGTTGGATATGGATGGGGGATAATGGAGATGAAGGGAAACCATTGAAGCTTTTTTGAGCAGGGGGATACTTCAAAGAGAAGTACCACCATGTAGTTGAGCACTAGATTTGCTATAGGACTATTGGTTAATTGCCAAGGTTACCAAGAAAATCAAGGCCTTTTCACCAACTGTCTAGAGGACTAACAGACAGACTAAAAATAAATACACAAGGATTGCCCCAGCATCACACATGAATCCCAGAGGAAGCAGCGTGTAACTAACATTGGGTAACCCACAAGCAGAAATGAAAAATAAACAAAAGACCTGATCAAGACCTTACGCTCAAATTGCCCCATTCGCAGTATACCATGATATGGAAGATTGTGGCAACCTTGAGAAGGGAATAAGGAGATTGCTTGGAAAAGATACTTCAAGAACCAAAAGGGAATATTCCAAATCAAAAGAAAGAGAAAATCCAAAAGAGAATTGTTTGCCAATGAGATGGGTAGGATGAGGTACTAACAGACCAAGATCAGACATGTGGAAAGCTATATCCTGCAAGGATCTATCGGAGAGCACCTAAGCTGATGGATTTTGGATGAGTGATGCGTCTGGCAAGCTGAACTAAGAAGGATAACACTTTGGTGACAGGAGATCTAGCTAAAAGATGCACTGGAATAGCTAACCAAGGGTTGTGCGTGATGTGTGCAAGATGCTAATCAAGGAGGAACTGACACAAAAGCTGGATAGATACAATGGTACTAAGCTAAAGAGCATGTACAAGCTGACGAACCAAGATATGTTACAAATGTACAAGGTTGTTCATGTTTTGGTTTTTGTGAGATGGAAATGTTCATGAAGGATGGGATGTCTACAATAGTTGATAGGCAGATAGGTAGATGGTTTGTGAAAAGCTTACGGAAAATGGGATTCTTTGTGTGCATGTGATAGGATACAAGCTAGGATACAAGATTTGACATATAATACAAGCTGGAATATGGTACAAGCTTTGGACAAGATTTGGATATACAAGCTATGATACAAGGGATGATACAAGATTTACAAGCTGGGGTACAAGATTTACAAGCTGAGGTACAAGATTTACAAGCTGTATAGGAGGTATTTACAAGCTTCATTAGATTTTGGATATTTGGTCGGAACACCAAGGGAACAAGCAGGTGTTTTATTGGATTGTGAATGGATGGATGAGGGATAGGATAGTGATAGATAATGGATTACTCTTAGTACACAAGGCACCTGAATTATCAGATTTTCACCAAGGTACCTATCCAAGGCGCTTGAATTACCAAGTTTTCACCATTGGACACTTATTTCTCTTTACTATTTTTTTGTGTTTTTCAAAAGCTAGGTATACCAAGGATCTTCAAGCATAGAACTTCTTGAGATGAATGATGTTAGTAGGATCATTCAAGAGTTCTCCTTCTGGTGTAGATAGCTGATAGGCTCCAGAGCCAAAGGAGGCAGTGACAACATAAGGACCAAGCCAAGTAGGTTCAAACTTGCATTTCTTTTCTCGATCAGCTTGGACTTTCATATTTTCTTTGAGGATGATATCGCCTAGCTGAAAGTGTTATGGAAGCAGCTTCTTGTTGAAATTCCTTTTGAGACGAGTTTGATAGATTGTGAGATGAGCATAGGCTTGTTGTCACTTCTCATCTAAGAGATCTAGCTGGGTGAGCTGAGCTACTCTGTATTCTTCATTTGATATTTGCCCTTGCAAAGATATGCGCAAGGAGGGAAGTTTAACCTCTATGGGTAGTACTGCTTTGGCACCATAGACTAAGGAGTATGGAGTTGTGCCTGTGGATGTATGGAAGGAAGTTCAAAAGGCCCATAGGGCTGGATTTATTTGTAGGTGCCAATCGTAGCCGGAATCATTGACAACTTTCTTTAGGATTTTGAGGAGGGTTTTGTTAGTTGCCCCTGCCTGGCAGTTACCTTGTGGGAAATATGGGCTAGAAAAGCAGTGATGGATGCGGAGAGAAGTGCATAATTCTTCCATGTTGAGATCTTCAAAGTTACCTCTGTGGTCGGTGAAGATGGTGGATGGGATGCCGAAGCAGCAAACAATGTGGTACAAGATGAACTTGGAGACTTGAACTCCTATAGCTGAGACTAGAGGGATTGCTTCCACCCATTTAGTGAAATAGTCTGTAGCTATTATTATCCATTTATGTCCATCAGATGAGAGAGGTTTGATAGTTCCAACTAGATCAAGGCCCCAACAAGCGAAAGGCCAAGGCGGTGCAATAGGCTGTAGAGCCTATGCTAGAGCGTGCACAAGATTTGCGTGCTGCTGACATGGGAGACACTTTTTGACAAAGTCACAGGAGTCTTCTTCAATGGTATGCCAATAGTAGCCTACTATAAGGATTTGTCATGCGAGGGCAATACCACTTTTGTGGGCACTGCAAAGTCTGGAGTGTACTTCTTTTAATGCCATCACGGCCTCATTTTCATCTAAACATTGAGAGAGAGTATCATGATAACCATGACGATATAGGGTATTGGCTATGATAACATAGCGGGATGATTTTTGGATGAGGTTTTGGTGTTGGGTACATGTGAGGTGAGGGGAGATGATACCATCTTTAAGGTAAGTGTGAATCTCATGGTGCCAAGGGGATTGGGGACCAACCAAGATACAAACATAGTTTGAGTCATCATTCGCATAGGCAAGTGTGAGGAGCTGCTCAACTAAAAACTCATGCTCATTTAGGGCTTGCTTGATGATGAGCTGAGAATCGCCAAAGATTTGTAACTCAGTGATGTTCCATCTGCAACTATCTTTAATCCTACTACGAGAGCCTCATATTTAGCTATATTGTTGGTGCTAGGGAATTATAGCTTGAAAGCTTTTGGAATGTAATCTCCTTGAGGTGTGACCAACAATATTCCTGCCCCTGATCCATGAGATGTATATGAGCCATCAAAATAAAATTTCCATGGGGGTTGTTCTTCAATTAGACAAATATGCTCATCTGGAAATTCTGTGATCAAAGGATATGTATCTACTAGAGGTGCATCAACTAGGTGATCTGCTATAGCTTGCCCTTTGATTGCCTTTTTGTCCACATACTGGATGTCAAATTCACTAAGGAGCATAACCCATTTGGCCAAACGGCCTATAAGTGCTTTTCTAGAAAGCATATACTTGAGAGGGTCAATCTTGGAGACTAGTTGGATGGTATGACTTAGCATGTAGTGGCGAAGCTTTCTAGTTGAGAAAACAACTGCCAAACAAGCTTTTTCCAAAGGAGTATAATTGAGTTCATAACCAACTAGGGTTCTACTAATGTAGTAGATGGATCTTTCTTTGTCGTAGTCATCAAGCTGTGCTAGAAGTGCCCCTAGAGTAGCAGGCATTGCTAATATGTACAAGATCAAGGGATGAACAAGAACTGGTGGAACCAAGATAGGGGGATTGATGAGATACTGCTTGAGATGATCAAAGCTACGTTGACATAAAGGATCCCACTTAAAGTTTTCATCCTTCTTCAGTAAGTGTGCAAATGGCATACACTTATCTGCAAGCTAGAAGATGAAGCGCTGAACAGATTGAAGCTTTCCCTGAAGAGTGCGAAGCTATCGCAGTGTCTGGGGAGGAGGCATGTCTAAGATAGCTTTGACCTTCTTGGGGTCAATCTCTATACCTTGTTTAGAAACTATAAAGCCTAGAAGCTTGCCAGATGTGACCCCAAAGACACATTTCTTGGGATTTAGCATGAGATGATATTTGGCTAACCTATCAAAGACTTTCTCCAGGTCAGCAATATGATCCATGAAGGTATCAGATTTAACCAAGATATCATCCACATAATCCTCCAAAATGCTATGGATAAGATCATGGAAAATGGCTGTCATAGCTCTTTGATAGGTAGCCCCAGCATTCTTTAGGCCAAAAGGCATCATGTTGTAGCAAAAGGTTCCCTAAGGGGTACTGAATGTTGTCTTATGCTGATCCTCTTCTGCAATCTTGATTTGATTATACCCAGAAAATCCATCCATGAGGGATAGAATTTCATGTCCAACTGTAAGATCTACAATCATATCTATGTTGGGCAAGGGAAAATCATCTTTTGGACAAGCTTTGTTAAGATCTCTGAAATTAGTGCAGATTCTAATGTCATCGGAAGGCTTAGTGATGGGGACCATGTTGGAGATCCACTCTGAGTAGTCAATGGGTTGGATAACCTTAGCAGTTAAAATTCTTTCTAATTCAGCTTTGACCAGTAATGCCACCTTGGGGTGCCATTTTCTAAGCTTTTGTCTGACGGGCTTGATCTTTGGATCGACTGCAAGATGATGAACTACAAGCTTTGGATCCAGTCCTTGCATGTCCTGATATGACCATGCAAATCGGCCAATGTTCTCTCTTAAGACCTCAAAGAGGAGGTCAGCTTGGTCTTGTGATAGGGATTCAGCAATGTGAACAAGTCTGGGAATCTCTGAAGAATCGATGTTGACTTCTCTAGTATCCTCAATTAGAATAGAAGACACCTCTGGTCTATTATGTTGAGGAGGCAATGCTAAATCCTCATGTTCTGCTTGTGACTCTGGATTTTCTTGCTGGGGGTTTCTCTTCGCTGCCTTAGCTAGTCCCAGATTCACCTTAGCTCTAGTTTTGGGTGTATCAGAGCTAGGTTGGAGATTTTCTCCAAAATACCCCTTGGGATCTAGCTTATAGATATAGGTGGAATCTGGCTTTATTTTCTTGTGAGGAGTTTCAATTCCCATGAATCTCAAAAGCGCTTCCTCTGATGTGAACTCATCAATGTGTATGACACTTGGTTGGTCCCAATCTATGAGTTGTGGATGAGCGAGTGGTAGGTCAATGAAATGGATGGATAGTTCTTGGAGAATAGAGTCTTTGAGGAAGATTTTGTCTGGGATATCATTGTAGGCTCTCTTTTCAACTTCCTCAGGAATGTCTTCGATTTCAACAAGGTCGCAATGGATGTTTGAAAAAGCGTAACCATTCTTATTGGTGCCCCCAGTTGTGGGTATGCCAAAGCCAAGACTTGACTTCGATTCCCACTTGTGTGCGTCAATGTGGCACTGCATGCCTCTTTCTTTTGGTCCTAGACCACCACATTGATAGTTCCATTTTCCAGTGATGAGCTTATGTTCTTGGGGATACTTCTGGCTGAAGTGATCAAGGCGTGCTTGATTTCTTGGAGGTGCATCCTTATGTAACCAATTATTGATATTTGGAGTGAGCTCCTCATGAAGAGGGATTTTCGAGGATACAAAGGTTGTTGGGCCAAACTATTTGTATCGAGGAGGTGGAATCTCCTTAGCTTTGTGATATGTCGGTCGTCCATGGGCATGTGGATCAAGTGGGAGTTCCCCGACAACAAATGCATCTGACAGACTATACTCTCCACAGCCTTTGTTATTGATCTTCACGGTAGATAGGGTGGAGTCGAGGATGGTTTCTGGGTCATTACAAGTGTGGGATGAGCTGGCGATGGCTGTGCCGATATCAATTCCAGGGCAATGGTTTGCATATGAAGCTTCAACCGCATTGTAGTAAGCAAAGGGTTCTGGATTGGCATGGATGGTTACCTCAGTGCCCTGATGTAAAAATTTGATGCACTGATGTTAAGTGGATGGAACGACTTTCATGGCATGAATCCATGGGTGATCGAGGAGGATGTTAAATGGTAGGTTTAGATCAATAACATGGCAGAGTGTTTCTTGGATGACTGGCCCAACCTTGATTGACAGCAAAATAGTTGCTTCTATGGTTCTTTCCAAGTTGTCATAAGCTTTGATGGTGATAACCTCACTGATGATATCTGCCTCAATATACCCAGCTTGTTTTATGAATTTTAGGGTGCAAATATTCAAGGCTGATCCATTATCTATCATTACTCTTTTTACGACAAAATTGGATACCATAATGGCTATGCAGAGTGGTAGGGTGTGATCTGGCTTGACCACGGGTATGTCGGTGGGTTTGAATGATAGGGTACATGAGGAGGATAGGTGTCCAATGAGATTACGAAAATTAGTAGCATTGATATATGAAGGGACACAGGATTCTATGAGAGCACTGTCAAGGATGTTTTTGTACACAAGACTAGTGCGGAGAAGGTCTAAAATGGAGATTTGGGCTGGCATGTTCCCAAGGTGTTCCAAGATATTGTACTAGCTTTTTGATGGAGCTGATGGTGCTAGTGAAACTGGTGGGCCTGTGATGTTAAATTGCGCTCTTCGAGTGGTGACTGCACACTCATTGTTTGGTCCTTGGATATTGATAACATTGACAGAAGGCTCTTTCTCGGATATACAACCTATGAGGCTACCATAATCTATATAGGATGAAGTGTGGTCATTGTTCTTCCCATGCTGTTGGTTTGGCTAGCGGTTGTTAGTGTTGTTGTTGTTGGTTTGGATAGGTGCTTCTCCAGGATTTTGGTTGTTGTGAGGGGGAAAGGCATTTTGATAGATCTGTAAGCCTGCATTGGGAGAGATTTTGGCACCAACGGTGATTTCTTTCCGATCAATGAGGTCTTGCACATAATCTTCCAGTTTCATGCAGCTGAGGGTGGTGTGACCTTTTTCCCTATGAAATTTGCAATTCTCATTGTCTTTGTACCATGCAGCTTTGGATTGGCCTGGGTGAATTTGCTGGGTAGGAGGAAATTTGATGAGGTTTTCCTTAGTCAATTTCTCAAAAATGACATCCAATGGCTCACCAAGGGGTGTATAATTTCTAGGTGCAGGTTGGAACTTGGGCTTTGGTTCTGCAGCTACATTGATGGCATTAGCTTGATTGCTAGACCCTTGAAAGTTGGGTCTTGGATTGTGGCCTTGATAGCTTTGGTGATTCTGGTGTTGGTAGTTGATAGTTTGTTGATTGTTTGGTTGATAAGGTGGGTTGGACTGATTTTGGGAAGGACCAACAATATTCATATGTCTGGTGTCAGTGACGCCGTCTGTTGCAACGTGCTTGTTTTTGTTCCAATACCTAGACTTGTCATTGGAAAGTGATTGATTTTGGTTGGCTTCCTTGTAAATCTTGACCACATCATCTTTAATGAGTCCTTGCTCAAGGATCATTCCTTTTTCTTTGATATCTTTGTAGGTCTGCAAACAGTTCATGGTCATGTGGTGAGCCAAGCTGGGATGGGCATTATCAATAAACATTTTCACCAAATGGCGTTCTGGCAAGGTGCAAGATATGTGGGTGGTAAGGGTTTGCCATCTTTGCAAATATTTGGGAAGGCTTTCTCCACCTTTTTTCTTAGTGTGGACAAGATCAACTACTCAAAGCTCTGTTTCAACAAGATGGGCATATTGGGCTACAAATGCCTCAGATAATTCAGCAAAGTTTTTAATTGTGCCATATGGGATTCTATAAAACCATTCAAGAGCTGGTCCGGCCAAGCTTTTGGGAAAGAGACGCAAGAGGAAGACGTCACTGTATGCCATTGCTTGGTAGTGCATGTAAAATTCTTTGATATGTGTGATAGGGTCTCCTTTTCCTCTAAATTTGTCAAACTTGGGTATCTCAAAGTGTTTGGGAAATGGTGTCATGGTAATGACTCTGTCAAATGGGTAAGGACACACATTTTCAAACTTGAAGGTTTTTGGATCATTTCCCTCTTGGATGTTCTTCAAAGCTGTCTTCATGGCTTCTCATTCTAAATTAATGGGTGATGGTTGGGGTGCACCCAATGTAAGAGTTCCCTGAGGTAGGTATGTGCTAGATGGGGCAATAGAACATGGATGGCTTTGAGTTATGGGTTGGTAGGGATTGTACATGACTTGGGCAACTGAATGGTGGATGATGGGTTGCTGAGGTGGAGGAGGCACATATTGCTGCATGTGTTGCGAGGCTTGCTGCTGATATGGGATTTGGGATAGGGATTGAGGGACGTAGGCTAGCTGTGGGACAAATGGATTGCTTTATGGAGGTAAGGTATAAGATGGTTGTGAAGCTTGGAGAAAGGATCGAGGAGCTTGTGGAACTTGACTTGGGATTTGAGGAGTTTGACCAATATATGTGGGTTGTGCCTCCATTTGGGAGGGTATCATGGCAAAGGAGGCCAAGTAATTGGTGGTTGGTGGTGGTGGATTTCCTCCTAGAAGTGGCATAGAAAAATAGTTAGTAATAGGAGGTAATGGATTAGTTGGTGGTGGAGGTGGTGGGAATTGAAAGCTTGGGAATGGAACTGATGGGGTTTGATAGCTTGGTGACTGGATTTGAAAGCTTGGTAGAGTGGTGGCAGGAGCTTGGGTCACTTGAGAGCTTGGCAGAACATTGGTAGTAGCTTGTGGGGTTTGATAGCTTTGTGGAGTGAGGGACGTAGCTTGTGGATTTGTGGCTGATGGCACTGAGCTCCAAGGACCTAGTGGAAATGATGGAATTGTGCGCTGAGTTGAGGTAAACAAGCTAGGGGTGATGAAAGGTTGATTTCTTGGCCCCATGGGTGGCATCCCAGTTGTATATTGCTGAGGTTGGCCAAAGATGCTAGCACTGGTTTGGGAGATGGGTGGATTTGGAAGGCTGGGTTGGAGAGCAGCAATAACAATATTGAAGGGTGTGAATGATGAGGTTTTTTGGGCAAAGGGGGTTTGGGATGGAGTGGTATGGACCAATGGTGGAGTGGTGGTGGATGGATTGGCTTGCGGAAGGGAGATTTCAACTTGAGTGGAGGCTAGTATGTTTGGGTCTATTGGATCATAAGGATTGGCTTGAGGCTCTTCTTTTGGCACATAGTGAGGATAATTTGAATCATAAGAGCCTGTTGGGAGTGGTAGTTGTCCAAACAATGAGTGAGATGGATCTGATAAGGGAGGAGGTCTTCCAAAGTCGAAGGCTCCTATATTGTCCCTTTGAAAGTTAGCCATGATTGTTTCTTTGTTCTTGTCTATAATGGCATTCACCAATACTGCATTTCCTGGTTGGTTCATGAAAGCTTCAATGTCAGTAGGTGATGGTATAGTGTTCTCTGGGCTGAAGGATGGTTGAGTGCTCAAGGGGAGCGATGCTATTTGATCCAAATGATAGGGTTCCATTGTTTCTTTCTTCTTCTTAGCTAAGCGAGTGACGGGTGGCATGAAAATGTTCCTAGGGATGAGATGCAACAATGTTGATGGATGCCAAGGGGGAAGGCTTTTCTATGCAAATGATTTCTTGGGTTGAGGCAAAGCTATATGACAAACCTAAGGAGGACTGGGTTGGGGATTCTAACTTCAAAGATATGTTTCCAAATCATGAAAGGTTTGCTTTCCTATGTGCAAGCTTGGTGGTGATTGTGTCAACTTAAGGATAAACTGATGATCCTTTAGGAAAAACACAAGACTGACCACTTGTGGATACCAACCTTTAGCTCAAGGTGATGAGGGATAACAAGTGACAAAGCTAGATTACCCTAGACAAAGCTCTGTCAAAGGGATAACCTTGGTGAGATTGGTGAATTTGCAAGATGGTAGGAATGGCAGACTTTGGCAAGGTGACAACAATTTTGAAGGCTTGGATGTGAAGTTTAGGCTTTTGGGATGCTAGCTAGGTTTGAGGGGATTGGTTTGGTTCTAAGGCAAAGATTTAAATGAGATGGGTGAGCTAAAATTCTTAAGGGGATGACTAAGGTTGGCTAGCTTACCTAGAAGGATGACTCTAAAGTGGAGCTTATGCAAGAAGATGTGGAGGAACAAGGGGGCCTAATCATAGAAATCATGCCTAGTTGGTAAGGCATAAGCAGGGTTAACTCCTGGATGCTTACTAAATTTGATAGTGAGATCTAACTAGGCATCTTGAAGGGCTTTGTCGGCAACTTTGTCTTCTGCTTTATGGAGTTTGGCAATTCGAGGGCTTGGTGTTACTTCTTTTTTCTTAGTTGCAATTTCTTTGTATGCCTGAGATGGCTTGAGTTTGGCTTTGTGAAACTTCTGTTTGGGTTTGGGTTGTTCTGACATAAATTCCTGAATCTGCTTGGCTTAGAGAGGTTTTGGTTGTTTTGCTTCAACTCGTTCAACTTCTGGAATAGGTAGTGACTACGCTAAGTATGCCCTAAGCTAGGATTGACCAAGTTTTGCAAACATTCATTCAACAAGTAAAAAATCAAGCAATAGATAGGAACAACCAGATAGAAGTTTTTGATTCTCAGAATGTGATACTTGCGCCAAGGAGTGTGTATGTTTTACAAATGTTTTGATCAGTCACTTCAAACACATTAACACCCTAGATGGTTGTTTGCAAGGCTGACAGTTGGTTTAGCTAGGGAGTCCTTGATATACCCAAGGTACATGAGGCCCAAATCCGTAGATGAAAACATAAAGATGTCACACAGCCGAGAGGAGTGGTAACCCACTTCTCTTCTTTCACTTCTCAAGGGTATAAAGTTCCTTGAGGCTTAGCTCGAGTGACAAAATCTTGATTCCAAGAGAGGTGTCTTTGGATTCACCTCTCGATCTTTATACTCCACCGGAACACTGGAGTTGAGGTCGTCCCAAGGGATGATGAAATCCCCAAGTAGGCCTCCTAAAATTTAAACAAGATTTTGGATCCTAATCTTATGCACCCAAGATGGCCTTGAAAGACGACAAGGGGAGAGAAGACTTGGATGATCTTGGGCTAAAAGATAGAATTCTTTTCCAACTGACGCTTAAGTTTTTCGGATCTAGACCTTGCAAACACACATGTTTAGGATGCAAATGTTCAATTCCAACTTGAAGCGTTAACAAAAGTAAAATCGATCGAAGAATGAATACACCAAGAAGATTTAGGGTCAACAAAAGTAAACTCGCATGCCCAGAGGCCCTCCACGTCAAGTATCGATTGATTTTTCTTTAAGGCATTCAAGATTGAGTGTGAGTTTGTTTTAAGCCCAAAATAAATATGTGTAAAACTCGGTTTCAAGCGCGCGCCCGAAGGCCCTCCACGTCAAGATTTGTTCAATTTTTATGCCCAAATGAAGTATTAGCAAGACTAATGTGCATTCAAAAAAATTTTTATCTTAGAAAAACCAATAAAAACCCAAGTGAGTGGAATTTGATTTTTGTGGAGCATTTAACACCTTCTTAGGTAGACCCATCCCCATATATGGCGCTGATATTGCAACCAATGGTTAGAATGATGGGTGATTAAAGAGGGTGAGTCCAACAACAAATTCACTCAAAGTGTCTTTATTTGTTTTTATAACTTAGAAAGTTTCTAAAATGTAGATTCTTTTTATGCCCCAAAAGATGAAGTGTGAGATATTGTAATGATTAATTGACCTTTTGCATTAAAGATTGAATTTGTTGTTTTAATTATGCATTCATAAAAAAAACAAACTTGATTTTAATCCATGGCACTCCAGAGTTATTTTAGCAACATGCATTCAAAGATAAGTGATTAAACATTCAAGTTTTTTCCTTTGAGCATTCAAGATTGAGATTTTGTGTGTTGTTTTAAGAACTTTGAAGTAATTTTTTTTAACCTTAGATCATTCAAGATTGTTTTGGACTCAAAAGTGAAAATGACTCTTTGGACTTTGGTTTTCATTCAAGATTTTTTGTTCTAGTTTGCATGTTTTAAGCCCAAAAATGATATTCCTAGATTGTTTTGATGCATGAAAAACCTAAGAAACATTCAAGATTTTGCAACAAGACACTTGTTTGGAACAAATAACAAAGCTTTTAGGACAATTTTGGCAACCATTTAGGACTCTTAGTTTTCATGAGATTTTTAAAAGAACGTGAAAATATTTGCAAATGAGTTTCATTTTATCCTTGATTGATGCTTTGAGTTTGATTTAGATTTTAGTGTGCACTTAGTGTTGATTTTGAACCTTTTGAAATGGAAACTTGAAGTTCTTTTTAAATTCCCAAAAATGAAGTGTTCCTAACTTTGCATGAATGCATCTAAAACCTTGATGTTGCAAGGATGCAAATTATTGGATTGGTTTAGTTTCACTTGTTAAAAGATTTTTTTTTTATTTGGAAATTTTTAGTTTTTAATGGATTTAAGTATGATTTGGGGGTTCATTTTAAGCACTAAAAAGAAGTGTGTATGATTTTGCTTCCTTAAAAAAAAAAAGGCCAAGATCTCCCACAAGAAGAAGAAGAAGAAGAAGAAGTAGATGGAATAAGAAGAATATAGACAAGAAGAGGAAGAAGAATTCCAAGCGCTTTGTCCACCTATAAGCTTGAAAAATCTGCAAACACTATGAGATAGACTATGAGTTCCTTTGTCTTCTTCATGCTCATGTGGACCTACAAAACCAATTTATACAATCCTACCAATCACAAAAACAAGAAAAATTAGCCAAAATTAGCAAATGACATACAAAACTTGATTAAAAAAAGCTAATGAAGATAACCCATGTGGGGTCCCACCGAGCGTGCCAAAATGTATATGAGCAATGTTAATATGCTAATAGAAACCAAATTTAAATAAAGCTTCTACAAACTAAAAAAAATTCATAAACTTCAAGATAAACTAAGATGAGCTCTCAATTGAGAATATGAGCCATTAATGGGCTCTCTCAATGAGAAGCTCTCTTGTTGAGTGGCTTTGTCTAAATATATAGGATGTATGCTCAAGCTTATGCTTCAAAAAGGGCTTCAAATGGAGTTGGAATTTGGGTGTGAGTGTATGGTTTTGATGTAAAATGGCTTCTCAAAATGGCATTATAACTTTACTTCATGGATTGTGTTCTTTTGCAAAGGGGAAGGATCCAATTTATAGGCAAGAGGCTTGAGGGATTGAGGGCTAAGATGCAAGGATGGGAAAAAGCTCATGGAGGGCTCAGATTGCATGAGAAGAGAGCACATGGATTGTGCTTCCTTATAGCCAATCAGGGAGTGACACATGTCACAAGGTGAGAGGATGGAGGAAAGGGGAAGGATGAGTCAACAAAGGAGGCTCAAGGGATAAAATCTTCATAAAGACCCTCATAATGGCTTGTAAAAGCAATGAAAGGGCTTGGAAGAGTCATTTATGGCCTAGTGGGCTTCATAAAGTTTTATGGTTGGGATATTTTCAGGGAGATGAGAGGAATTTCGACTTGGGCTTGATTAGGAAGGTTTTAAGCTTGCTTAGGATTGTGCAAATGATTAGAGGATGGATTAGGATGGTTTAGGATTAGCTTAGGGATAGGCAAGTGGATGGCATTTAATGAGGGTGGGTGAAGGAGGAGATATTTGTTAACTTTGGCTTGGGTTAGTAAGTCTTAACCCATGTTTAGGGAATGTGACAAGGTTAGGAGGGGATTAGGATTAGGTTTAAAGACATCTTCTAGAAGAGTCTAGACTTTGGATGAGGATAAAGACTTTCTAGAATAGTCTAGAACTTTCTAGGATGAGGATGAAGACTTTCTAGAAGAGTCTAGAACTTCTTAGGATGAGAATAAATTAGATTTTTAGGAAATAAATAAAGTTTTATTTATTTCAAGGGTTTGGGTTAAGGAGATATTTATTAAAACTTTTTTAATAAACATGAGGATTAATATTTAATCTTAATTAAATATTTTGAGTTGGGATTAGGGGTAGGAAATGATGGGATTAGCCTTTAATCAAAATTAAAGAAGGATTAAAATATTTTGGAAGAGGTTAGTGGTCTTAAGGAAATTGGCCAAGTTTTGGGCAAAAAATAAATTTTTTATTTATTTTGAGTTTTTTGATCAATTTATTAATTAAATAATTAATAAATAAGGAAATAATGTTTAAATAAGATTTAAACATTTTTTGGAGGGATTCCTTAATTAAATATTTTTAATTAAGATAAAGGGATTAATAGCATAAAAATTAATTAATTAATTAATTAATAAATGATGATGTCATCAGAATTTTTTTCAGAAAATAAAAATACTTTATTTTCTAAAGGATTTAGGTGTCTACAAGCATAACTTAAAATCTTGAATGAGAAAAAAATTCAGGAAGAGATGAATGAGGATGATTTAAAAAATGAAAAGAGGCTAAAAAAATAGTATGATGAGACCTTGTTAAGAGAAGAAGTGTTTTTGAGGTAGAAATCAAGGGAAACTTGGATGAAAGAAGGGGATAGGAACACAAATTTTTTCCATAATTCAATTACAATAAGAAGAGCCCACAATAAAATCTTCTCAATTAAGAATGGAGAAGGTGGGGTGATACGTGACCCAATCATGATAAAGAAAGTTGGAGTAGATTTTTCAAGGATAGAGGTAGAATTGAGGATGTGGGGGAGGATTTAGATGAGGAGGTTTTGGAATGCATTCAGAAATGCATTACAAATGAGCAAAATGCAAGGTTAAATGTTGTAGTCTCTAAAGAGGAAGTGAAAAAAGCGTTATGGGGCCTAGAAAAAGATGAGAGTCCAAGGCCTGATGGATTCATAGGAAGTTTCTTTAGACTCATTTGGGAATGTATAGAAGAAGAAATTTGGGAGATGGTAGAGGAATCAAGAAGAGGAGGGTTTGTTCTAAAAGATTTAAATAACACTTTTATAGCCCTCGTCCAAAAAAGGAGGAATGTAACTCCTTTGAGGATTTTAGACCAATCTCTTTATGTAATACTGTGTATAAAATCATATTAAAGGTAGTTGCTAATAGGATGAAAGAGGTACTAAATCATGTAATTTCAGAGGAACAAAGTGGATTTTCTCTAGGAAGATCAATTTTTGAAGGGGTGATTATAGCTCATGAAATGATCCACTTGTTCAAAAAAAACAAACTTAGCAAAATGATGGTTAAGTTGGATATTAAAGAGCTTATGATGATTTAAATAGAATTTTTTTGTTCAAAGTTTTGGAAAAATTTGATTTTAAAGAGGAATGGATTAGATGGGTAAAGGGTTGTTTAACCTCAATAAGGTTCTCAATGCTAGTTAATGGTAGTCCCCAGGGGTTTTTTCAGTTAGAAAAAAGGATTAGACAAGGTGATCCTTTATCTCCTTTCCTATTTATAAGTTTGGTTGAAGTATTAGGGAGGCTAATCAAAGAAAGAAGGGTTAAAGGCCTATGGAAAGGGGTTAAGGTAGCAAAGGGAGTGAACCCAATCTCACATTTGCAGTTTGTGGATGACACCTTTCGTATGGGTGAAGCTTTGGAGCGGGAAGCTAGAATAATGAAGAAAACTTTGGAAATTTATGGGAAAGTTTTAGGACAAAAAATAAATTGGAAAAAGTCTGAAATTTTCTTTTTTAACACCCCTCTTTATAGAAGAAGAGCTATTGGAAGAATTTTGAATATAAGGCAAGGAGTTCTTCAGAGTAAATATTTGGGAATCCCTTTATTCCAAGGACATAATAAAAGTGAGGTGTGAAAGGGATTAGCTAAGAAATGTCTAAGGAAGATGGAAGGTTGGAGAGGTAAATGGTTAACTTCGGTAGGTAGGATTTTGATGTTAAAATATGAGGTTTTAGCAGTCCCAATTTTCTCAATGATGTGTTTAAAAATTTTGAACAAGGTCATTAATTTAGTTGAAAGGTAGATGAGGAAATTCTTCTGGAGTGGGGCAAGAGAGGAAAAAAAGTGGCCTTTACTTAAATGGGAAAAAATATGTAGGCCTAAGAAGTTTGGAGGGGCAGGTATTAGAGATTGGAACAAAATGAATACAACTTTAGGGGCTAAGTTGGTGTGGCAGTTGGCAAATGATGCAGAGCAATTGTGGATAAGGATTTTGAAAGATAAATACTTGGATTCTAATGAGAATATAAGGATTTTAACTATTCAAAATCTGATTAGAGGTTATGCAATATGGAACTTTATTCTATCATGCAGACATGTCATTACTGACCATATCCCTTTGGTCATAGGTAATGGCAATAGGGCCAAGTTTTGGGAGGATTCTTGGAATAGAAACAATTCTTTAGATGAGGAATCAGGAGATAGAGATTTGAAATAGATTTTATGTGATATGTGGGGTAGGAATGTAAGAAATTATATGGTGGAGAGTGAAGGGGTTTTTGGGAAAATACAGAAGTGGAAGGATTGGAGAGTGGAGGTCCTATCAGAAGGACAACAACAATCCCTAAGGGAGATCTTTAATAGAAGAAAGATCTGGATAATAAATAAGGAAGATAAGATCAGTTGGTGTGCAACAGCCTCGGGTAAATATTCAGTTAAGCTTGGATATGAAATATTAGACTCTAGAGTGGATGAATGTTTTGAAGCAGGGGACTTATGTTGGAGCAAAGAAATTCTCCCAAAGGTTGGAACATTTGCATGCCTAACAATTCAAGGAAGAATCTTAACAGGGGAGAGAAGACAAAGATTTGGGTTTTAGGGCCCTACAAAATGTGTTATGTGTGGAAAGGAAGAGGAGAGTGCTAATCATTTATTGTTATATTGTGACATAGCAACAAAGTGTTGGAGTTTCCTTCAAGGAAAATTAGGTTGGGTTGGACCATGAAGCCCCTCTCTTAAGACTTTTTTCATTTCAGAGCTGAGGGAGGAAGAATAAATTGTTTGGAATGCATTTGGAGAGTAAACCCCTCAATTGTGATATGGGAGGTTTGGAAAGAAAGAAATAGGAGGATATTTCACGATAGATTAGAGACAATTGATCAACTCATAAAATAAATAGATCATTCAATTGAAGAAGTGGTGAATGCAACAGTTTTTAGGAAAAATTTATCAAATTATGTGTTCATGAACTATGATAGGGCAATTTAGAAAAGGTGGCTAGGGATTAAAATTGGAAAAAAGAGAGCTACAAGAAAAGCAAAGTCTAAAACCAAGCAAAGGGAGGATGTGAAGTGGGAAGCTCCCAAAAAAGGCTGGTTAAAAGTAATTTTGATGGAGCTTCTAAAGGAAACCTAGGGAATTCAGGTGCAGGATGCATTGTTAAGGAAAATTTAGGGGAGATAGTGGCTTATGGAGATGGTACAAATAATGAAGTTGAGTTCCAAGTAGCATTCTTAGCTTTAAAATATAGAAAAGGTGGTTGGGGGGGGGGGGGAGGGGGAAATAAATTTAGAAGGGGATTTGATGGTGGTGGCGCAGGTGGTGAGTAATAATTCAATCCATGCAAGGCACCTAGGAAATTTGTTAGAGTCTATTATGGAAGAGTTAAATGAGTTTGAGGAGTTCAAAATATGTCATGTTTTTAGAGAAGCAAACAGAGATGCAGATGCTCTTTCAAAATGGGTAGTAGGATTAGTAGAGGATGGGAAGCCAGTCTTTGAATATTGTAGCCATTGGGAAGTATTGGATGAAGAGGAATTTAGCATTGATTAAGTGGTGACCTTTTTAAGACTGATCGAATGCTTTTGAGAAAGGAAGGAGTGATGGCTAACATCATAAAGGACTGTCAGATTATAGAGGAAGAGATTTGGGAAATCAACAATAATGGCTTTCATCATGACAAAAGGTGGTAAAGGGCTTGCTTGATGTGTGCGGATGAGTGATGGAACATTTTCTTAAGTGGGAAGGCAGCTGGAAAGCAATATATAGCAATAGGAGGAAATCAATTCTAACCACCTAAATAGTAATCTAAAAGAAGTGATAGTGATAGATTTGAAAGGTAGATGGAGGCGACCTTTACCTTTAGAACTAGTCGATAGTAGAAGGCATTGTTTGGAATGATGTAGGATAAAAGGATGAAAATGCTGCTCAAATGCCTAATGCTAGGAGTGGTGGGAGCCATTAAGGAGATAGTTGGAGAGCTATTCCAAAATTCCACACATAATTGGAAGATTAATATGGACAATGTGACAATCATAATGGCATGGGAGCTGGAAATTGCAAGCCGGGTGGATAAGGTGGAGTCGGTAATGAAAAACTTGTTCCCGACTGATTTAATTGTGGGAATGGAATCCCTTTTAGAATGGGTGTGGCCGGGGAAAGGCTTTGACTATAGTGAGTGTTATGAAAACTATGAAGAAGGAATGAGAAGAGGTAGAGGGGGATTCCTGTGGTGGCCAACAAGAGTGGATAAGGAAGTTTACAAAGAAAAAACAAAGTTGGCATGGGTAAAATTGGTGGCAGAAATAGAAAGCTTCCTGGAGGAGAGTGGGCAGAGGGTTAGAGGATTTTTCATAACTCACCAAAAAAAGAGAGTAACTTGACTGCATTAAATATAAAACATGATCCAAAATGTTTTTCTTTGGCAAGTACCTAATAGGTTTTCTCTAGAAGAAATTTCACAAAATAGTGATGAAGTGTATTAGTGACTAAACAAGGCAATCATCTCTAGAATGACTTTTAAAAAACATAGAAGCCTACGGATAAAGTAAAACATGATCTCATTTCAAAATTGAATTGATTTAGAAAAATTAAAATATTGATTGTTCATTTGTCTCACATGCCACTACTATGCAAACAACACCAATCTCAAATATGTATGGAAACCTTGATTTAGTTTTCTTTGAAACATATTACAAATTTGGATCTATTGAAAAAACTTTAAAAAGCTTTAACGAAAGTTAAATTTATTCTATAAAACCAAATTATACAACCTATATTGACATCATTACATTCTTAAATTTTCTAAAAGTAAAATTGATGTAGTTGGTCTTCATGAATTAGAAGCCCTCAATGGAAGACCTCGGCAACATTTGACATATATTCCAAATTCATAATTAAATGTACAACTTGACTAAACTCTTATCCCAATACCACCAACCTTAAAGAGAGGAACTTTACATTCCCCTTGTCTTAAACAAACTTGATAAGTAGGAGATAATTTCCAAGAGAATTTAATAATGAAAATTGAAAACATAAACGCGATACCCCTCATATTGGGCACTGGCTAAATGGTCGAATATTTGCACCCAGTCATAGCCAATGTCGTCAGTTTCGTTACTACAACTTCCATCTCCCTTTTAATTGTCAATAAAAAGTACTTTTTGATAGTTTGGTAGTTATGGTAGATTTATTATTTTTTTAAAAATGATGGATGGGATATGTTTTTTTTAATATAAAATTTCATTACCTAATTGCCAAGCACCTCCCCATAAAAACACTTACCATTTAACATTGGTAATGTGCTCACTTAAAGTTAGAATGTTTTTGTTTTAAAATGGAAAGTTAGAAATTTTGATTGAATTAACATCTTATATTATAATTAATATATTAAGCAATTTATAATTAGTATATCAATGTTTAATTTGATCAAAATATTTGTAAATTAGATTTTTTGAATGTTTTTATAATGTTTCTTTTTCCAAATATAAGATTATTTGATTTGAATATTTATTTTTCTAATTTCAAATTGAAATAGAATTTAATATTAGTATTAGTTTGTTGAATAATTTTAAATATTACAAGAAAACAAAAAAATAAAATATAATGAAATTAATTTTTTTAAATAAAAAATATAATGATTATATTAAAAGAAATATATTTTAAAATTTTTATATAATTTTTTAAAAATATTTTAAAATAAAGAATAATTATTAGATCTCTTTTACAATTCAAATGTTTTGTTGATTTTATAGAGATATAGATTTGTTAATTGGTTAAGAATTTAAAATCTTATTTATTTTAATTTGCTTGATTTTTGTTATTTTCTAGATAAATAAAATAAATATAACAATTAACTAAAATAATAGAAATAGTATATTTATTAAATTACTATTATTGAAACATAAATCCCAATATTCACATAAGTAAATTAATGAGATAAAAATAGTATTGTTGAGATGAAAAATCTTATTTTTAAGATAAAGTTTTTTTCATATTATTACAAAGACACCTAAACATTACATGATTACTCTTTTGCCCATTAATATATAATAAAAAGACTTCCATACCAAACTAATATTTTTCCTTATGAAGACAACTTTATATCCATGTAACTTGTATTCCTTTTGACAACCCCACAATGCAAATGACAATAAGGTTAGCCTTGTAGAAATAGATAATTCAATTTTAGAGATTGCAAACTCCTTTTCTTACTATTTGGATTTCTATTGATAATTGCATATGGTTAATCTTGTGAAACACATTAGGACTTGAAAGAGATTGCAATTATGTCTATAAGAATGTTTATCAAACAATTTTAAAGAAAACAAAAAGAGAGACCTTTTGAAATCATTTGTTTTTGTATATTAAAAATTTAATAAATTTTTATGTTCATATATAAATGTCTAAATTTAATAAATTTTCCATTTATCTACATATAATTTAAATTTTGTTTCTAAATTCTATTTCAATTTGAAATTAGAAAAAAAAATTCAAATCAAGTAATACAAAAGAAACATAATAATAAAAATTTAAAAATTAATTAATAAACTTTTTGATCAAATTAAACATTAATATACTAATTACATATTACTTTATATATTGATTATTATATTAAATGCCATTTTAATCTCATTATAAATAAATAAAAATAAATAGTAAAGATATTTAATTTCTAATTTATCACATGTATACAAATGTAAAGAATAAGAATGTAAGTGAGCACATTATATTAAATGGTGATGTTCATTTAACAAAACACATCCCACCCATCGTTTAGTTAAAAATAATAAATCTGCCATAACTCCCAAACTGTCAAAAAGTACTTTTTCGTGACAATTAAAAAGGGTACAAAAGTTGTAGTTAATGGAACTCATAGCACAGGCTATGACCGAGGCCATTTAGCCAGTGCCCTCATATTGTTGTTACGCCGATAGGCATCACTACAATGGTAGAAACAGAAGAAGGATCATAGTCCTTTCCATGTCAATAAAAAAATAAACTTATGTGTGTGATAGTTAATTAATGAATGCCATTTTATTACGCCGATCAACAACTACTGGCATGACAAGAGAATAGTAGGGTGGGGGGCTGATTTGGATCAGAAGGAGGGGAATTTACCCACCCCAACTGCAGATTTAAATCAGCTTATGTGACAGGCGGCAACCTTAACAACAAAGTAAGTGGCAGCTGGCTTTCCATTTTAACACATGTGGTGGGGATTGAATCCAATCAATCTGGGATGACTGATAGCAGCCAGCTTTTCATTTTAATGCACCTGGTGGTGATTGAATCCAATCAATCTGGGATGACTGATAGTAGCCAACTTTTCATTTTAACACTTGTGGCAGTGATTAAATCCAATCAATCTAAGATGACTTTTAATATAGATATTATCTAATCTTCCCATCGAATATTTCTGCATGAAAATAGTGAAATGTGAGGTAAATTGTGAAATATTAGATAATTCTATTATTATTTGATTGTTTTGAAATGGTAGACTTACATTGTGTCATTAATTTTCAACTGCAACTACAAATCGAAATTATATACTTGTGGCTGACAAGTCCACTTCTCCATTTAAACCCTTCAACTACTTGCAATGTGTCATCATTTTTCCACAAAATTAGATACATTGTTACTCCAAAAAATCTTATAAATGGTAAATCTACCATTACCTCTTCACACACAATAGCCTCATAGAAATCGAGCGCACAGGTTAGTGAATTTGTTCTTTTTCTTAATATTCTGAATACGTTTTGTTCAAATGTATCATTTTACAACAATTCCTTTCAACACTCAAATTATCTATTTATTTTATTTTCTACTTTGTTATATATATGTATATAACTTAATATGTTTTATCGTCTAAGTTGATTTCCTAATTTATCCTATTTTTCTTCATTTGCAATTCTTCTCTCAAATAAAATTCAAAGAAAAACTAATGAGAATATCAATTGCGTGCTTGAATCAATTCACCCATTGTTCTCTTTACAAAAAAAATAATTTGCTAACTTTTTTTGCCATGTTAGATTTACATTTTTTTGGTTTATCTATTTTCTATTTTTTTACTATAATTTTTTTTAAATTTTTTTAATTGTATCGCATTATCTTTGCAAATTATTTAGAATATATTAATTGAAAAGTATTTTTGACTTATGTAACATCTACATACAAAATTAATTTAAAAATTTTCCTTACAAAAAACTTTTAATATATTATAAGACCATCTTAGATATTAGGCGAATTTTTTTTTTTGCCATTTTAGATTTATGTTTTTGTGGTTTTTCTATTTTTCTAGTTTTTAATTAGTGTAAAAAATCTTATAATTTTGTAATCATTAGGTGTTATCTTTTCAAATTTTTATTTCTTTATTAATTGAAAATTAACTTTCACTCATATAAGATATACATAGAAAATAAATTTAATATTATTTTCCATTTTCACTTTATAACAAACTTTTAACATATTTTATTTAGTTTGTTAATTATTAGCTTTATTTAATATCTATTTATCTTAAATAGTTTAGGATTTTTTAAATTATACTATAATCTTATTTAATCATTAAATTATTAATTTTTTAATACTATTGAATTTTTTACTTTAAAATAAATATTTTATTCAAATAAATCACATGCACAAAATCACAATATCTTCAGGACTAATACTATATTGTTCTATTTCAAATTGTAGGTATCTACTATATTGCTCATACAATGCATTTGACTACTTGAAAGGTCATTATCCAAGTGCTTTATATTGATTCTCTTTCTTCAATAATATTTTTAGTTATTATTATAATGAATAAATTTCTTACATTGTACTATATTTTTGTGTCATTATATAGAGATTTGAATTCTGAAGTCGGCAGTTTACATGATATAGATTTCAATTATATTCATAGGTTAGATATACAATGGACTTGTGTTGCAATGAAAACAATAATTTCATAGAAATATCAGATACAGAAGACACCGTAAATGGACCACCTCCATCAAGTCCTACGATTTCCATAGGTTCAAATGGGTACATAGAAAAACCCATTGAAAATGTAATGAAAATCATGTGTGGCCATTTCACAGAGATGGTAACTAATATTGAGAACCTAGTAAAGCATATACATGATGTTGATGAGACAAATGTTCACATATCAACAGAAATGGCATCCTCCATCAGAAAAGTAACTTGCAAAATAAGAAGCATTCAAGTATTTGTCAAAGAGATGTATTATGATAAGCATTATGATTTAGGGAATAGTGAAATATTACGTGATGATTTCTTAAATTACTTGAAGAAGTAGATATTGTAATAGGGTTCTTTGTGTTCGTGTAGTTACAAAAATCACAACTAAATAAATTGTTCAACTCTCAACTTTTATGCGATGATTTCTTACATCGCTTGAACAAGTAGATATTAACACCAAGGCTTCTTTGAATTCATGTACTTGCAAAAACTACCTATAAATAAATTGTTGGTAATGTTTGTCGCACCAGATCAATGTAAATGTACTTTTATAATCTTATTCATTTTTTGTAATAGTATTACTTAATCAATTAAAAACTAAATGTGTCTCTCATAAGTAAGCATCTATTCTACAAATACAAACACTTATTGAAACAAATAGATGAATTACTTAGTCATGAATTATATAGAAGTATATATTTAATCATATTTTTATCAACCGCATTAAAATATACTTTGTTTTTTATTATTATATTTTGTCAATATCAGCTATGGGACGTCTAAAACAAAATTTTGAATCAGAAGACTAGCGTAGACTATATATAAGATAATACCAAAGGGAGTATCATAGAACCTATCGTGCACAAAGAAGAGAACAACAAACAGGCTCTTAGATAGAAGAACAAAAAATAAAGCGCAATCAAGATGATAGAGAATGATATGCTAAAAAAAATAAAAATCCAAGTGTAAATCAATTTGAAGTTCAGAATAGTGAGGATACAAGTCTACAGAGAAATGATCATCAAATGACACCTACACAAACCTCTAATTCTCAAGGTCAACACAAACAAGAGGATCATGCTGAAACAAATGAGACTGCCTGTCCTTGCTTTAATGGAACTATTCAGTTCAATGATGAACATGAAAATTTAGTCTCAATAGATTGTGTTCCAGAAACACGTCAATAGGGAAATTCATTATAGATGAATTTAGGTTAGGTGTTTAGTGTAGAGTCCACAATGTACACAATTGTAACAGTTCGATTTAATTTGATTTCAAAAGATTCCAAATGCAATTTAGATCTCAACTGGATAGTTTTAGAACCCCAAAGATGTGTTATGTCTGTCAAGAATCGTATATCAAAATCAAAGTATCCCGAAGTTCTGAAGGTCCTATATGCAACAGATGTAGACAAGAAAGAGGAATTCATAGATTTTCATGTTCAAACAATATGGATCCTAGGCCACAAGCAAAGATTTTATCAAAATTGACACAAGTAAAGGAAATGTTGATTGCATGTGTAAGCCCAATACTGCAAGTGACCCATGCAACAGGTGGTCAATATAAATATAAAGGTCACACCATAAGTTTTCCTCGGAATGTACAACAAGTTTCAAAGATATTGCCACACACAATACAAATTTTTCCCATTATTATTGTTAGAAGAAGGAATCAACGTGGCACAGATTATAATTTCACTGTCAATAGAGATCGTGTTTACAATGCACTAAAATACAAAATAGAGCATGAAATTTTTTATTTAGATGTTATTATTGATGATAATGCTCTCAATGACCTACCAAGGAATACATATGAAAATGTCTTTAGTAGATTAACTATAGTACAAATGGAATTTGACTCAGATACCAACGAACTCACATATGTTGATCCTTTATTAGAGATTGATGAAGGTAATACAATAGAGCACACTACATCAATGGCTTCAAAGCCACCAAATGCCCAAAGAGAAATGGAATTAATTCAAATGTGGGTTAATAACCCTAATGCAAAACCAACAAAATTGATTGATTGGCCTGGTATTGGTGTTTCTCCTATCAATGAGTATGTAACATCAGGTTTACTAGACATGGCATTTCCTACACTATTCCTAGATAGAAGATGTGATTGGTCAGAATCACGAATGAGGCATGTGCATCTACATGAATTTGTCAAGCATTTATTACGGTATAGGGATCATAGGTTTGGAAAACATCCACAATTTAGATATTTTATGATGAACATGATAATGAGGCATCGAGCACAGAATTCATCTACAGTGTTTGTGAAAAGAAATATCCAAGACATGCCCATTACTATCAATGAGCTACGTGAGCATATAGAACTAATGCCACAATCTCATTTAGTTGATAGGTTGATGAAGTTTGGAACAACGCAAGGGGAACATGGTCATATTGGACTAAATGTCATGTAGAATTGACAGACATACTTCACCAAATTGGCACTCCAACAATATTTTTCACCTTAAGTGCAACAGATATGCAATAGCCTAATCTACAGGCTCTCATGCCCGAAACATGCCCACCCAATATGCAAGAAGCTCAAAATTGGAGAAAAAAAAATGTTATCAACTATCCTCATATAGTTACACATTACATGCATTTAAGACATATAGTATTCAGAAAAGAAATTCTAGAAAATGGAATGGATGTCAAAGATTTTTGGTGTAGGTATGAATGGCAACATAGAGGTTCTCCACATGTGCAATATGGACATTATTTATTGGTCAAATGAGGAGGAACGAAAATAGTTGAGCAATATTTTCATCGCATTATTCATGCATGGAATCCTAGAGAAGATCCACATCAAAGAAATATACAGGTGATTTCAAATTGTTTTTCTGTAAAATATCTTGTTATTATATTACATATTGTTTCAAAACTATATTTATATAATGAACATATGTCGAATATGTTTATTTTGTTGTAGGCATTCCAAAATTTTGGTGAACATCAGTGTCTCAAAAATACAACACAACTTACCAGTATGGATATTGATAATGACTATGAACAAATACTAAACTGTGTTGAGCATCACACAATTTGTAGAGAGGGTGCATGTCTATGCAAAAAAAAAAAGGAAAGATGGTTTGTAGGTAACTATTATAGTTATTAATATTTTTTATTGTAAAACATATTATTTATTTAATGAAATAATTATTCACTCACCTTCTTATAATCTTTTTAGATATAATGCTGCTTGGCCAATGAATCTTATTGGATCTAAATTATACAAAGACATAGGAACAGGAGAAAAAAAAAATAGAGCCAACAAGAAATGATGATAGAGTCAACTCACATAATTGTCACATATTGTAATTATGGAGAGCAAATATAGATTGGTAGCCTATTTTGTCCAGACATGCAATCATTAAATACATAGCAAAGTACACATCAAAAGCTGAGAAGGGCTCTGAAACATACCACCAGATGTTGATGCATCTTTCAAACATGGAAAACCCTAATGATTTAGCTGCACGTGCATATAGAAGGCTTCTAACAGAAACTGTGATAGAAAGGGACATTGTAGCTCAAGAAACATGTCACATGTTGTTAGAGCTTCTGCTCATGGAGAGTAGTAGAATATTTGTCAATCTAAATGTCTCACATGAAGTGTTCAAATCTATAACTCTGAATAATGAGGAGAGCAATGATGACAATACAAAATGTTTCATTGATGGATATAAAGAAAGACCTCTTTCTATGGAAGGCATTGCACCAATTGATGTCGCAAAATCATGGATATACAATTCTAAAAGAAAAAGAGAAAATAAATGGGAGCCAAGGGAAAAAGTAGCTATAGTTAGAGTTTTTCCAAGATTTACATCCATTCCTCCATGTGCTTCACAAAAATGGGCATAATTCTGTTTTACAGAATTATTACTATACAAACCATTTCATGACATAGAAGGGGATATTGGTGTGGATACTGACTCCATAATAGAAAAGTGGGAGTCATTCAGTTATAGTGCTTGGCATATACAAAGAGAAACAATTATAGAGGAAAATGAAAATAATAATGGTTCAATTATTGGAGAAGATGAAGCCGTTGCAAGTACTACTATAGAGAACGAATGGGAAATCATATCTAGACTTCATAATGGTCAAAATATGCAACTATTAGAAATAGATATGCTGGGAAGAAGAGACATTGATAACAATACAAATTGGTCTACTGAATATCAAGGTGAGAAGTGTACAATGAGAGCAGCCAATTTCATAAAAAATATGAAGGAAAATGGATGTATAATATATTATGATAGTCCTCAATGCTTCAATTATACGACCCTTAGCAATAAACAACAAAAGGCAATGAATATAGTTATGACACACTATCGCACCAATGAAGATAGAGGCCCATTGTTCCTAATAATTCAAGGAACAACAGGAATAGGAAAGTCATATTTGATTGGAGCCATTCATGAAGCCCTTCAAAATGCATGTTTATCGGGTCCTTCTCCCCTTCTTTTACTAGCACCAACATGAGTTGCAACATTTAATATTGGAGCTTTCACTATTCATTCAAAGCTAAGAATACCAATAAAATATTTTTCATAGCTAGAAGGATCACGTCTTACAAGTGTCACCTTTTATAAAGAAACGTGATATCAGAATGTGACAGTTCAACATTAATGACAAAAAAAATGGTATTTGTGTTTAAAATATGAAGATGAGGTAAACTAATGAAATGTGTAGAATTGTATGAATTTTATGCCTATAATTTTTATTATTTTTTTGAATAAGAATTTATTCATTTTATTTTATTTTGAAGTCCCTTTTTTAACTATAAAAAATATAGGATGTAGTTCCCGTCAAACAAGTATGTGCAAATCATCTTTTTTTGTTCTGATTTGAAAATATTTTATAGATGACATGTATAGCTAGTGCACAAAAAAAGAAATAATTATTTTTGATGTATATTTTCTTTGTTATAAGTACTCAAGTTCAACCTTGTCAGAATCCAACAGTTTTTTCCTCCCGTCAAAACTTCCCTATCAAAACTATACCTTCTTGAAAAAAAATTACATATTCGTGAAGAGGATTCTCTCCTCTAGTAATAAATATATTTTTAAAATTTTTTTGATATGATTTACTATTTTTTTTCATTTTTTGAGAGAGCATCTTTTGAAATGTTGAAATATCAACTTATAATATTTTGAGATTATAACATATTATAACTAATCAAAACACTCAAAAATTTATATAATGATGATATTGAATCTAAAATCTATAAAAGGGTATTTTTAGTTTTTATTAAAAATTGAGTTTTGATAGAGAAATGAGATTTGATCAAAACAGGTTTTTGTATCACAAATGGTGACACAGATCTATGCTTTTACCCATATCAAATACATATTGATTGATGAAATGAGCTTCATTGGTCAGACTATGTTGGAAAACATAGATTCAAGATTAAGGCAAGCATTTCCAGAGAGTTTTGACCAAAGCTTTGCAAGTATATTTTTACTTCTATTAGTCCATGTTATCATATTATGACATGTATTTAGTACAGTACATAAATATTAAAGACATTATAAATCTAAACAACTTATTAGTTTTTTAATTTTAAATTTGTTTAGGTATATCTATGATTTTTGTTGGAGACTTGGGTCAATTGCCTCCAGTGAGTGACAAACCTGCATATGATAGCAAAAGACGAGCAAAATTATTGTGGGAGGAATTCAAAACTGTGGTAACTTTAGATAAGATTTTTACACAAGAGGGGGAAAATATTGAACAAAAAAGATTCCGTCAACTTCTAACAAATCTTAGAGATGTTGACCCACAAATTGAAGACTGGAAATTACTTATGATGAGAACTCCTATCAATTTAGATGCTACCACAAATGAAGACTTTCAAAATTGTGTCCATTTGTTCTCCACAAATGACAAGGTTTATAACCATAACAAGATAATGTTACATTCATTGAAGCATCCTATTGCACGAAGTCTTGCAACAAAAGTAGGGAGTTTGAATTCAATAGAGGATTATTCAAATGGAGAGCTTGACCTTGAATTATTAATCAGTAAGAATTCAAGAGTGATGTTGACTACAAATCTTTGGGTAGAGGCAGGTCTTGTCAATGGAGCATTGGGGTATATTAGAAAGATTATCTACAGGCCAGAAAGTAAACTGCCAGAGCCACCAGCATATATTTTGGTTGAATTTGATAATTACTCTGGGTTACCTTTTCAAGATGATCAACCAAATATAGTCCCAATAATACCAATACAAAGGGGTAGAACTCTCGAACTACCTTTAAGATTGGCATGGGTATTGACCATTCATAAATCACAAGGACTAACTCTCTCAAAAGCTACAATTGATATAGGTCCAAGAGAGAGAATGAGGTTGACATTTGTGGCAATATCTCGTGTGAAGTCTTTACAAAGTCTTAGAATAACACCCTCATTCACATATGACCGTTATGAGAAAATGAAAAATGGTATACAACTTTCCAAAAGAAAAACTAAAGAAAATAGACTCAAATGTTTAGAAAAGTATTGAGGTAATCATTTTATTTTCAAAATTGCTTCAATTACAATATATTGGTACATTATGTAATTTCAAAATATAATGACTTTAAAATGGTTGCATCCATATAAACTTGCATGTATATATAACTACACAAATTTGAAAAACTACAAATTATTTTATCCTATTGATGTTCATATATACTAACATTGATTTGATTTTGTTTGATTCTTAGGTAACACTTTTTCTCTATGGATCTATCAGATAATGAATCTAAAATTGTTGATGCAACTCCAAACATCTCAGCCAACTCTGCTCCATCTGATGAAACACCTATTGATAAGTGCACAACATCAATTTTACAGTGTTGCTCTAAAATTCTTCAAGATATTGAAAACATTGCATTATCCATTGATTAAGTTGAAGAGATGGAAATAATGAGGATGAAAGATGTTGCACACAAGGTCAAAGAGACATATACAAAGGTTTTTGCCTTCACAAGTTTTATGGAAGAAGTATATCGTGATCACTTGCATAATAAAGGTCGTAATACTGTTTTAATCATTGAAGAATATGTGATGTATTTGCACCATTACAATGAGGTGCTCTTTATGTAATTTCCACTTTGTTAGCACAAAACTTTTAAATAAGAGTTATTTGAACAGTTTATAAACTCTTCAATTCTGATATAAACAAGGTTTGACCTATGTTTTTTTATTCTCTATAATTTACATGCTACCAGTAGTAGAACTTTTTCAACTATTTTGAATAGAATAATTAGTTTGCTTTAAACAAAAAGCTTTGTGTATAGGTTTATATTGATGATTGTGACTTGTAATATCACAAACTTTTAAATAACAATTATTTGAAACATTTATAAACTCCTAAATTGTATCAATACACTACATGGTTTGACATATTAATTTGTTATGGTTTATAATTGATATGATACCAATCATACAACTATTCCAAAAAAAAATTGTCGAACAATTCATCAAAAAAAATATGTATTCATATGTATTTCTTTTTACCAATGTCCAAAAAATGATAAAAGATAAATTTTGTTTAATATACATTTCTTTTTAATATGTATTTGTAAATATTAATGACCAAAATATTGTCATAAATCTTTTATATATAAATTATAGTTGTCATAGATGTGCATGGTTGCTACTAGCTTATTTATATTTATTAGATACATCTATATTAAATATGCTGATCGATATCTTTCCGAATAGCCTATATTGTAAACATAAGATATGATCAGCGCATTTAATATAGATGTTATCTAATAAATATAAATAAGCTAGTTATCTTTGACATATCAGGTGCGCCACGACGACCGCGTGTTGTCTTTCAAACGTGGCTTGCTTTGAATATTTGATATCCACAAAAATATTAAAAATAATTCCATGCCGGAAAGTTGGAAACCACGAAGCGACAAAGTGCCTGCTTGTCAATGACACCAAATTTTCCGCCACTATATCTTCTCCGCTACTTTTTCTTCCCCAATTTCTTCGGAGCAGCGCGTGATAGATAAATAATATAATGCAGTTGTTCTTTTACCAAATGCCCCTACGCCAACAGTGAATTGCTCAATGGTATCCGATCCTGTGATTGCCAGCGGTATCAGCTCCCATCAGCTCCCATCAGCTCCCTTACCAATCGTTTTCATCTCGCCAGGACTTCCCTATCTCTGCCTATTTAAGCCCTCCTCCTCCTCCTTCTTCCCAAACCACACTTCATTCCCTTCATTCTACATCTTATCTTGCAATATACACGGCTAAAAATGACTGTTTTATGTTCTGAAAAGATTGTCATGTCCTTGGTGCTATTATGTATGGCGGCATTGTCCACAGTGGATGCCGCAGCTCGGCCCCTTTCTCATTGGAGGAAGCTGTCTGCCCTGGTGAAAGAAGAGCCCCTTATTCTGCAATACCACAATGGCCCTCTCCTCACCACATCTCCCATTCTCAATCTTCATCTCATCTGGTACGGCAATTTCACTTCCTCTCAGCGTGCCATTGTGGCCGACTTTGTGCAGTCTTTGGGGACGGAAAGCGGCAAGCAGCAGGGTTCTTCACCCTCTGTTCTCAACTGGTGGAAAACGACAGAGGGCTACAGAGGATCTGTTCCTTCCACATTAAACCTGCAAGCTCAACCTTTGACCCGAAGGCTGGGGAAGCAGAAGCTGGACGAATCCTACTCTCTCGGAAAGTCCCTCAAAAGAAGTGACATTGCAATGCTGGTGAAGGGAGCAATCAAATCCGGAGCTCTGTCTCGGCCTTCAAATCAGAAGAAAAGCAATGGAGAGGTGGACTTGTATTCGGTGCTCACGTCTGAGGATGTCATGGTGGAAAACTTCTGCAGCAGCTCGTGCGGATTCCATGACAGCAGCAAAGCCCGGGACAGTGAAAGTGAATATGGATACGCGTACGCGTGGGTGGGAAACTCGGCAAAGCAGTGCCCGGGGCAGTGCGCGTGGCCGTTTCATCAGCCAATTTACGGCCCGCAGAGCCCTCCTCTGCTGCCTCCCAACGGCGACGTGGGCGTCGACGGGATGATAATCAACATTGCCACTGTTTTGACGGGAGCGGTGACGAATCCGTTCAAGTCGGGATACTTCCAGGGAGACGCCGCCGCTCCGTTGGAGGCGGTGTCAGCTTGTCCGGGCATGTACGGAAGCGGGGCTTATCCCGGTTACGCCGGTCAACTCTTGGTAGAGGAGACGACGGGTGCCAGCTACAATGCCCACGGCGTCAACGGGCGCACGTTCCTCCTCCCAGCAATGTGGGATCCCGCCTCCCGCTCCTGCAAGACCTTGGTTTAAAGTAATCTTCAACAATGGAATGCACTGTTCATTAGATGACAGCTCAGGGCTTCTATATGCTCTGGCGGTCGTGATTCTTTATTCAATCTGTATACCTCTAGTCTATCATTCGCTTAAGGGCCCGTTTGGTTGCTAGAATACAACTAGAATAGGAATTGATAATTATAATATAATTTGTTTTCTTTGTTTGGTTCATGGAATAGGAATAGAGAATAGGGTTACGTATTCCTGTTTGAGCCCCAAAATGAGCTTTTGTCCATTCAAAAAAATACTTGTAATTGGCTTTTGTCCATTCCATTCCAAATTCAACTTATCCAAAATTGATAATCTGTCGGGTCCGGTCCGTGGTTGGAAACTCCCGCTTGTTATTTTTTTTTCGTTGACTAAAAACTCCCGCCGTTTCGGTGTTTATGTGGGCTTTCCTCTGCATTTGCATTTGTTCATCTTCAGAGGCGTTTAGCTGGATTTTATGTGCGTTTGTCTTCATCTTCAGAGGCTCTTCCTCCTACTTTGCGGCCAGCTCTGTCAAAGGTGTGTAAAACGTTTTCATCGGTATTGTTTTTAGGTTTTTTTTTGTTTGCAATTCTTGCATGGTCTGTGTTTTATGGATTGCAATCTTGCATTTTATGGTGCTAGGTTTGTAAAAAGGGTATGATATAATGTCTTTGCTTTCCATTTATCCTATAATTGTTTTAGATTGTATATGTGTTGTTTCCAGTGCAAGTTTATTAGACTTCTTTTCTCTACAAATAAAGACTAGTGTGAGAATCAACTTAGCGGAAGAGTGGAGGATTGGCCTTCTGCAATCTCAAACATCCCAACATAGAGGCATGCCAACAATCCTGTGAACCTATGAGCTCTGAAGAAAAGTCCGCTATTTCCTATTCAAATCTACTCCTTTGTTTGAAAGGGGTATAATTTGTAATCCCTATTTGTAATCACTGTTTAGAAATACCCTTTCCCCTTGCTGTGATGAAACGTTTAGCTTTTCACTGCCACCTATTTTCCATTGATCAGAACTCCTTTGTAGACCACTCTGAATCGTCCCACAAGTATCAGATTGGAGAAACTCTGAAATCTGTGGGCGGCAAAAAATTGTTAGAGGGTTTGTCTCTGACCGCACACAACAGGTTTCTCGTGAGAAAGCATGTTGTTTTTCAAGTTAGATGGGGGTCAAGTTACCTCTTGATTTGCTTAACAGATGGGATGTAGGCAGTCAGTCTGGCTTTTCGACACTTAAATTGCCTTGCCTCTTTTTAGAGAAGGTTAGTATTGAGAAGTTGAACACATGAGAAGTGCAAGAAAGGGAAGCCCTTTTGTTAGTTCGCAACCTACCTTGGAAAGTCTGATGTTGCCTGTAATAAGGGAGGAAGCAAATGAGCTTGCTCATATCACGGGCATTTGCTACTCTTATGAGGAGATAGCTTCATATACTGCAGACTGAAAACAGAGTGTTGAAGAAAGCTATGGAAGAGTTACTTACCATCCCCATTATCTTTCCAAGTTGAAAATTTTGGGCTTCTCAAACATTCTCCAATCAGGTCTGTGGCTTCATTCATTCATTCACCCAATTTTATTACAAGAAAGGGGGAAAAGAAGACTATGCAAATGATTGAAAGCCCAACCAAACTTGTACATGCTGAAAGCTTTAAATTGAATGTGAATAGAGGGAAAGGCTAATTGACACGCTAGTTCCAGTCCTTTTTGCCCATGCAATTGGAAGAATTAAAATACAACAGTCCTGTCATTTGGGATCCTTGTATGTGTTTGCTTGTTCTTCAATCAAGCAATTAGAAGACGTGCAAAATCCAATGTTTTGTACCTACCTTCCCCCTCGTTTTCCCTTGCCGAGCACCTTTACGACATCACTGGAGTACACAAGACAATACCCTTTAATCGACTCTATACTGTTTCACATGCCCATTTACTATATCTATTAAATGAAGCTTAGAATTAGTTAGGTGGGGACTGATATCTCTTTAACTAAAATTTTAAATCAGGAGCATACTGAAACTTCAACTAATGCCTAGTAACATAGTACATTACCTACCTCAACAGACAACGAAAACAGAAGCATCTCAAATGGTACAATTCAAACACCCAAAAGTATACTTCAAAAAATGACCAAATATGTGCATAGTTAAACAAGGACAACAACAACAAAAATATGCTAGGCTTGCAACAGTCTTCATATTCATCAAACTGATCTCTATTTCAAATAATAAAAAAAGAACAGTTTAATGATTAATCTCAATACACATTCCACAAATAAGATGTAAGCATGTACCCGACTTGAATTATTGAACCTATCACAATCATATTTAAAACAATATTACAAAAAGACATAAAAAGAGTCTGTAACAAAAATATTTGGTGCTTAGTATCAGAAATAATAAAGGCACTGATCATACAAAGTGCCCAATTTGCTACTCGGTAGGACTAAGCAACTAAAGAATACTACTAAACAATCAATATCATTCTCTTATGAATATGGTAATGTGATGCTTCCAAGTTAAGCACACAATTTTAAAAAGAGTGTATAAGAAAATGATCCAGATGGCACATTGTTTGGAAAGCATCCAAACCAATAAAACAACCTATTGTATCCAACTTTCCTGAGATGCCTTTGGAGGCACATGAAGATTTTGAGAAAGAATTTCCTTATTTTGCATCAAGCAAGGTGTGCTTTGAACTTCAGAGCATGAATTTCATTTGTGTAAGAGATGTGTTAGAAAAATATGTGTGCTTGATCTCTCTTCTTTCCTTCCTCTTAAATATCACAGCTGCAAGTAAAAAAATGATTGTGGTAATTGAGATGGAACTGTAAATGGATTAGTGTACTCCATCAAGAGTGGATAAAATTTTGTAATGGGCATGGGAGCCATTTATGTCTGTCTATTTTTGAATTACAAAATGGAATGCATCCTAGGAACAGGGACTACGATGCAAGTAAGCATCCCCAGTTGCACCTATTAGACAACAGAAAATATGATCCCAGTTGCCCAAATTAGAAAAATGCGAATAATTGTCTTGAACTACTCAACTTGGGTCACAGTGCAGAGATGCCATGGATTGATGGGACTAGAGTGATTTTTATCACTTGGTGTTTCTATTGCAGCTTTGTCAAAGACCCTGCAGAAATTTAGTGTCAGTTAATTTATATTCCAATATACATCTTACAACAAAAGGATATTGAGAAAAATTAGCAATCTTGCAGGAATGTATCTGTATGAGCAAGTTTCTTGCTCCCTTGAATGACCAATTCTTTGTCTTGAACTTCATATGACAAAGATTTTTCATCTGGAACCTTCTCCTACCATTTTCTAAATGATGCAACTATCACCTGAGCTATTCGAATCAAGGGACTTCCTCCTAGTTTTTGATGTCAATATAAAGGGGTGCCTATTAAGAAAGTATAGATTGTTGTTCCCATGGCCGCAGCAGCAATTCCAAACCCTACTCCCCACCCAATATTCAGCTGGATCCAAATAATAACACTAGAAGCTATGAGAGCACTAATGTTTATTGAAAGATAAAACCTGTTAAAAAATGACTTTCAATTAATGATCAAATAATGAAATATTTTTTGAAAAAATAAAATATTAAGCTGAAAGACAAGGACTCATGCCAAGAACTCTTGTTACATTTTACATATTTATAATATGAAATATATCATTGCACTAAGTATTCTATATGGTTTTTAAAAAAATTTAAACTAATTCCTTGGATAAAATCTACTTGTGATAAAAAAAAAGGAAGTTGAGATTCTTAGAACGACATGTTGCTTTCTCAATTTTTTTTAGGATAGTCGTAGTCTTACTAATTTTATGGATAGTATAAACAAATTTAATAGTTCATTTGAACATGTAAAATAGTATAGTCGCACTTAAAAACCAAGTAACCATAAAACCTTGCCCAATGTATCTGCTTGCATAAAGACATTGCAAAATACTTTTTGTCATTTTATTTTATATATATATATATATATATATATATATATATATATAATCAAAGGATTGTACTTTTAAAAAAAAATGAGAAACTAATGAGAATTTTCAAAGATGAAATGTTGCACATTTTATTTTTTAACATAATAATGAGCACTTACAAATACAAAATTTATGTCGTTATTTGAAATTATGAATGTTTAGTTATAATATTTTTACTCTATTACATTTTTCAAATTTTTACTTGAATCTATTAAATAAAGTTAAAGCTATGTTATTTACAATGTCATACAAGTGCGATGTAGTGACTACATACTTTCCTATTAATTATTATTTTAGATTTTGTAGGTAAATTTGATAATAATTTTATTATATATCTATTATAAGTAATAAAGATATTAATTTTAATTGTATTATTGTATTAGGTGTTCTATATAAAAATTAATTTTTTAATCAAGTCAATGTATTATAAATAATAATGAAGGATTGCAGTTAAGAAAACAAGAGCTCTCGAGAGAGCTTGAGTCCCTGCCTTATGCAATAAGTAAATAAAGTATCAATTGAAAAAATATGATTATTTAAAGAATGATTTCAAATCACAAATTATGTTCATGTAAAGAGATTTGCATAAGAGACAAATATCAAAATATACAATATAACATATAAAACTTTGATGATTATATTTCATTTTATTATGTATGAGGTATCCAATTAGTAATTCTACTTAGGTCTCATTTATGATAACTTATAATAATTGTTTAATGTGGGAAAGTAAGTAGAAAGTAATTTACTTGGCTCAATAATCAAAACTAGCAATAAAAGAGAAATACATATATTGGATCTAATATGTCTTATAATCAAGAACAAATAGTACAAATTTAACTAGACCATCATTTCTCCAGTGATTTTTTTAGTGGGGAATATTTGCCAATTGGCTATTCCATCTCTTTGAGAAATCGCAATTTGGCTAATAAAACCTACATATGGGGTCAACCATGTCACTGAGATATTAAATTATTTGGGTTAATATCCAAGGCTAATCACTCATTAGTTTACACATAATTGGTCCAAATCCCGATCCAATCACCAATGTAATCTACATTTAGAACACAATTATTTTAAATTTTTTGCTAATGTTTCCCTAATGTTTTCTTATTGGACAATGTTATTTCGCCCTTAAAATAAAATAATATTTTCCCTTGGGTTGAGCATTGCCTACCATTTTATTGACATTTGTCTCCAACTATCCTTGTTTAGCCAACTACTTTATGTTTTGGTCTTTGGGACACGTGTCCTAATTTTGGAAAGATTTAGCCTTTATGGTATGTCGTTTAAAATTAGACTCGAAATAGAGTTGAATCCATTGATCTATATTACATCAATAGTCCAAATTAATTCCTTCCACCATAAAAATGATAACATTAAACGTGATGCCGACCAAGTTGGCAATAAAAAAGGGCACATTATTAATTAAATCTTAATGGATTGGCATACTACAAGTACATTGTACACTGTACACTTGGCATGTGGGCCATGGACCACCTATGACTATAAATTCACCAAAATTTTATATAATCTCTCTTTGGAAAATGACATTATCAAACTATATTAATATTTTGTGTTATATGAAATAATTAATTCGCCTCTTACATTACGAAAATGTTTATGATCGACAAAATAAATTGCCTACATTTTTTTGCATAACAAAAAAAAAAAAAATAATTGGCTACAATTATTATTAAATTTTGATATGAAAAGGAAAATTTTGCCAATAGAAAATAATTTTCTCCCTTGCCTCGAATGAAAAAATCACCCTTGATTAGAAATTTTTCCTGAATATTTAATGTTGAATTCACCAACATTTTACATATTTTTCTCGGGAGGGATTTCTTAAAGTTATCCTTGCATTTCTCTCAATGTTAGAGGCTTACCAATATTCATATGCACCTTCATAAAACTATCCATATGTCACAAAAAGATATGTTCACTGAAATGACCCATAAATATGTATATAAAACATTGAAGAAGGTTAAAAATTAAACAATTCTATAGGCAAGGAGTAATAAATGTTATTTTAAATTTAAAAAATAAGAATATATAAATATATAAATAAAATTGAAAATTGTGGACGCTCTCCAATCTTTTTAAAAAATATGCCAAAAAAATTATTACAAAATCAGGTAGAAAGAAAGCACTACTCAAATTATCTTTCCAACATCCTAATGCAAAAGTTAAATGGAATTCTAGGTAGTTGCCTAGAAAGCTAATTCAAATTCCATGAAGTGTGTTCCTTCAATGGGCACTTGGTCTATTGGTGAAGTTGAATGGCTCACAAAGAGCCCACCAAGGATCAAGTCTTGCTAAGTGCAAGGCTTTGACACCATAAGGGATGAGGCCGGGATCGTGCCCTAGGTGATTTTGACAGCGTGGATGCCCCTCAGTCTTTGGCTCTAAGCCGAAGAGGTCTCAAGCATGAGTGGGCCCATATTGGGTCCCTACAAAGTCTATGTGGTGGCCTTTGCTAGTTGGTAGCTCGTAGGCTTCATGCCTCACAGATCTGAACCCTCCATAAAAAAAATGATAAGCAAGATTGGTTGCTAAATCAAATGTTGAGGCTACTTTGTGCACAAAGAAATAAGAGCTTTAGTTTCAAAGGTACTAAATCTCATAGTTTCTCTTTGGATTCATTTTCATCTTAGAAGTGACCACAAATAGTGCGTTGCATTTATGTGCTTGTGATTCGCTGATCTGGATGAATTGACAATGCAATTCCTTAGAGTTCTGCTAGTGATCCTCTCGACCACTGCAAAATAGTGATGGAGATGGTGATGTAATGATAGTCCCTATCAACATGCTTGGAAACAATGGCATAGAAATTTGAGCCATTGGCATCAACATTACAGTGGACGTCAATGGAGTTGCAGAAATCAATGCACTTGGAGAGGAGATGCCATGATTTGGGGGAAATAAAGGGTGCTAACGATGGGAGATGATACAAAATTTATATAGTGGGTTCAACAATCTATGGATAGGAGCCATGTGTGGCTGAAGAGGCTTTAGGCCCTGGCGAGAGGCGGAGCCGCCCATTTCTTCAACTCAATGAGCTCAGCCAACTATGAATTCATAATGTGAATGGACGTAGGCAATCCCACTCGTACGATACAATATATGATCGTCGACATGAGCAACAACCTCATTTGGATTCAATGTGGACCATGCATCAAGTGTTACAAACAGGGTGACGCCCCTTGCAATTCCCACCACTCGTCCACCTACATAAACATTTCATGCAATAGAAAATTTTATCATGCGTTGGATTCAAAATCATGCTGTCGTGCCAACACTTTCTCATACTTGTATCAGTATGGCAATGACTCAAACATAATGGGAGCTTTGGCTTGAGAAGCATTCAGTCTCAAAAGAAGTGCTTTAGTTGGGTCCATATTGAGCAACAGTGAAAGACAAATGTACAAGAAAGAAAACTTATTATATTGCCTTACAACCTTGTTGAATACATTACAATAACCCTCTATTTATAGATGTCTAAGAACTCTTTGTAATACAAATCATACTTATTACATATCTAATATTAGGTAGTATATATTAAATGTCTTAGCCATCAAATGGCTTTCAATGTTGAATGGCAGATTGTGGATAGCTAAGTCAGTGGTTGGAATGGTTAAAGTGGCTAGGTTGTCTACTATTTATGGAGGATTATGGGCTATAGACAATGGATGGTCGGACGAAATTAATATTGCCAACACCCCCCCTTAATTTCTACCATTAACATATTTTGCATCATTAATACCCAATTTTTCTCGCAAATATTCAAAGTTACCTTTTGGTAATGCCTTAGTGAAAATATCCACCAATTGATATTCACGATTACACTAATCCTCTTCCCTATGATCTGACATGTGAGAATCTCTATGATGAGATCCCTATTTCTGATCACGATCCTGTCAGCATTCCTCTACACGAGGCCCAAACCGAGCAAGAATCTCTTGTAGCACTGACATCAATACCCCAATGCCATTCTTATTATTGTTACCTTGTTCTCCCTCACCATCTTGACATTCCTCTTCCTAGTGTTCTTCTTCATGGTTATTTTGTCAGTTACTAGCCCGACCACTAGGCCTACATGTAGGAGGCATCACTATGGAAACAACAAGATAAGATCAGAATCATATGTCACAAGCATAGAGTCATAAGGGCAGGGGCCCTAGCTCGGTTGGCTAAATCTTCCCTATTGCAGGGGGTTGGTCATGGGTTCTAGTCTCCCCCATCCCCATGGTACTGGTGGGCATGTCGCGCCAGTGCTACCGATCATGTTAAAAAGTTTACCCGGCGCACTACAGTTTATAGGGGGGGCTGTACTGCACCTGATTCTCACAGTCTAATAAAAAAGAAAAGAAAAGCATAGAGTCATAAGCATGAACCACAACAAGATATCAAAATAAAAAACATAAGATAATAATATACACATAGAAAAATAATAACATAGTGGAAGCATAACATTGATATCCCAATGTTGCAACATGGGCTCTAATATCAGATGTAATGCCATGCTCGGAGATCCTTGGAACAAGGATTCAATAAAAGACAAGATATATATTTTTAAAACAAGTATGGATGCACACGAAACTCAACCTATAAGGATCACAAAGATTGCAACAAAAGACTTAACCATGCAATCCCGACAACCAACGAATCTCCAAACGCCACTACCAAATTGACACGCTCAAATAGAAAATGAAATCCAAATATGACAACTAAACATAAAATCTTAAATTTGTTGAAGCATGGAAAATCAAGCAATCCCAAAGGGTAGTCAAATCACTAAAACACATTCTCTAGGAAATAGCATAGATACCCCCTATTTTCTGCACGAGAGAATCCCAACCTACAATTTTGCGTGAGGAAGTACCCTTCCAATCAAGTGCAACAAGCCACATGAGGCCCTACCTTTTGCGCGAAGGAATGCTTGGTCCAACAACTTAAATACACAACACATGTGCCAAGGTTCACGTAAAGAAGTGTCAGGAAGCACGCGAAGAAATGCAACATGCCACATGAGAAAATGCAAAGTCTCGTGCCAAAGAGAGTATAATCTCACACAAGAGAGAGTACAATCTCGCATGAGAATTCACAGTAGCAACCAAGGTAAACATAAGACTAAAAGATAGGAAATACAATTTCCTCCACATTGGGGAGTACCATATCCACAAATCAAGGCATAGACACTCGAACACAATAATTGTAAGATGAAAATTGCAACTAACAATCTAAACATAACTGTAAAGGAAAAGTACTGAAAGCAACATCGCAAAGAACGAACATAAAAAAACTCATGCACGGTTCCTCCCAACCATAATAGCATCATGAGACTTCGAAGGTCCTAGCCATCCCTCGTGTGTAACATCCCAAACTACCAACTAGATAGTCAGAGTTGTCTTATGAGGGCATCACTATTAAAGCATAATAACATCATAAGAATAAGGAAATCTAACATGCTAACAAGTAAAGCAATAGATATTCCAACTAATCAAAACACATCATCTAAACATATGCCAAACATCATAATACAAGAATGCATCAAATAAACTAACATCATCTAATCATGATATCCAAGCATTCCAATGAAAGCATAAATCATAAGGAAACATACTCCAGATAAACCAAAATACCAAGTGCACATCAAGCACCGATCGCACTGGAACAATAGACCATCTTTGTACATTGGTCCCCAATAGTGGTAAAGATAGCTACACCTCCCAACCACATGAAACATATACATCCACTCCTGTTGTGCTGATGGAGATGATAATTCAACCACAAAAACACATAAACCAAACGTCCATGGTTAACACTCACGCCAGACATTAATGATGATTGAAACCAAGATCATGAGACAATGCAAGTACTACATGTCCTAGTCAGACACCTAATGGGTAACTAGGTAGGGACTCGCTGCATGGAGAATTGCTTGGCATTGAAAATCCCAAGCTAGATATCATGTGGTTCAACTCCCCAACGGAATGATCTCACACTGTATACTTTTATTATCTTAGTTTTATTACCACCTAATATTTTATTTAGTTATTACTTGATTAAAACTTCCTTTGCCAACCTTTTGGGCACAATGATCACTGGGCTACAAGATAGAAGGCCCCTCCATGGTGCTAACCTATCCTACGCATACTCATCCAATGATGAGTGCCCATAGACATGCATATTCCCAACCCAACCCCAAATGAACATAACTCCCAGAAATACCATGGGAGATCAAGCCTCGTAAGTCATGCAACAAATGCACGTGCACCACCATCACGAAGATCATAACACAAGGATTGGATGAGAACATAAGCAAAAACAATACTCAACCAAAAATAAGCTTGGGAGGATGGATATGGTACGCATCCCAATGCAACATAAAAGTGAAACAATGGTCTAGCTGACATCCTATGGATGATCCAAGTCCATGAACAACATCATGCCAAGAAAACCCAAGAAAGCTGGGTGGCATGCAAATCGAGGTAAAAACCCCAAAACTCAAAAACTTCAAAATTAAAACCCATTTGGTCTTTGGGCACAAAAGCCATGAAAATCCAATAAAATTAGGTTTCAGACATCGTAAGCAAAAACAACCAACATAATGGTGTGAAATCTCAAGCCCTCATTTGAAAACTAGGAAAACGTTCACACCTGACCAACCAAGTAGAACTAGCAAATATAAATGGGGGGGAACACTAGTTCTTAGCCTCCTAACAAACATGTATTAGAAACTTAACTAGAAAGGGAGTTGAAACACAAAAAATGGGAGAGCCCTACCTAATAGAAAAAGGGGTAGAAATGGAAATCAACCAGATAAAATAAATATCCCACGAAATCTACCAAAAATTGCAGCAAAACAAGGTCTCCTAGAGCTAGATCCAACAAGACCGATCTTGCGAAGATCCCACACCCATAGCTCTCACAACGAATAGAAACGTAATCCTCTAAAAGAGGATTTTGGAAAAAGCTCTCAATTTTGTAATTTCCAAAAGTGAGAAGTGAGGAATTAATTTCCTCTTTGGGTACTTATTTACTTTTCGAGTGAATAATCAATTAGGGTGAATGCCTAGGTAACCTAGTTAAACCTCGAATCAACCTAAACGAAAATGGGTTATTCCAAGTAATTGGAATTCATCTATAGCAAAGCTGCCAGAAATAAAAAATCAAATCAATTAAAGCCCGAAAACCCAGAAATCACAAAAATTTCTTAAGAACCTTCATGACAATGCAAACCTCTAAATGCATAGACATGTTCACAGGTCTAATCACATAATGCAAATGATTTCGGATTTAATCAAATCACCAAAATGTTAAATTTAAATGTTTTTAAAAGATACGTTGACCATACAGGGGTGACATTGGTAAAATATGAACAATTGAATCACTAACTCCATGAGCCACTACCAAGGATATAAATCCTACACATTAATAAACATGATCAAGTGCAATTGCATATAATAACATAGCCGAAGCAATAAATGCATTAAATACCTAATTTAACCATTTATTAAATCATACTAAAATAATCTATTTACATCACTCACTTTCACATAAAGCATTAGAAAGCAAGAATGAAGTAAATAATCGTAGTTGTAAAATCCAACATATACATAATCAAAGATATGTCCAAATATCAAATAACCATGTATCACCATAAAACATATTGGCATCTCAAAATGGCATCATCATGCAAATATGATCAGCTAAACAACATAGTAATCTAACATCTATGATATTGAAATCAAAGTATAACATCTGACCCTTGGGTGATCTCGAAAGTAAAAATAACATGAGTACAAGTATCTCTTGGATCAAAATATAACAAGGTACATACTACAAACACGAGAGGAACTATATATATATATATATATATATATAATTTGATTTCAAAATTATACCATTGGAATTTATTAGCGAGATCACAATTTTCCATGTTGCTTATCAAATATAATAAAAATAAATACTAATAATATAATAAATCAGTTTTAATTTTTTTATTTAAGTTTTAGATTAAAATAAATATAATATTTAAATAATCATTAATTGAGAAAGGAAATACAATAATTATGAAACTACAGTTTAACAAATAAATATACTAACCATGAACTTGTGTGATACAAATTTAATGATAACAAACTCTCAGTAATAAAGAGAGAATTATTCAAAAATAATGGATAATTAACAAGGGGCGCAAGCAACTTTGTTCCTGCCTTTAATTGGTGGGTTTTAGAGTAAGAGTTGAGCAAATTTACAGTTACATATTTGATGTATAAAGAATGAGAACAACATGTACATTTAGATTAATCTTACTGCAAACACAATTAACAACATACACATTGCTACATTATGGAGAGAGAATAATATTTAGTTATCCAACAGCTTCAACTAGTAGATGGCGGTACTATAAGTAAATTTTGGTCTTTATATTTATATTTCTTATTATAGTACTATAATATTATAATGTATTTATTTAATTTATTAAATATTTAGATTACAATATTAATTAGTTTCTTAATTATAAAATTTTACTCATTTTTGAAAAAACTTGCTATATCGAAATTGAAAAGTGGTTGTTTAATGTTTATCCATTATACCTTATATTTATATATTTTATTATATTTTAATGTTCTTGTAATAATTTTCTACATCTATTTTGTAAGTTATTAAATTAAGAAATTAGAATATTTTATTATTTATTTTAAATATATTTTCACTTATATCTATTTTGATTTAATGTTTTACTTTTTATACATGAATATTATTATTCATTTTAGTTATTATATTCTATAACAATGACTGAAATAACATTCTTGAACCAATTTCCTAAATTAAACTTATGGTCTTCATATGTTTCCAAACAAAGTGTATTATGTTATGTCGCTAAGATTTGGTTATTTGTTCTTCAAAATTTTCATAAAGAAGTTAAATTGCTATGGACGAGCATTATATATTGATTGATGAATTTTAATTCCTACAAAAGTGGTCTTCTCATTGATGCTAGAATATATTTAGAAAAGTATGGCAATGATTTGAGCACCTATTGTTATCTGTAACATCTATTTTTCATTACCAGTTGTAGACAATTGTGTTTATATCAAACAAGGGATATGATCGAAGTTATAGAATGTATGAGATATTTTGCACCTTATCATATTCACAAAAAGAGGGGTAAAATTTTATTAAGACAGAAAGAAATACAACAAGGAGAGCTCAACAAGGAGCTCGATCTTGAGCAACAAGATCATCAAATTCTTGCTACACCTTATCATATTGTTAGAGTAACTCAATTGCATTAAATATAAAACATGATCCAAAATGTTTTGCTTCACCAAGTACCTAATAGGTTTTCTCTAGAAGAAATTTCACAAAATAGTGATGAAGTGTAGTAGTGACTAGACAGGGTAATCATCTTTGGAATGACTTTTAAAAAAACACAAAAGCCTACGGATAAAGTAAAACATGATCTCATTTCAAAATTGAATTGAATTAGAAAAAAATAAAATTTTGATTGTTCATTTGTCTTACATGCCACACAACACCATTCTCAAATATGTACAGAAAACTTGATTTAGTTTTTTTTGAAACATATTAAAAAATTGGATCCATTGAAAAGACTTTTAAAGACTTTTAAATGGTTTAAAGAAAATTAAATTTACTCTATAAAGCCAAATTATACAACCTATATTGACATTATTACATTCTTAGAATTTCTAAAAATTGGAAGCCCTTGACATCTATTTCAAATTCTCAATGATTAAACTCTTACCCTAATACCAACCACATTAAAAGCATGAACTTTAGCACTTCCAATCCTTGTTAAGTCGATAGGCTTCTCCTATGGAGCGATAGCTCTAAAGTAGATATTTTTTTTTGTCTCACGTTCATCAGTTGTCTCATGCAATAAATACTCAACAGTCAACTGAGTTAATTGCATTCATTTGGTGCCAAGCTGACATTACCAGATACTTTTTGGGTGGAAAAGAAGTCGTCAACATGATTATTAAAGTAAGTTCACTCAAAAAACTACCATTGTAATCAGATACCATAGTCTATTGGAAAAGAAACTACCCAAATGTAATGAAGCATAGTCATTCAAGGCAAAGTCCAAGGCAGATGAAGAGGTCCAAGAAAATATGTGGCCCCACACAGAGATGCATTGCCTAAATTGCCATCAAAATAGCGCACATGTTGTGTGGAATGAAGGAACCACAATGTTGAACATGTGGTACTTGATTAAGCGGAGGCAACCAAATAGGTGGAGAAGTTGCCTGACCGCCTCTAGTCTCGAACCTCAGTCTCTTAGAAAATAGCTTAGGAAAAAGACAACCCACCCCAGAAAAAATAAAAAGGCAATGGCGGTCGATACAATGGCTAAGACGATTTGCCATCTATGCATGTAGATTTAATTTTTTCTTGCTACCATATTTTACAAATCACCACAAAAAAAGAATCGAAGAAAATGGAGGCACAAATCTTTGCAAAGAAACATTAACTCACAACAAACTAGATTTGGCCAGTGGATTTACATATCAAAGCAGAGGAAAACAAAATGAAAACGCAGCAAAATTCTTTCTAGAGAATCATGAAGTCATTTAAATGCAGATTTAGCTAGTGGATTTACATATCAACACAGAAGAAAACCGAAGTAAAAGGCAGCAAAAGTACCAAGTCCTTCAATATTCTACATTACCCATTGAAACGTGAATGAAGGTGTGATATTACATGTTAGCTTTAATTTTTTACATTTCCTATTCTTAAGACTTTTATAAAGAAATTATATGAGAACTTTAGTTCATTTATAGTTTATGTTTTGTAAAACTAAACTAAATTTTTTAGACATTTGTCAATTTAATTGTAGTATTTTATATTTTAATTTTATTTATATTAATAACTATCACTATAAATTAAAAAATAAATAGAATTTTGTGTTAAATTTCAAATAACTTAAATCTATGATAAAATTTAATAATAAATAGATGATATATTATTAGAACTTTTTTTATGGTCTTGAATAAAGTAATTAATTCTAAATTTATTATTAAAAAAATTGCATACAAAATATAATATTAATTTATTTTCTTAAATAAAAGAAAAAGTTTTTATCAAAAATTTAAAAAATATTATGTACTATGAAAAAATTGAATAGATAAAATTAACTACAAATCAATGTTAAAAAAAAATTGTGCACAAGTTTAAACAAATTTCTATTATAAATTTTCTAAGATTAAATTAACAATTTTTTCTTTTTAAAAATTAATTAATTAAAAATTGAAATAATTTTTTAATTTAATAAAAAGTAATTTATTAAATTTAAAAGCTTAGTTTTATAATGTAAAAATTATAAAAAATATAGGCTTATAATTTATTAATTTCAAACTTGAAATAATTTATTAATTATAAACTTGAAAAGAATTATTAATTTGAAAAGATAAATTAATAAATCTTAAAAAATATTAAATATAAAGTTTAATAAGTAATTTTTATTAAATTAGTGAATAATTTTTAAATAAAAACTAACAATTCTTGAAAATTATTTATTCAAAAATGATTTATTAATTTTTTTAAGTTGTTAATTTAATCATATTTTAGGCTTGTTTTGAATTTTATTTTCAAATTTTTAAAAGTATATAATAATTTTTGAAACTTTCCTAAATAATCTTTATTTACATTAATCATTCTATTTTTCAAAGAAACTTAATATTATATTTTGTATGAAAGTATTTTTATAATAGATTCGAAATTAGTTTATTTAAGACTATTAAAGTTTTTCTAATAGTATATTATATATTTATTTTAATTTGTTCAATTATTTTTAGTTACAAACAAAATTATTCTATTTTATTTTAATTAGTATATATTATATATTTAATTAATAATCTTATTAATTAAATAATATAACATTAAATAATAAATTTCTATAATTTTAATAACAAAATAAAAATCCTGAATTTGATTTTTAAAAACATGAAATAAAGTTCTTATATTACTTTTTTTTATAATAGTCTAAGAAAATAAAATGGTAAAAATTGAATCGCGAACAATCATGCTCTCATATTTCTCGATTTCATTGACATTTAAAGATGACATGGAATATTCTAATTCATTTGTCTTTTCATTGCAGAGTAATTAAAATGTTATCTGAACAGTACGTTTCTTTGCAAAATTTAATTGATGGAAGGAAGGGGAAGTAACAATACTGGCTAATAGACCCATGCAAATATTCAGCTATTTAGCTAGTGCCCTTATGCGTTATCATGACGACAGGTTCGGTCAAAACCCATAGTTTACATACTTCCTCCTTAACCTTATGATGCGCCACTGCAACCAAGCTCTAGCATCGGTGTTTATTAAACACAAAATTGATGATAATATACCTTCCACTATAGAAAATCTTCACTTCCACTTAACAAACTTGCCTGATTGTCAATTAGCTGAAGAACTAATGCATTTTGGATGCACGTTGCGAGGTACACACTCATACTGGAATAAACACCACACAAATCTAATAGATCTTATTATCCAAATAGGTTCTACCACATTGTTCTTCACTTTAAGCGTAGTTGACACTAAATGGTCTAACCTACATGTTGTCTTATCTCTAGACGTAACATTTATCAACCTAAACAACAAACATCACATACATAATGTCATTAAGAAACCCCATTCAACTGCATTATATCTACATCAACGTTTCACAATCTTCCATGAAGAGGTCATCGAGAAACTAATGGGGGCAGTCAATTATTGGTACTGTTATGAGTGGCAAAATCATGGGTTTGCTCACATTCATAGGTTCATTTTGGATAAAAAATGCACCCAATATGGATATATTGGATTGGGGTAATCCAAATGAAGTAAAAAAGGCCAAAAAAAAATTCAACCAATATGTCACTGCTTGGAACCCTCGAGCCAATTGTGATATTGAAAATGTTATTTATAGAGCCTTAACTATTGGACCATCCTAAACATCATACTTTCTTGACAAATAATGTTATATATCATTAAGAAAATTATGTTTAACCTTTTACTATACTATGCAATTTCATACAATGATAATTTTCTCAAATTACACTATCATCTTATCCCTTGAACCTCTCACAAGTACAAGTGCGAGTCTTAAACTAACTTATTTTGAATAGGGAATTTAATAATGACTATTGAAAACATAGACGCAATACACCTGATATTGTCCTTATCTTTGACATATCAAGTTTCTGGCGGCTCAAGTGCGCCACGACGACCGCGTGTTGTCTCTCAGACGGGGCTTGCTTCGAATATTTGATATCCACAAGAGTATTAAAAATAATTTCATACTGGAAAGTTGGAAACCACGAACCGACAAAGTGCCTGCTTGTCAATGGCACCAAATTTTCCGCTAGTATATCTTCTCCGCTACTTATTCTTCCCCAATTTCTTCGAAGCAGCGAGGATAGATAAAATATTATAATGCAGTTGTTCTTTTACCAAATGTCCCACGCAAACAGTGGAATTTGCCACGAAACCCCATTGCGAATTGTTCAATGGTATCCGGTACTGTGATTGCCAGCGGTATCAGCTCCCTTGCCAATCGTTTTCATCTCGCCAGGACTTCCCCCTCTCTGCCTATTTAAACCCTCCTCCTCCTCTTTCTTCCCACACCAGACTTCATTCACTTAATTCTCCATCACAGCTAAATATGGCTGTTTTATGTTCTGAGAAGATTGTCATTCACTTGCTGTTAATATGTTTGACGGCATTGTCTGCTACAATCGATGCCGCATCTCGGCCCCTTTCTCATTGGAAAAAGCTGTCTGCCCTGGTGGAAGAAGAGCCCCTTGTTCTGCAATACCACAATGGCCCTCTCCTTTCCACAACACCCGTTCTCAATCTTCACTTCATCTGGTACGGTAATTTCACTTCCGCCCAGCGTGCCATTGTTGCCGATTTTGTGCAGTCTTTAGGGGCGGAAAGCGGGAAGAAGGGTAATTCTCCCTCTGTTCTCACCTGGTGGAAAACGACAGAGGCTTACAGAGGATCTGCCCCTTCCCTAGCAAACCAAGCTCAGCCTTTAACCCGAAGGCTGGGGAAGCAGAAGCTGGACGAATCCTACTATCTCGGAAAGTCCCTCAAAAGAAGTGACATTTCCAATCTGGTGAAGAGTGCAATCCAATCGGAAGCTCTGCCTCCGCCATCGAAGAAGATGAGAAGCAATATTGGCGAGGTGGAATTGTATTTGGTGCTCACATCTGAGGATGTGATGGTGGAGAACTTCTGCAGCAGCTCATGCGGATTCCACGACAGCAGCAAAGAAGGCACGGACAGTGAAAGTGAATATGAATATGCGTATGCATGGGTGGGGAACTCGGGGAGACAGTGCCCGGGGCAGTGCGCGTGGCCGTTTCATCAGCCTATTTACGGTCCGCAGAGCGCTCCTCTGCTGCCCCCAAACGGCGATGTGGGCGTCGACGGGATGATTATCAACATCGCCACTGTTTTGGCCGGAGCAGTGACGAATCCGTTCAAGTCGGGGTACTTCCAGGGAGACGCCGCCGCTCCGTTGGAGGCGGTGTCAGCTTGTCCGGGCATGTACGGAAGCGGGGCTTATCCCGGTTACGCCGGTCAACTCTTGGTAGAGGAGACGACAGGTGCCAGCTACAATGCCCACGGTGTCAACGGGCGCACATTCCTCCTCCCAGCAATGTGGGATCCCACCTCCCGCTCCTGCAAGACATTGGTTTAAAGTAATCTTCGACAATGGACTGCACTGTTCCTTAGACGGCAGCTCAGGGCTTCTATATACTCTGGCGGTCATTATTCTTTATTCAATCTGTATACCTCTAGTCCATCATTCGCTTACAATGTACATAGTGAGGAATAGTAGGTGTCCAATTGTACAAATCTAAAGTTGTGTTTTTTAAATGAAAATTGATGAGATTTGATGTTAGTACAATCGAACAGTTAATTTCATTGATAAGTAGGAGATCATTTCCACAGCAAGTTAATTTCATTGTACACATGTAAAGCTAATTAGATCATTTCCACAGCAAGTTAATTTCACTTAATTTCACTGTACACATGTAAAGCTATTTTTAAAATGAAATTTGAAGAAGTTTGAATTTTTAATCTCGGGAGAACTTAGTTTCTCATGCCTATTAACTTTAGGGAGCCTAAAAACTTTATGACCTTAAACTTTAGAACCTATTTATTTTAAAAACAATTTATTTCCAGATAATCTATTTTCTTTTCCGCATTGACAATTTTTCAAAGGTTAAGGTATTTTAATAAATGAAATAAAAGGAAAAAATAATGACAGTTGTAAAAGGTTATAATTATTTTTTTCATCAGAAATTCCTCGTTTTGGAAACTTCCAAGGAGTGCAACTTCTCTTAGATGCCCATCGATAGCACTCTCATTATTTGGCAAAATGGACTGAGCAATCTAAAGACCTCAAAACCGGTCATCTCGATTTCACCCAAAGGCTTTAGCGGAGTTGCGATTGTTGTCACTTCCAGTTAGCATTTATTCTTCTTCAAGGAAGAGATTGGGGAGCTACTTTGTGCAAGGGCTATGTAGAGATGTTGAAATAATGGACCCTGGAGAACAAGAACTGGCCTTCCAAACACTAAATTAAAGTTCTCTCCAAAAATTTCCCCCATTGCGTTGTTAAACTCATGTGTACAAAATCCTCTTCTAAACACACAATAATTATAGCAAATATGTGATGATTATATCTATATCCCCTTACCCTATTTTATCATCTTTATTAATTTGATTTTGCTCTCTGCTTATTCAAAAAAAAAATTATATTTATATGCCCTATTTCACCATCTTCATTTATTGATTCTCCTCTCTACTATTTCAATTGTTTTGAATAGGATGTTAAATTCTTTTGTTCTTAGGTTACACAGGCAACTTCCATTCCAGATGATGAAACAAAAATGGATGTTTTTGTACTAACATCTGCATTTGTACTTTTAAAAAATCAACGAATACTCATGAGGTTTTAAGGAAAACAAGTAAATAACACTCAATTCTTCTACTTGGCACAAATAGTTTTGAACATTTTGAAGCATTAAAATACAATGTGGGAAAATAAAATAGTATTTCTTGATAAGGCGGGGAAATGACATTGCTTTCCAACTGTATATTTATGTTGCATTACATCCATGTTATTCATAGCAGTCACATTAGTGTAATATACCTTAATAAACCAAACAATACTATTTGTGGTTCTTAGGAGTGTAAAACAGCTATATAGCCTTGGAAGCATTGGTATTAGGAGTAAAAAATTAACAAATAAGCTATGTTTCATACATATATATACATAGCATGTGATATTATAGTTGGTGTTGTGCTTAAATTTTGCTATGCTTTAATTATATGTAGTCACTATTAGAGTTGGTGAAGACAACTCTATAGGAGCCTGGATTATAATTTGAAAGCAAAAATACAAGCTACAAGGAAGAATTGAAGCAACAACACAAATATGATTCCCAAATATGTAAAACTATATTAAGAGAAATATTGCATAAGTGTTACAATGAGGAGTATTCTCAAGTTATCAAAACAAGGGGGGATGAACATCCTTATAAAGGATTGCACCCTCACACCAAGGGGCAAGGATAAGGGCAACCTAGTCATCCAACAGGATAGGATAGGATAGGGGTCAACCTAGTCATCCAGCCACAAAGGAGGATAGAATGATAAGGTATGACACATCCACCCACAAGGAGGATAGGATGACAAGAAAGGCTTGTCATTTATTAAGAAATAAATGTTATTATGCAAAAAGAAAGAAAAATCTTAAGAAGTAATAGTAAAGATATTTACCTTTACCAAGAGGTAAAGGGTTAACATCTTTACTATGCAAGAGTAAAGAGTTAACAAACCTTAACTCTAATAGTCACGACCTCCCAAAACCTACATGAAATTAGTGTCTACTTTATTGTTTTTATGTTGCTAAACAATATTTATTCTTTTCATGTTGCTAAACAATCTTTATTTTTTTTGGAGATTGTGATAGATTTACCGAGCAATGCAGATTGTTTGCCCCGTGTTTCTTCATTAGCTTATATTCTTCTTATTGGATGCCCTGCAACTGCATTTTCCCTCCCCCTAAGTAATAACACAATTTATGGATCATTTTTAAACATATGAAGTATGACTTGTAGGCCAAACTTATATATTGGTATCCAGATAAATGGATGCCTCTTTACATTTGTAGATGCACATGCTTATTGAACATTTTAACTGCTTCAAATGTCATTTGACAATTAGTGAACTTTAATTCAACTATACTGTAAACAAATTGCATTGTAGAAACATGCATTAATCATGTCTGCTATCTTATTAATTTCATATTAGAACTCAAAAACCACAGAAGTCCTCCATCTTACTACTTAGCATATAGTGTGATCTGAACCTAATCATGGATATCATTTACACAAGGCAGTGCTTCTCAAACTTTCTTGTAGATGTTATAAATTATTAAATGGGAAGACAACCCTCAATTTAACATTTGCATTGACTTTTAATTAATGGTCAAATAACAAAATATTTTTTCAAAAAATAAAACATTTAAAATAGTACACTAAAAGACAAGGACTCGAAAAGAACTCTTGTTATAATTTAAATATTTATAATATGATTATGTCATTGCATTAAGTGTTCTATATGATTTTCTTTTTAATTAAATTAATTCCTTGGATAAAATTTGCTTGTGATAATAATAAAAAAAGTTGAGATTCTTAGAGCGACATATTGCTTTTTCCATTTTTTCAGGTAGCCTTACTAATTTTATGGATAGTAAAAATGAATTTAATAGTTCATTTGAAGATGTAAAAGTCAATAGTCTCACTTAAAAGCCAAGTAACCATAAAACCTTGCCCAATTAATCTCGCTGCATAAAGACATTGTAGAAAACACTTTTTGTCATTTTATTTGCTAGTTATCTATAACATATATATTGATTATTGAAGGATTGTACTTTAGAAAAAATTATGAGAAACTAATTGTTAAAACAACATGAGAACTTTTAAAGATGAAATGTTGCACATTCTATTTTTTAACATAATAATGAGCACTTACAAAGATAAAATTTATGTCGTTATTTGCAATTATGAATGTTTAGTTATTATATTTTTATTCTATTAAAAAATAATTAATTTTACTTGGTTCCATTAAATAAAGTTAGAGTTATGCTATTTACAATGTCAAACAAGTGTGAAGTACTTTCCTATTAATTATTAGGTTAGATTTTATACGTAAATTTAATGATAATTTTATTATATATCTATTATAAGTAAAAAATATATTAATTTTTACATAAAATGATTATATCATTGCATTAAGTATTCTATATAAAAATTAATTTTTTAATCAAATCAATAAACATATAATGAATGATTGTCCTTAAGAAAAAAGAAAATAATTGTTAAAACAACATACGAATTTTTAGTTCCTTCCTTCTGCACGTAGCTACTATTTTCATTTGATCTCATTTTCATTTAAATGTACACCAATCAAATTTCAATATTTTTGAAGTTCACTTATATTTATTAAAGTGTGACAAATATATTATATTTTAAAAATATTTTTGAATTAAAAAGCAACCAAACAAGGGGGTAGACTCTTACACCAGACAAAATAGACAACTACCATAAAAAAACCAATAGTAAAAAATACCCCCTAATGCTTATAATCCCAAAAACATCACCTGATAATATCAAAATAAGAGTTTTAGCAGGAATCAAACTACTATTGTCTGTACCATAACAACATAAACTATAAAAGTCTTTAGACAAAGGCACAACTGCCTTAAAACTATTAGAGTTCTTAAATCAACAAACTAAAAACATAGAAAACAAATAGGAAATAGCCCTAATTGGGTTTCTTCTCATCCTTCCCTTTGAGGAGGATATTAGCCCAGTCCTCAGTCAAGAAGTCAAAAAACATTTTGGCATCTTCATTGGTCAAATCTCCTTCTTGGTTATCCTTCAACAAGTGCAATGTGGTAGCCACAACATGTGTCACCTTGATTGTGAATTTGGCCAGAAGTCTCATTCTTTCCTCCACGGAATACACTCTCTCCCTCAGCTCTTTGCTAGATAGTTTCCAAGCCTCCTCATGGTCCTCTTGTTTTCCACGTTGATTACCATCCACCAAATCCTTAGCAACTTCTTGAAAAACTAGGGGGTTAGAGATAACATTGTCATTGGTTAAAACCTTAGCAGGCGAGGACACTGTCATAAGGGAGGGTGCTCTTTCCACTGTGTCACGAAACTGGTCCCACATAAGGTCCACACATCCCAACGCAATGGAAGACGAAACATGAATCGTCTCTTTCCCACCTTTAGTCACACCTCCTGAGCCAGACATTGAGGAGTTTGAGACCTCCACCTCCTTCTCCTCCATATTCCCCCCTCCAAAGTTTGAAGTCATCTATTTTAATATTTGTTTAGGGTGGGCCATCTCCTACGAATCAGAATCCTCCTCCTACGAGGCCCCAGACCTCAACTTCCTTTTAGCATTGGACTTAGCAATTCTCCTGGACCTCCTCCTACCTCCTCTCCTCTTGTCCATTGAATCCTTTGGCTCTTTCTCCTTACCTTTATTCTTCCTCTTTACAGGGAAACTACTAGGAGAAGGCTGGAGGTAGGGGCTCTAGGTCTAGTTATTCTGAGTGGGATTTGGTGGGGGTGGGAGTTAGGGAGGACTGGGATGTCAACCTCGACAATCCTGGGGGTAACAAAGCTAGGTCAAATTGATACAGGTGGAACATCAACCCTTGATCGAGAATAGTATAATTAACTCCCTTCCTCATTTTCTCCTTAACATCGACAACCATATTAACCAAATCATGTAATAGAAAAAATAGAATAGAAATGTGATCACGGTGACATAAATGGTTCAATATATTTTTAAAATGTTGATATTGCTATTTATTTTCAATTCTATTGACTTTGAACAAAAAAGGCAATGAAAAAATATTTTTTGTATTAGAAAAATCACTAAATTTATAGTAAATAGATTGTTCTTTTGATTTAACTCTTAGATGCCCAAATTTATAAACAATATTTGGTTACAATAGTTGGAAAGTTTCTTTTGAAAAGACTAACCTTCCTCTAGATTCTTAGGTATAGCTCCCTATTGTAGTAAGATTTATATTGAATTATGTTTGTTTCTAAATCTAAAACTGGGTGTGTTCTTAACCCGAGAACAAGAGAGGTAAACCAAGCTATGCCTAAATAGGAAGTAGGGGCTCTAGGTCTAGTTATTCTGAGTGGGATTTGGTTGGGGTGGGGGTTAGGGAGGACTGGGATGTCAACCTCGACAATCCTGGGGGTAACAAAGCTAGGTCAAATGATACAGGTGGAACATCAACCCTTGATCGAGAATAGTATAATTAACTCCCTTCCTCATTTTCTCCTTAACATCGACAACCATATTAACCAAATCATGTAATAGAAAAAATAGAATAGAAATGTGATCACGGTGACATAAATGGTTCAATATATTTTTAAAATGTTGATATTGCTATTTATTTCCAATTCTATTGACTTTGAACAAAAAAGGCAATGAAAAAATATTTTTTGTATTAGAAAAATCACTAAATTTATAGTAAACAGATTGTTCTTTTGATTTAACTCTTAGATGCCCAAATTTATAAATAATATTTGGTTACAATAGTTGGAAAGTTTCTTTTGAAAAGACTAACCTTCCTCTAGATTCTTAGGTATAGCTCCCTATTGTAGTAAGATTTATATTGAATTATGTTTGTTTCTAAATCTAAAACTGGGTGTGTTCTTAACCCGAGAACAAGAGAGGTAAACCAAGCTATGCCTAAATAGGAACTAACTCAGGCAAGAAATGATATTTAAGATTGATTAAGTTTATGAATTCACACATCTTATGAACCCACAAAACTTAATGAATCAATAATGCATACTAACTAAAACTAAACTAATTCAACATGAAACTAACTATAGAGAAAGAAAGACTAACTTGAAGGAAAACACAAAAGGGATTTCTCTTGAACCTATGTTGACAATACTATCATATTCAGTTCACTACCTCAAAACAAGGGAAAGAAGCTCTGTTCATTCCTTGTTTTAATTTAGATGAAAGAGAAGACATAAAATTAACATAAAACAAAATGGAACAAAAAATAATTGACACAAAATACCATTCAATTGTCTCTGCAACATCAAGTATCTCACACCAAAAATTAGTTGACCTTTTATTAATCTTTCATTCCATACATATAGGATTCTGAGATGACTGTTACAAAGGAAGTTTAATCAGTTCATCTCTTCTAAAATGACAAATGGAAAAAAGCCAATTTGTCCATTACAATTATTATATCAAAATACGAAAGAGGCGAAATATGAATCACTTCGCCTTCTTTCCCTTTTCTGATTTAGTCCTATAGGCCTTAGCAGTGACAGTGATTGGAATCAATTCTTCATGCCTATGAATGTGTACATTGGTATATCTTAAGATCTATTTAGAATTCTCTTTGGCCAAATATTTGATAGCACTCAACCAGTCTTGCATTTCCTCCATGGCCACGTGTACACATCCGCCAAGTTTCTGGAGCTCGAAAACTGTGCTCTGGTGACCAGAGGATATTCTCGTCAAACTATCTATAGAGTTGGAGAAGTTTGTCTGCATGATAGTTATTCCAATGTTTCCTTTCCCTTGTGCACTATTTTGCGAATCTGTATGTAGGCCTCTTAGGAGTTCATAGTCTCTATCATGATCTTTCTTCACTTTATTTTCTGTTTCCTTAAGCTCTTCCTCTGCCGCCATGATCATCTTGGACTTGAACTACATGTTCTAAAGCCACTCAAATAAAGGATCATCTCCTTTAGGAAATATCTTTGCTTCAACAGTCTCCTTAACCTTCATTTGGATGATCATCTCCAATAAAGAGACACAATCTTCACTTTTAACTCTTTCTACTACTAGGGTAGCTCTATTAGCTGAAATATTGTCCTTTTCTATCTCCAGCCTTAGTATGGCATTGCCAATCTATTCTATAATTGCAAGTCCCTCCGACTTGAGTTTCCCACTCCACTCTTTACCAATTTGTCCAAAGTGTTTATCTTCTTGGAGCTGGGAGATGAGTGCTTGGACATCGACAGCAACAGGATCACTAGTAATAGGCATTCCAAAAATGCTTGTCAATGGGGTGACCAATTTTTTGATGGAGTCATTCAGTTCTTGGATTTATGCCTTCATGCCGACCTTTGATAATTTGAGGCTTTCAAGCTATCCCTTTATTACCTCATTTGTTGACTTCCACAAGACAACCTTAGTGTCATGTTTGGCCTCCCCGAGATCTACAGAATGTAAGGCAAAGTCATCTGTAGACAAATCTTTGATTCTTCCTTCTTTGGTAGGCTTTGCAATCCCCACAGTTAGATGCCCTATTTCAGGATCTTGTCCAAGGATGGACAAGGTCTTCTTCTTGTTGACCTTGCTCAATGCTGATCCAAAGCAGATAACAAGAGATAAGGTATCCTTGTTCGGGGCTCCTTCATATTTCCTCTTTCTCTTTCTGTCTAGAGTGTCATCCAGCCATGAATCTGTGCCTGTCACCTTGGAGGCAGTCCCAAGAGAGTCTATGCTGAACATCTTTCTCTTGACTAGGGTGATTGCTTTCACGGTTGAAGAGAAAGGATTCTTTTGGGCCCATGAAATGAGCTTTAAAGAATCTTGGCCCTTATATAGCTTTGAAGTCTTCTTTGTTGCCTCATCAGATTTAGTAGACTCACTATCACTACTTGCACTTGGGTACTACTCGATAGGAGAAGTGTAACACTCACAGATGGGACTATGCTGCTATGAGGTGAGAGGGCAAGAGTAAGTACACCATCTTTTGGTTCCTCCACCTTCTCTTCTTAGCTTCTAGTTGGGTTCTGATTGCCGGGAGGGAGCCATCCTAGCAAGTCTTAGCCAAAGGAACACTTTTTTCAGGAGGTTGATCACCTTCACCTAATGGTTGAGCAGGACCTTGTGTAATGGCCAAGGTTGCTCTTGATGTGCCAATGTAGGAGGAGAAAGCTACTGCAACTGCTAAAGAATCTTGAGCGGATGTACTTTTACTTCGACTCCTTATTATGGTCCATTCGACCCATTTGCTAGTCCTTTTGATAATCCAAGCCATCATTATATCTAGCTCCTCTCTTGCATCTTCATAAGGTTTCGAGCTTATTGAAATACCTCTTAGCTTGGTTGGATAAGTATTACTATACATGTTCTGACTATCATCTTCTATGCCTTCTAAATCAATATAGATTTTATACATTTTTACTTGATCAATTTTTAGCCTAGCAAAAGCATGATCATGACTCTTGAACTCGTCCTTGCAATCTACCTAGCAGTCTTCAATGGTGGTGTTGTGTTTGATTACACTTCCAATTTGCAACACCTCCCTTCCATACCCATTTGAATCAAACATGGGCCTCAAGACTTCATACATCTCCAACTCATACTTCATTTCAAACACCTTTAGCATGTTCTTGGCATCAAAATGGGTTTCACAACTAAAAGCTCCCACTTTCATAGGGATTTCATACCCTTTCTTTTTTAGACTCTGACTCAGCACGTTCACTTGAGTAGTTTGTTGTACGATCTCAATCAACATGATCATATCACTCGGATATCTTGGTAGCTTCAAGGGGAAACCATCAAAAGCTACAAGATGCAAATATGAAAAAGGATGAGAACTGGATGAAATAACTCTCAAATTGGCGAATGGCCACCATGGCTTCAAGACTGAATCTCCTCTTTGGACATCCTTGCAGCTCCTTGCAAATTCTCATGGTGAAAGCATCATTAACTCTTACATATTCTGCATAACTATTTTCCAATTGTAGGAATGGGTAGAACTCATAAGACTTCACATCATTAGGAAAATTTTCAACCCTTGGGAGGCCTAGCCATAATTGTAAAGAAGCTAACATGTACATGAGGAAAGAGGACATATAGAATGTGTTGTAGAATTTTGCAACACGAAGAGCACTGGATAGAATCTTGCTTACCTCATGATCCCAATCAATATATTGGGTGTCAGAGCAGATGACTTGCACCAAAAAGAAATATTGCTCAACAAAATTTAAAGCTTCTATCTCACCTTTCAATCTGTGTAAGAGGACCAAGATATCAACAATCTCAGTTTTAAGATTAGTCCCAAACAAAGTATTAGGAACCTTACTCTTGGTGCTCCATATTTTTTGGAACCATGACTGCATTATTTCCTTCCTCTAGATCATCTTTTTGGTGGAGAATTCAGAAATAGCTCCTCCAAATTTCAAATATGAGAATTCCTCTTGTTCCAGAACTCGAAGGAAATCCACCACAGTTTTCCTATCAATAGAAATCAACACTGTGTCATCTAGTAGCACATTTTGTCTAGTTTCCAAATTGTAATGATTTATACATTCATGGATTAACTCTAGGGCCTAGACTGCAACCAAAAAACTAGCTACCTTGACCAACCTGCATCCTTAGAGCTTCTTAGTAATGGGATGGATCAGCTCTGACCTCACTCTCTTTTGTAAATCATACATGTTGTAGAAATGGAGAGAGGCATCCATGAAATTTTGCAATGAAGACTTAATTCCATTCAACCCATCGAAACCCACAAATCTAGTTGTCATTCTTTTTTAAAATCAATTTTGAATCAAGCGAATGAGGGGAATAGCTAATGCATGAAGATTGGCTTTTTGAAAAAGTTATGCACATTAACAGAATAATAGTTTAAGAAAGATCAGTAGTTTATTCAACTTTTCATGTTGCCATATATATGGGAGTCTTAATTCATCTGTTGATCTTCAGAATTTGCACCATAAGAATGAATTGAAGGAGAGATCCATTGAAAAAGTAAATGCATGGTTTTAATGGATATCTTTGGGTCTTTTCACTGATCCATTGGCCCAACGGTAACTTTATATCTTCCCATACTTACTTTCTCGTTTTCCTTTAAGTTTCGAGAAGTTACCAATAGAATACTCCATGGGAAAATATCTACTGAGTTGAATTCTTTTCATTAATTCTTTCCTGCAATGGCTATATTATTTCTATTATCATCTTGAGATGTTTTGTGCACAAATTGTGAGTTGAATCTACTTACTAGCTTGATTTTCTTTAAAATCTGGGAAATTGTCTTCATGGGTTGAAAACCCATCGAGGAGAAGAAAATTTGTGTTTATCCACCAACACATCTCTTTTAATTGAACCTTACATCATTTTCATTTATGGGTTTGGAAATGTCTAAGTAAGGTGCAAAAATTTTGTAGGGACCCACCTTTTGTTTCTTTTCCTTCAAAATTACCTTTTGCGGCAAAACCCACTTCATGAGTTGAAAACCCACCGAGGAGAAGTTCATTTGGAGTTTTTTGCTCGGAATGATTATTAGAGCTATGATGAATCCTAAACATTTTTTGAGGTAAATAACTGTAAAGGGAACATGGATTCACCATAGGGTACTTTTCTATTTCCTTGCTTTGATTCCTATGCATCATTTGGCACCCTTTGCAGCAAATCGTCTTCATGGGTTAGAAACCTGCCGAGGAAAAGACAAATTTTGAAATTCCACAAGCTTCTTTTTCTATGATAAATTGATAGACCAAAAGCAAGTATAGCTTGTAAATGATCATTGCATGAGAAACATGAACCTTGATTAGATCAAGCACTAACCTACCCATACAATCCCTTGACAAAATGGAGAACCACTCAACTATGAAATGCGGAGAAGGAGAAATGGAGAAATCTGATGGAGACTCTTTACACCTAAGAAGGTTTAGACCTAGACTCAAACACAACTAGGAGCCTATTAAAGTGCAAATTTTCACTTTTACTAATTAGTTAGAGGATGAAAAGTGGGGCAAAACATATGCTAGGTATCAATAAATGAGCAATAAAATTGTAAAGTACATATGTTAGGTGCATATTTCAATGTAATTCAATTTGTATTACTCTATTGTTGGGCAAATTCATTGTGGAAAAACTTTGTTTTGTTCTCCACCAAGTTTCCTTCCCTTTGGCTTTCATACATCTCTATAAATTTTCGTCCACCTCTAATGATCACTCTACTTTTCCTATTTCCATAACATCAATGGTTGTGACTACCTCAACTCCTTTTGACTTCTGAAAATTTCAAACCCTTAAGAATCCTCCTTTTTCCATTTTTTTCCTCTAAAACTAGGGTTCTAAATTTCTCTATTGCTATATATTCTTGTTCATAGGTGTTGATCTACTAGTGGGCTTGGCCTATTTGAGGAACATCTATCAATGTGGGTATGCTTTAACTTTTTTTGACATTTGAAAATCTAGCTTAAAGAATCCTTTGTTTTCCATGTTGATTTTTTATATCTGAAACTAAGGTTTGTAATCTCATTCATGTCTACTTAACATGGTTTTATCTTTTTCCTTCAAGGAATTTTCTACTATTATAGTCATGTCGTGTAATGATGCTCAAGAAGACTCAATGGTGATAAATTTCTCTTCTTGTTGAGAATAGATTGAAGAAGCTAATCTAAGAGGGAGATTGTTGAGAACATACAAGTATGACTAATTTGCTTCAATTATTGTATTATCACTGATGTCAAACCTACTATTTTCTGATAAGACAATTGCTTATAAGATTTAAGTACTGTCACTTATTTGATTGATGAAAAAGATTTGATCAAAAGATGTAATAATAGCACCTAGAGTAAAGGTTGAGTTATGATTATGTAGAGGAGTGCAAGAATCAATTAAGACAATGATAACACGATGTATTCATAATCTACTTAAGGTTACAAAGGCTTGTTACACTAAGAAGATTTAGAAGAACAAGTTACACAAAGTTTGTTTGCCAAGCTTGACCGAGTGGATAGTCGGTGCCAAGCAAAGTTAGTGCAAGCTGAGCAGAAAACTAGTTGGAGCCAAGTAAAAGCTTATTCTAGTGTATGTTGAGTAGAACAGTGGATGCTGAGTAAAGTTTAGTTGATGTCGAGTACTAATAAACTTTAGTTCATGTCGAGTGATTTTATAGAGGATGCTGAGCAATGTAGTATGTGTCAAGCATTAGAAGCTAGATAATGTCGAGCTGTTGCATTATTTAAACGATCATGAATTCAATGGATTTGAGATGACAAGTTTGTTTTCTTAGATTATGCAAACCAAGTGGAAGATAAGATTGATGAGCTGGTGGCACAGAATTCAAGGTAAACCATTTAAAAGTGAATTCAAAGTGGATTTTAGGAGAAGTCTCTAGAAGAGATATGGAATGCGGGGTGGATTCATTGTATCCTACTTAATCCATCCAAAACCTAAATTGGATGATGGAGAATGAGTGATAAAAGATCTTAATTTTCTATTTATAGGAATGGCTAGTCATGAAGCAAGGTTTTCATGTGTGTGAACCTAAGGAAGAAAAGGAGACAAGGTTTTTGCTTCATCAAGTGACCTAGAGAAGAGTTTGCAATGACATGTTAAGCAAGAAGGCTTAAGGATATGAATGCTTGAAGGGTGAACAAGCTATTAGAGCTGCAATGTATGAAGGCCAAGTAGAATGGAGGATTGGATAGTGATCTGTAATTTGCAAATGAAGTTGTAAGTTGTTATCAGATCAAAACCTTACTATTACTATCTAACAATTGTATCAATTTATGGTAAATCCTTTGGATTAAGGTTGACCTAACAATCAATTATGAATCCTTTAATTGGGTGACATTCCAAGTGAATGATTTAAAGTCCTCTAACAAGGCTCACTTCTAACAGGGTGATTGAAATCCTTTAACAGGGTCACATTTACAGTGTGTATTGTAACCTTTAACAGGGTATCAATTCAGAAGAGTGAAAAGAGTAGCATGTTTCTGGTGGTTTTTCCCAAATTGGGTTTCTACGTAAATAATTGTATCAAGTGTGTTGATGAATCTATTATGTTTCATGTTTATATTTTTGCAAGTTGATTTGACAGTAACGTACAAGTTTTAAGTGATTGCATAATCTTATGGATGCATGCATGATGAACAATGTTTTATGGGTTCACTAAGCTGTAAAAAGTTTTATTTATACATCTGGACCTTGGATAACTGATTCACCCCCCAGCTCTCATTTATTCTAAAGTATTCCAACAATTAGTATCAGAGCCATCTACTTAAGAGGACTAGAAGCACAAAGATCAAGATGTCAAAAAGAGAAGTACCCAAGCTCAATAGAGATAACTTTCTTGCATGGAAAAGTTTGATGAAGCTACACCTTGAAGGACTTGGAGATCATGCAAAATCTACCATTACCACTGAGCATTAATCCTATTGGTGCCCCAACTACTGAGGATATGAGAAAGAAGAAAGAACACAATTCGACAATGTTGGAGATTGCCTCTGCCCTAAGCTATACTAAATTTGATGATATCAAAGGCCTTAATAGTGCAAATAAAATGTGGGATGCTCTAACCAATATCTATGGAGGAGATGCCAAGTCTCAGAGGTAAGTTTGATGATATGAGAATGGAAGAAGGTGAAATATTGCTCAATATATTGCAAGGATAAAATAAGTTGTTAATGCAATAAGAGGAACTACTAGAAAATTAGATGACGACACTATGCTAAGTAAAGCCTTGAGAACACTACTACCTATATATACTATTAGAGTTCCAAAAATTCAAGAGTTAAGATGTATACCAGGGAACGATCTATCACTTGAAGGTCTGGTAGGTAGACTCACTGCTTTTGAGCTATCTAACTTTCATCATTTCAAACCTGAAAGTATTGAATCTTCTTTCAAATCCAAGGTATCATTAAAAGAACCTGAAGAGAAGAAAAAGAACAAAAAGAAGAAGTATGTGTCCAGTGACAGTGATACAGACGAGAAGGATGTAGAACAGCTTGAAGCACTACTAGAAAGAAGATTCCACAAAGGTAAAGGTAAGTTTAAAGGTAAATTACTTATCATTTATTTCAATTGCAATGAGGTTGGTCATATTGCTACTAGATGTCTAGAAAAGAAGAATTATAGAGGTGGTGACAAACACAAGAGCAGAAGAGACGAAGACAACAAGGACTATAGAGACGAAGGCAAAAATTCACGCTACATTACTGAAGAGGAAGCAAAGTATGATTCTGATGAACATGATGATGAAGTCGTGTATGTTGCAATGAAGGATAAATTTGATGAAGATGAGGCAATTTCACTTGTGACTCATGTGAACAAGAATGGTAGATGGATCATTAGCAGTGGATATTCAAATCATATGACTGGAGACAAAAGTAAGTTCATTACTTTGAATTGTTATGATGGAAATGGTGTAAGATTTGGTAATGATGCACCATGTTTGATAAAAGGAAAATGTTCTATCAAACTCAAAGATAAGATTTTATGTGACAATACTTACTATGTTGAAGGAATTAACTATAATCTTTTGAGTGTGTCACAACTAAATAATTCAAGTTGTAAGGTTGAGTTTGAGAACAAGATTGCTAAGATATATGATATTGATTGGAAACTGATTGCAAAGGGTGATCAAACTAGAAGTAATCTATTCTATCTTGACATAGAGGATGCTACTTGTCTTTTTGTAAAATTTGATGATGCATGGTTGTGGCACTAAAGGTTATTTCATGTCAATTTTGATAACTTGGTCAGTATTAGTAACATGAGAAAGTTAGAGGTTTGCCTAAGTTGAAGAAGCCTGATAATATAATGTGCAAACAATGTCAGTTAGGAAAAATGACAAGTCAACTTTTAAGAGTAAAGCTTATACCTCTAAAGAAATACTAGAGATTGTTCATACTGACTTGTGTGGTCCAACTGATGTGCAAAGCTACAAAGGAGATAAGTACATTATGCTGCTTATTGATGATTATTCTAGAATGATAACAATTATGTTTATGAAATAGAAATCAAATGCTTCCCAAATGTTTAAGTGGTATTTAGCAAGAGCTGAAAATGAAATAGGTAAAAGTCTGAAGTGTTTAAGATCTGATAGAGGAGGAGAATTCACATCAAATGTGTTTGAGATGCTTTGTAATGATAGAGGAATCGAAAGACAGACATTTGCCCCTAGAACCCCTCCACAAAATTGGAATATCTGAAAGAAGGAATAGATCTATAATGGGCTATGCTAGAACACTCATGATGGAGAAAATTGTTGCTTTGAAATAAAGGAGAGAAGTTGTAAGTACACCTATCTATACCTTGAGTTGTGTACAAGTCAAGAAAGGTACTCATTTAACACTTTTTGAACTATGGTATGGATACTCACCCAATGTGAAATTTTTTAAGTATTTGGAAGTAAGTGTTACATTATTAAAGACTTTAGGAATGGTAAACTAGATGCAAAAGGTGATGAAGGTATATCTTAGGATATTTCATAAGAAGTAAAGCTTACAAATGTTTAAATACTAACAATAGAAAATTTGTGGAAAGTGAAAATGTGAATTTTAATGAATATACAGAAGTACATGAGGCTAAACCTATGAAAAAATCAGAAGATTACAAATCATTTGTATACTTTTATGAAGGTATGCATGATGATGAAGATGCTACAAATTAAGCTAAAAATCAACAACAACTTTCAGTGATTATTGAGTCACACCCCATGAATGTCGAGTTGCATTCAGGAATTGAGCTGCATTTAGATGCTGAGTTACAAAATGAAGTTGAAGCACATTTTGTTTCTGAGATTAGTGTACATGAAAGAGATTTTGAATTACCTGACTAAGATGTATACAATGACTCTAAAGTTGGAAGACAAAATGAGGAAACCAAAGCTAAACCAAGATTGTCCAAATATGTGAAGAGACATCATACTACTACACAAATCATTGGAGACAAAGATGCTAGACCAATGAAAAGAAACAAATTGAGAGATGATACATGTTTGCTAAGTACGAAGGAACCCAAATCAGTAAAATATGCATTGGAAGTTGTGGACTGGAGTAAAGCCATGGAAGAAGAGATTGAACAAATTGAGAAAAATAAAACATGGACTCTAGTTCCCAGACCAGAAGACAAAAATGTGATTGGCACTAAATGGGTATTCAGAAACAGGCTAGATGAAAATAGTGAAGTCATAAGCAACAAAGAAAGATTAGTTTGCAAAGGATATGCACAAGAGGAAGGGATTGACTATGGAGAGACATTTTCTCATGTTGCTAGGTTGGAAGGAGTAAGAAGTTTACTTCCTTATTCTACATACAAAGGTTTCAAAGTTTATCAAATGGATGTTAAATCTGCATTTGTGAATGACATATTAGAGGAAGAAGTTTACATAGAATAGCCAGAAGGATTTGTTGATGTTAACAACAAGAACATGGGATGTAGACTACACAAAGCTCTATATGGTTTGAAACAAGCACCAAAAGCATGGTATGAGAGACTTCATAATTATCTTGTGAAGATTGGATTTGAAAGGACTAATGATGGCAACAATTTGTACATGAAGATAGAGAAAGGAAAAGGTATTTTTTTATCTGAAATTTTTGTTGATGATATCATATTTGGAGGTCAAGATGCTTTATGTAAGGATTTTGCAAATCAAATGAAGCAAGAATTTGAGATGTCTATGTTTGGAGAGATCAATTTTTTTGTGGATTTGCAAGTATATTAGATGAAATATGGTATATACATCACTCAGTCAAAGTATGTCAAAGAAATATTGAAAACTTTCAAATTGGAGGATTCCAAACTAGTAAGTACACCTATGGTGACAAGACACAAGTTGTTAAAGAATGATGATTTAGCTGAGGTAAATCAAATGCTATACAGGTCTATGATTGACAAATTATAATATGTAGTACATAACAGACCTGATATTACATTATCTATAGGGATAGTTGCAAGATTCTCTGCTAATCGTAGGGAGAATCACTTACTAGCTATAAAGAGAATAATAAGATATCTAAAAGGAACAAAAGAGTTTGGTCTATCCTACAAGAAAAATGAGAAATTTGAATTAAGAGCCTACACTGATGTTGATTGGGCTGGAAGCATTGATGACAGAAGGAGCACTAGTGGAAGAGCATTTTTCTTAGGCAATAAGCTACTTAGATGGACTAGCAAGAAAGAAAACTGCACTTCACAATCTATTGCTGAAGTTGAATATGTTTTTGTTGCTCTAAATTGTACAAAAATTGTATGGATCAAATAGCTACTCAGAGGTATGAAGGAAGAGATCATAGAACCAGTGACACTTTATTATGATAATACAAGTGCTATCAATATACCAAAGAATTTTGTGATGCAGACAAAGACTAAGCACATTACAATCAAGTATCATTACTTGAGAGAATTAGTTCAAGATAAAGAGGTGAATATGGAATATGTCAACACAAAAGAGAAAATTGTTGATATCTTCACAAAAGCATTATCTAAGGATTCTTATGAGTATCTAAGAGGTAAACTAGGGGTGATACCCTTATCAAAGGCTATCTAAGTAACAAGAGGAGTGCCCTACATCAAACAAGTTGATGTTCATATGTTACAAATTGGTGCAATGGATCTTACTTTAGGAGCTGCCTAAAGTAATCGAAGAGCTAAAACTTCAAATTAGTCACAAGAAATGTGACAGAGAGAGAAAACTGAAGAAACTGAAAAAGCTTATATCTGCATGTTGAGATGACAAGTTTTTGGCATAAGTCTTTGGGATTGTTGTCAAAGAGGGAGATAATTATTGATCAAGTTAGTATAATTTCTTAAGAGATTGACTGATCATAAGGAAAAATGAATGATAATTAGAGAAATTTTACCAATATTAGAGGGAGAAAACTACTAAAGGAGACAATTGTTGATGAGGACAACAAAGAGGGAGGAAGCCTAACATCTGCCTAGTAAGAGGGAGATATAAGAAGAAACTCAAAGGGAGTTATAAGAAAGAGTTTTGTAACCTATTCAGAAGATGGAAGTTGTTGATAGAGGGAGAGATTTCAATACAAGGAATTATTTCTTTTTGGTATTTTGGTCATCTTACTATTTTAACCTAGTCAATTTGGTTGAACAAGATGTTTTCCATTTGGTTGATCAATTTGGTTTGTCATCAATGCCAAAGAGGGAGATTGTTGAGAATAGATTGAAGAAGCTAATCTAAGAGGGAGATTGTAAAGGAAGATTGTTTGGAACATACAAGTATGACTAATATGCTTCAATCATTGTTTTGTCATTGATGTCAAACCTGCTATTTGCTAATAAGACAACTACTTATAAGATTTAAGTACTATCACTTATTTGATTGATGAAGAGGATTTGATCAAAAGATGTAACAATAGCACCTAGAGGAAAGGTTGAGTTATGATTATGTAGAGGAGTACAAGAATTAGTTAAGATAGTGATAACATGATGTATTGATAATCTACTTAAGGTTATAAAGGCTAGTTACACTACGAAGATTTAGAAGAACAAGTTACACAAAGTTTGTTTGCCAAGCTTGACCCAGTGGATAGTAGGTGCCGAGTAAAGTCAGTGCAAGCCAAGTAAAAAACTAGTTGGAGCCGAGTAAAAGTTCATTCTAGTGTATGTCAAGCAAAACAGTAGATGCTGAGTAAAGTTTTGTTGATGCCAAGCACCAATAAACTTTAGTTTGTGTCGAGTAATTTTACAGAGGATGCCAAGCAACAGAGTATGTGTTGAGCATCAGAAGCTAGATAATGTTGAGCTATTGCAATATTTAAAAGATCACGAATTTGATGATCTGAGCTGAGAAGTTTTTCCTCTTGGATTACGTGAACTAGGTGGAAGATAAGATTGATGAGCTGGTGGCACAAAATTCAAGGTAAACTATCTTTTGGTGAATTCAAAGTGGATTCTAGGAGAAGTCTCTAGAAGAGATATGGAATGTGGGGTAGATTCATTGTATCCTAACTAATCCATCCAAACCCTAGATTGGACAATGGAGAATAACTGACAAAAGATCTTAATTTCCTATTTATAGGAATGGCTAGTCATGAAACAAGGTTGTCATATTCGAGAACCTAAGGAAGAAAAGGAGACAAGGGTTTTGCTTCATCAAGTGACCTAGAGAAGAGTCTTCAATGGTATGTTAAGTAAGAAAGCTTAAGGATATGAATGCTTGAAGGGTGAACAAGATTTCAGAGCTACAATGTATGAAGGCCAAGCAGAATGGAGGACTGAATAGTGATTTGTAATTTGCAAATGAAGTTATAAGTTGTTATCAGATTAGAGCCTTACTGTTACTCTAACAATTGTATCAATCTAGGGTAAATCCTTTGGATTAAGGTTGACCTAACAATCATTTATATATCCTTTAACTGAGTGGCATTCCAAGTGAATCGTCTAAAGTCCTCTAACAAGGCTCACTCCTAATAGGGTGATTGAAATCCTTTAATAGGGTCACATTTAATAGTGTGTATTGTAACCTTTAATAGGGTTGGCCTTTCATAGGGCATCACTTCAGAAGAGTGAAAAGAGTAGCATGTTACTAGTGGTTTTTCCCAAATTGAGTTTTCATGTAAATCATTGTGTCAAGTGTGTCGATGAATCTGTTATGTTTCATGTTTACATTTATGCAAGTTGATTTGATAGTAACCTACAAGTTTTAAGTGATTGCATACTCTCATGGATGCATGCATGATGAACAATTTTTTATGGGTTCACTAAGCTGCGAAAAGTTTTATTTTTACATCTGGACCTTGGATAACTGATTCACCCCCCTTGTTAGTTATTCTAAAGTATTACAACGCTTCTTACCCTCTAGAAATCCCCTCCCCCTCCATTTTTCTCTTGCCCCCTCCCCCTCTCCCTCTCCTTCCCTCTCTTTCTACCATGACCATCTTTTATTATTATATGTCATCTCTCTCTCTCTAAAAAAAAAAAAAAACACACACACACATCTTCATAATCATCCTCATTCAATCATAAATGTTATTTAAGACATGTCTGAGTGAAAAGCAATATTTTTACATTAAAAAATGTGTACGAGCTTTGTAAAACTATCGACATGGTGCAAATGAAAAAAAGTCTAGCTCTTCATAACCCATAAATCTTATTAAGAGATTTATTTTTTTGTTTGAAAAAAATAGGCTCAATTTTTGAAGATAGGTAAGTGTAGGATCATGGTGGGCCAAACTATAACCTTAAGTGGCAATGCAAAATCAACAAATCAAGTTTATGTCAACTTGACATGCAATTTTGAACTAGTTATGAAGTTGATAATAAAAAGTTGTAAGAATAGGATCTGTAGGAAATTGAATGTAGTTTCTGAAGTATTGGGTCTTATTTGAAAATAATTACTATATGATTGGTCAAAATTTCATTTTTAAATACAGTGTTACAAAAATTTCAGGACAAAAATAAGTAGGTGTATGTCTGACCAATTTAATCATAATTAGATAATTATTTTTTATAAGATTTTATATATCAGAAGTAGACTCACGTCTAGATGTGACAAATATTTTTGGGTATTTTTATTCCAAATAATTATGAATATTTTGCTACAATGTTATCAAGAAAAAAAAACGTGTGTCTGACCACCGTAACTAATTCAAGACTTTACAAAATTTAATATTTCTTTTATTTTAATTGTATTAGGGAAAACATAGAATGTGACACATCTTTCAAATTTCAAAACTATTTTACGGTTTGAATGTTATAGTTATTTTTCAATCAGTGTGTAAATCAACATCTTATATGTATCTTCTTTTAAAAATAAGTAATAAATACTTATCAAACTAAAATCTTGGCAGCAATTATATCACTACAAAGTTGAGAATGTCATCTACAAACCCTTTTTATTTCAGTGAATTTTGTTAGATTAAAAGTCATTAGATATGTCATTGAAGTCTTGAACATCCCTAAATGTTGCAAATTCACATTTTTTTAGTTGAGCAAGGAGGCTTGGTAATTGTCAAGCCTAATCGAATACCCAATATATCGGTTACCCAATAACCTCCTGCCTAAATTTGTAAATGACTCACATGGAAAATGGAGGGTGGGGTTCGAAAGTTGAAGAAGGATCATGATTATCCTCTCCATGATCCATATGATGTCCAAGTCAAATGTGTTTTTTATTTCCATGATCCATGTGATTACAAATTGTGCCATTTAATATATATATATATATATATATATATAGTTTATGGGCTATATATTTTTAATATATTGTATTAGACATAGTATAGCATATTTTATTATATATAGTATAGCATATTATACTATAATACATTTTATTATACATAGTATAACATATCATATTATAATATGTTTTAATTTAGTATATTAAGTTTTAAAATATTTTATTATGTTATATCATATAGTACCTAGGATATTAAACCCATATTATATATAGGGACAAATGTGTCAAAAGGGGTCATAGGTTATCCTGTGACCCCTTTTGACCCATATTAACAAATGTAATGTGTCCCTAGGGGTCTAGGAAACTTAGAGACATATTTCATCATCAAATGTGTCAAAATATGAACAAGAAAAATGTGTCATCATCAGATGTGTCAAAAGGGGTCGACCCATATGAACAAATGAAATGTGTCCCTAGGGGTCCTAGGATGCATATGGACATGTGTCATCACCAAATGTGTCAAAAAATTTTGACCCATATGAAAAAGAGAAATTTGTACATATGTCATCATCAAATGTGTCGAAAGGGGTGATAGTTCTATGACCCATTTCGACCCATATGAACAAGCAAAATGTGGCCCTAGGGGTCGGGACATATGTCATCATCAAGTGTGTCAAAAGGGTCATTGTTTATCCTATGACCCTTTTTTTCTCATATGAACAAGCAAAATGTGTCCTTAGGAGTCCTAGGTCCCCTAGGGACATATGTCATTATCAAAATGTGTGGAAAGGGGTCATAGGTTATCCCATGACCCCTTTCAACCCATATGAACAAGTAGAATGTGTATCTAAGGGTCCTAGGTGTTGAAACTTAGAGCCCAGAGATCAGTAATAATCAACAACAACAAGTAGAAGACAAAACTAAAATAAGGAACACCAGAAATATCCTAGGAAAACCCTTCTAGAATGAAGGGAAAAACCCATCCACACAACAAAACATATCTTTATTGATAATGAAATTCAAGTGTACAATGTTGTTTGCATGATGCAAATATATAATAATAGGAGACCCTTCACATGATAGGTGAAAGGTCTCTTGAGATTCCTATAACTCCTATAATTAATTATGACTCTTCGAATATTCATGCCTCAATGCATGAGAATGACACATGTCATTTACATTTAATAATACAAATTAAAACTTAAGTGTCTTTTTCAGCTAAACGTAATAATAATGGTAATAATGTTCATATTTCTAGAGATAAAGATCTCTATCACAGCTACCATCCTCAATACTCCCTCTTAGCCAGAGAGATATCTTTTGCTAAACAATCACACAAGATTGCAACCAAAATGTTAATGATGAAATTTTATCCCATATATCTTATTAGATTCATCAAAAACTATAACAATCAATCATATTCATGGAATCGCTCAACATGAAACCTTGTAACAATTAATCACATTCATGGAATCTCTCAACATGAAAACCAATAACAATTAATCACATTCCTAGAATCTCTCAACATGAAAACCTATAATAATCAATCACATTCATGGAATCTCTCAACATGAAAAGATTTGCAAGACTCACAGCTAAACCTTTCTTTATGGACTCTCTCAACATGAACTATCATGAAATCTCTCAACATGACATCCAACTCCCATCACATAATCTCTCAATGTGATGACATCATGGACTCTCTCAACATGATGTTCACTATCGCATAGTGAAAGAGTTATCATAGGTGATCTTACAATCTTGTTTATTCACATAAGAATAACAAAATAAGACTTTGTTTCATTTTAGTCTCAGATTTCACAAATACCATAAGCATCACAAGCATACATGAGAATGAAGGGAATTAAAAAAAACACTCCCTTTTAATTATGAAGCCTCCCTCTAAAGCTAAAATCTCCTTCTAATGATCAACATTATTGTCCAAACTACATAATATCATTGCATCCTGTGAATATGTAACAACAATATTCATCTCAATGCTTAATTTTGTATCAAAAGAGATCATCATTAATGTTAAAACATAAACTATTCTTAGTGATTTAATTCATCATCTAATCTTAGTATATTAACATCTAAGATCAACATGATATCTCCAACTTGAGTGCCAAACATATTTCCTTCTCATGACAAATTCTACTATGTAGATAACTAACACAAAGCCATGACAGATATCAATTACTTTCACAGATTTATCGTTTCATTAGTTAATGACATCTCAAGAATTATATTGCAGCCAACTCAAATACTATATACAGAAGATACACATCTTAATTATATATAGAAAAGAGATTACGTACCTCAATTGTTACAAAAATGTTACTTTTGGGCATATGCACCGAGTTGTGGTGTCAAAAAGGTGACAAGGTTTTTTTTTTTCCTAATTTCAATAGCGCATACACGCTATTTGCACAATCAAAAAAGTATATATGATGGGCTGCAGACCCGTAACCCATCATTTTTTTCTATTCCCACGGAGAACAGCGCGTACGTGGGTCAAAAACTCAAGTTTTCACCATCATTTGCCAATATGCCTCCTCGCCAACGAAATCCAAGACAACAATCACACCCACGATGATGCCATAAGTGATATAACTTAACTTTGCGTTGTTTAATATGTTTTTCATATTGTTTTGTAGGTTTTTAATATTATTTTATAGGGTTTTTACAAATTTCATTTAGATTTGTTTATTTATTTGGATTTCAATTGATTTTTTCTCAGGAAATGTCCATAATCAACCAAAAAATCCACAAGAGCCTCAAAACCCTCAAAACCAAAACCCTCCTCAAGAAGAACAACAAATTCCACAACCCAAACCAATTGCAAGACCTCTGCTAGGCACACAAGAAAATATAATAAATGAAATAGAGAGAGGAAAAGCTGAATTAGAAAGACTCATTGCTTGGTTGAAAGAATCTGGACAAACCAATCCAATGAGGGCTTAATTGGCATCATCCCTCGAATCCATTAACACCTAGATAGCCTTAGTTAGTGGTCAATTAGATATTTGGTAGGTTAAGAGGGATGAACAAAAAATATTTTATGCAAATAAATTGTCATATGAAGATGTTAAAAAAAAAGAAATACCAAAAAGTAGTATATGTGCATTATTTAGAAAACCTAGTGAGCAAAATACTATTAGAGAGGGTACTAAATGATTCCCCATCCATTGGTGCATACACGATGCTATTAGAAACAATTTTTGGGATACATGGTGGATGGTTTTTGATGCCCCTCCTTGCAACAATCACGAGGTCCCCATGTATTTTTTGAAGAAATTATATTGTGAGTTTGTCCTTGGGGAGATCCCCAATTATTTTGATATATTAGACTCCCAGGGTAGAGGTGGGGGGTCATCATTTGAGAGGTCGGGAGCATGTCGTGACCCTAATGTAGTTAGGGCACCTGTGGTCAAGCCACAACGTGAGCATGTGACTATTCCTTCAGTTGTGAAGGAAAATGTAGAGGCCAACACTCTAGGGACCATTAATGTTTTGATGCAAACCCTTATCCATTCCATGATCCCATTAGTTGAGGGGGAGCCTTCTATGCATCGTGGTCACATGTGCACTTCATGTAGATCCCTATGCACATTTGAAACTCATGCTGGAGATGGTGCGGATGATGGGCTTGTCATCGATCAGTTCCTGAACGATACATTTGGCATTAACACACAGGTAAATTACAATTATAATTTACTAATTTGATCACATTTCATATGTATAGTGAATGATTAATTAATTAGCATCTATTGACATTGTTCACAATTCAGGGTCAGAGTGTTGGTGGGCCTAGCAGCGATCCTCTAGGCCCATTTTTCATTCCTTCCATGAGTCTTGAGGTATGTATCAATTTAATCATTTTAATTAATACATATATTTATTACGTAATCATATTAAGGATTGACAAAAAAAATTATGCATGTGCATCAGTTCTCCATAGGACCTTCAACCTTTACCACAGACTCGAAGCATAGACATTGTACGAGCTTCACACAGGTGCAGTTGTTTCATGTTAATTTAATTCATTTGATTATATTTATTTTATGTTTCATGTTAGATGTAACGTGTATTGTATGACATGCAGCTCATGATGTCGGACACATCTCCTCATCTGTGACAGTCTATTGATAGTGGAGTGGCTGCAGCTGTGGCTAGCTCATAGCCACTAATGGAGGTATGAAAGAATTTTCTTCATTTTAGTTGTTGTTTATAATAGTTAATCCCAAAATTTCTAATGTTATTTATAAGTGATTATATTTATTGAATTTTTGTAGGGTCTCGTCACGCTTGATCATCCACAAGCATTTGAGGTGAACTTACAGAGTGATTATTTGTTGGTGGTAAGAAAATAATTGATTTTGTGTATATATATATTTGATTTCAACGTATAATAAAGATTGATTCATATCTAATTTTTTTGTATCAGTTGGAGATGGAGAAGAGCATCAACAAGAGGTCAAGTGAGCGTGTCGGGAGGGTCCCGTCATCTCCACTATTTCCCTCCACACGACGACAGAGGACGTCGAGAGACTTGTTTCCTTCCCCTCTTGGGAAGGAAAAGATGTAGTTGATCTAGACATATATATATATATATATATATATATATATATATATATATATATATATATATATATATATATATATATATATATATATATATATATATATATAGGCATTAGTGGACATATTCGATACACATTTGATGTACATGACATTCTATATTTGATGTATGACATTTATTTGATGTATGACATCATTCAACTTATGACATTATTGTTTAATATATGATATGTTTTTTCATATAAGACATATGATATGATATGTTTCTTCATGTTTGTTCATGTATGCCATTAAATTAGATATGTTCATGTATGACATTAAATTAGATATGTGCATGTATGAAATTAAATTCAATACCTAATCTATTGAAAACTTTGATAGAATATTGATTAACAATAAACTTTATCATTGTTTAAGCATAAGTTAATCATTTCCAATATGTCATCGTCATATGATTTATGATCTTGTTCATGTTTAAAGTTTTCCTTCTCTATCATTTGTTTATCAAGTTTAATTCAATACCTAATTAGTTTGAATTTTTGATACAATATTGATTGGCAATAGACTTTATCAGCTAATATTCGTGGACCTCTTGGCAATTGGTCACCTAAATGAGAACCTTGAGATTTATTAGGAACTCCATTAAAGAAATTAGTAGTTTGAAATTACTCTATCCAACAAAATTAGATCAAAAGTTCTCTAAACATTTATGTTAAAAATAAGAAAAAAATTTGATCACAAGTGGTCACAAAGTTTGTGTAGAAGAAAAAATCATTGTTACAAAAAGAATATAGACAAGAAGAAAAAACACAATTAGCTTGTTGAGCTTCAATACATAGCCACCATTCTTTATCATCAATTGAAAAATGTTAGAGATAGTAGAGAAAAGATGGATTATTTGCAAAAAAAAGTCATTTTAAAAATCATAAATGTAACATAATCACTAATAGTTTTATGTGTTTTCATACATTAATGATTGTAACATAATCCCCAGTTGATTGGAATGTGTTGTTATTATTCTATAGTAACTAGATTAAGGTAAAACTAAAAGTTTAATAAATAGTTGTGATGTATAAGAAAGAGAGATATCTCACATGAGAGGGGGATGAATCTAAGATGACACATAAGATACTTGTAAGAGGGAGCTATACTTGTTAACGAATTTACAATGCATGTTATGGAAAATTATAGAGCATCTTTAAAAGGAAATAAAAGAGTATGACAAGTGAAAGGAACATGTTGTTTTGTAGACTCATATTCAAATTTGGGTATCGATTTTCTAATGAAGGATTCAAGCACTGCAATTTTGTAGTTTTGGCTCATGTTATCCTTGTATCTCACTCTATCTTGTATCTCACTATCTCTTATCCACCCTCCTCTTCATATTTCTATTTTTTCCATATCTATGTAGCCATCTATCCTCTTCATCTCCCCCTCACTAATGCAAAGATGTTGAGCAAGAAGTGAGGTTTAAGCACTTTCTTCTTCCTAATCTACCAAACTAAACTTGTGGCCTTCCTAATATCTTACTCCTTTAGGATATCATTTTTGTGGCCTATCTAAAGTGATAGGGTCATTTGTGAACTCCTCCAAGGGGAGTATTTCTCCAATCAAGATCTTGCACCTTTTTGTTTTAGGGACACTAGCCCTATTCCAAGCCAATAACTGTAACTCTTCACCAATGGCTTCGCCAACCCCAAGTTTCTATTGGGACACCTTCCTTATGTTGAACTGATTGAGAATCAACTCTTGGTTTAACCCTCCAATTGTCATATAGTACAAAATGTTGACTATCATAGAATTCCTTGTAGGTCTCCTAATCTGATTTTATAGACTTAAATTCCACTTAGGTTGAAATCTAACTATTCTATAGTTAGATTCAGACACCCTTTTGAAATTTATTTAAGACTCCAAAGCCTAGATTCCCAATTCCATTCCTGTAGCACCTAACCCATGTAAAGTACATAGACCTAATAAGGTCACACTAGGTTTGGTTTTCAAAGTAATTACTAGATAATTGGTGCATGGATTGGTGCATGGCCTCAGACCTCCTCTATTCACCAATATTTATCATCTTCAAATTATGGTGAAACACAATAATGTTTCCACTTTTTTCTATTATATATTCCCCCTTATGAAAATACTCATAGAACTAATAAACCATTCATCTCCTCCTTGCAACACTTCTCTACTTCATGTCTTTGCTTGACTCATATCTTAACTATAACACTTCTCTCCCTGAGTAGCATTCACCAATAGTTCATTTATCCCCCTTTGACTCATATCTTCTATTTTTACATCACTACCTTTGATATAAGTCCATTCAATATTTTATCTTCATTAACAATTTATCAATGTTTTAAACTAAATTTCCAATGTTGTTAACTAAATTTCCCCTTTTCTTAACATCTTTAAAGTTAGTCAATATTGATTATCCATTGTCACATAGGAATAGGATGAGGTTGGGGATAGGGTTTACCTAGCCACTTGGAGCTAACAGAGTAGACAATTCGATCCCACGACGAAAGGTGAGAGAGATTTGGCAGTTGGCAACTTTGTACTAGCCAACACTGCAAGTTTCAGCATCACCCGAGATGACATTGTAAAATGAAAATAGAATGTGATCTCCAAAAAGTGAGAGAGGTTATTGTAGGTCTCTGTAACATAGTCCTATAGGAACTAGAATCGCATCCATAACTCACATGAGCTCTGAGATATGCCCTATCAAAGATCGCAGCCCTATGGCATTTAGTGACCCTTGGGGACATTCTGGTTTGGTGTACCCAAGAACGTTCGAGCGTTGAAGCAGATAGGATGAGGTTGAGGATAGGGTTTACTCGGCCACCTAAAGCTAACACAGCAGATAGTTTGATCCCACAATGAAAGGTGAGAGATTTGGTAGTTGGCAACTTTGTACTAGCCAACATTGCAAGTTTCAACATCACCCGAGATGGCATTGTAAAATGAAAATAGAATGTGATCTCGAAAAAGTGAGAGAGGTTATTGTAGGTCTCTGCAACACAGTCCTATAGGAACTATAATTGCATCCATACCTTTCATGAGCTCCAAGATATGCCCCGTCAAAGATTGCAGCCCTATGGGATTTAGTGACCCTTGGGGACATTTCGGTTTGGCGTGCCTGAGAATGTTCAATCATTGAAGGGGATAGGAAAAGGTTGAGGATAGGGTTTACTCGGCCACCCAGAGCTAACAGAGTAGATAGTTTGATCCTACGACAAAAGGTGAGAGAGATTTGGCAATTGACAACTTTGTACTAGCCAACACTGCAAGTTTCAACATCACTCGAGATGGCGTTGTAAAATGAAAATGGAATGTGATCTCAAAAAATCAAGATAGGTTATTGTAGATATCTACAACACGGTCCTGTAGGAACTAGAATTTCATCCATACCTCACACGAGCTTCAAGATATGCCCCGTCAAAGATCGCAACCTTGTGGCATTTAGTGACCCTTAGGGACATTTCGATTCGGTGTGCCCGAGAATGTTCGAGCACTGAAGTGGACATGAAGAGGTTGAGGATAGGGTTTATTGAGCCACCTAGAGTTAACAGAGTAGACAATTTGATCCCACGACAAAAGGTGAGAGAGATTTGGCAGTTGGCAACTTTGTACTAGCCAACACTATAAGTTTCAGCATCACCTGAGATGGCGTTGTAAAATGAAAATGAAATGTGATCTTCAAAAATTGAGAGAGGTTATTTTAGGTCTTTGCAACACGGTCCTATAGGAACTAGAATTGCATCCATACCTTGCACAAGCTCCAAGATATACCTCGTCAAAGATCGTAGCCCTATGGGATTTAGTGACCCTTGGGAACATTCTGATGCGGCGTGCCCAAGAACATTCAATCACTGAAGGGGATAGGACAAGGTTGAGGATAGGGTTTACCTGGCCACTTGGAGCTAACGGAGTAGACAGTTCGATCCCGCGACGAAAGGTGAGAGAGATTTGACAGTTGGCAACTTTGTACTAGCCAATACTGCAAGTTTCAGCATCACCTGAGATGGCGTTGTAAAATGAAAACAAAATGTGATCTCCAAAAAGAGAGAGATATTATTGTAGGTCTTTGCAACACATTCTTGTAGGAACTAGAATCACATTCACACCTCACACGAGCTCCGAGATATACCCTGTCAAAGATCACAACCCTGTGGCATTTAGTGACCCTTAGGGACATTCTGGTTCGGCGTGCCCGAGAATGTTTGAGTTCTGAAGTGGATAGGATGAGGTTGAGGATAGGGTTTACCCAGCCACTTGGAGCTAATAGAGCAGATAGTTCGATCCCACGAGGAAAGGTGAGAGAGATTTGGCAGTTGGCAACTTTGTACTAGCCAACACTGCAAGTTACAACATCACCCAAGATGGCATTGTAAAATGAAAATGGAATGTGATATCCAAAAATTGAGAGAGTTTATTGTAGGTCTCTGCAATATGGTCTTGTAGGAACTAGAATCGCATCCATACCTTGCACGAGCTCCGAGATATGCCCTGTCAAAGATCGCAACCCTATGGCATTTAGTGACCCTTGGGGACATTCTGGTTCAGCATACTCGAGAACGTTTGAGCATTGAAGCGGACAGGATGAGGTTGAGGATAGGGTTTTACCCAGCCACCCAAAGCTAATGGAGTAGATAGTTCGATCCCACAACCTTTTTTTCACTAAGTTGCAAATTTGAGCAACTTTTACAACTTTCAACAATGCAACTTTGCACAAAAAGTGCAATTTTTACATTTCTCACTTGATTCCAATTCTATGAATTAGAAAAGGTTCTGCAATAGTAAAACCTCAAAGGAATATAGGAATATAGATATTTTTATGGTTATTTCCTAAAAGTTGCTAAATTGTTGCAAAAGCTGCTAATGCAACTTTGAAATTTTTGCATTGACAACATTTGGGTGAATTATACATTTTGTCTTGGAGGGTATGGAAACTAAAAGGTGTTGATGGGAATATGCTAGATAGGGTAGAAAAAACCTATTAAATCCTTAAAAATATCTTAGAGGTTACTGTTTGTAGGATTTTCCCATCAGGACCTAGAAGGGTCACTTGGCACATTGTTACAAATTTGCTCATTTTGGGTTGTTACTTGGGTCCATCATCCTATCCTCTGCATCAGGATTGATCCTAGGTTAGGTGTGGATAGAAAAGACCTTTAAAGGTATTAAATAATGTAATAAGGCTATCGAAGCCTCTAAAAGATGTAAAAGGCACTAAAAGTGCAATATTTTGTAAAATTGCCAACATTGGCAATATAAGCCAAAATGGGCTTAATCAAGTCATGTAAAGGGTCCAAAGGGAGGTTTCATTTAGTTTTGAGAGTCTAAATGAGTTTAAAACCTCATTCCCATGTATGGGAGACAAGTTTGGGTAGTCGAAATTGATTGCTCAAAAGGTGGATTTAGTGTTTTCTCTAAACAAGAGTTTCATTTTACATTGGAATTCATCTAATATAACCAAAGTGAAGGTGTTTTAACCATTTTGGTATTCTAGAGACGTTGCAAAGTAAGATTTCTAGAAAGCCCTAGGGTAAAGGGGCTAGAATGGAGAGTTTTGTAAAAACCATTGTAATGTTGATCATGAGACCAAAAAAATAAAAGAATCCTTGCATTTGAGTCATCTCTTAAGACTGTTTTGGGTCATCGGAGTTCCAAAAGTCAAAGGATTGTGAGTTGCTTTGTAAATGGCCTTAAACTAGGCCTAGTTGGCAGATTGAAATAGCCAATTTTGAGTCTTTATAATAGTTGGTATGTACTAGGTGCATGGTGCATGGTAATCTAGCCTTCTGGTGTTGTCAATTTTGATTGTTCTAGAAAATCACTTTCAGTTTGGTATTGGAAATAGTTTGGAGTTGAAGGAAAAATGATGGGGAGGATCTTGAACAAGGTTCTAGCCTCAACTACTAGAACTCACTTCAGGCTTTCTCCTAGCCTCTTAGGGTATTTCTTCTATACCCTATTCCAATGGAATCTTCTCTCTATTCCCTTATTACACTAATCTTCACCAATCAACTCAAAACTCTATTTCACCATGGGGTCTCCCTAGTGCTCTCATTGCACCGTTCTTCACAACTGGCTTCTAGGAGTGCATTCTTGGCTATATTGAATTCCAAGGCTTGTATTAGGTCTCATTCAATAGTTTTTCGGATCACTAAGTGGATTGGAGTATTGGGTTTCCAATCGATTTGCAAATTGCATAGTTAAGAGTGCTACTAGGACTAATAACAAATTAGGCTTCCAAAATTGATTTTTGGCTTATATCTTCTCAAACCCTTAAGAAGAACTCAAAATTTTTTATTATTTGGGTACCCTTTTGGCTCCCCTTGAAAATTTTTCAAGTCTACAACACCCAGGTCATCCGTACAAGGGATTCCAAAAAATATGCCTATTTACAAGGGTTTCTTCTTTGTATGAACAAGAATATAGAGGGTTTTTCCTTCCACCACTCAAATGGAATCTAAATTACTAATCTTCTAGAATTAATTTCCTTCACTCACCACTCTTTCCTTCCATGAATTTGTATTGCACCCAACTGATAGGGAGAGAAGGGATGAATCAATCACTGATTCATGTTTCTAGTCTACCTCTGAGACTTAGTGTGTCCTCCAAGATCACCACATGGATTTATAGGATCTTTTTCAAGTAAAGATCCCCCAATCCTAAACGCTTCTCCACTATCTTGAGAAGTTTTCACTTCTTGCTACATGCCAGGCTGCCATTCTTAATGAAGATCATTCAAAACCTTTAATCAAACTAGGTATTCTTGACCATTCTTATTAGCCACTTGTATCATGGAAGGAGTCTCACACCCTTGCAATGTACTACTTTATCAAGTCAAAATAGGTTGCTGAAGACTTCTTCCTTACCGATTTCACCAAATTGCTCCAAAATAGAGCTACAAGGAATCAAAGGACAACATGTTGTCCTATCTTGTTTGTTGGCCAAATGGATTGGTGGAGCACTGTCCTTTCACCCAAATAATATCCTTTCACTCCTCTTCCAATCTCCTTTAGCAACTTGCAACAAAATCCACAATCTTGCAATGTAAAATGCTTATTTATGCAACTCTTCCCTAACTGGGCTTGCTTTGGCTCGCCTAGGGTAAGAGATTAAAAATGCTTACCAGCATTTTGAAGGCCCTAATTTTTCCTACATATAGTACATTGAGTGTACTCACTATCCCAAAAAGGTTGTACAATTCCTATGGTGGGATAGTGAGTTATCTCATTTTCTTTACAAAGTGTTGTAAACTGGACAACAAACTACCTAAAAACAAAAGATTTTTACAACTACCAAACGAAACGCTTTCAAGCAAAACTTCCTAAATAAAAATTGTTCTAAATCATTCCATATAACATTATATCAGGTACAACATAGAAAAATAATGAATAAAAATCTCAAAACTGAAAAAAAAACCAGTCTTTTTGTTCTCAAAATGCATGCTACAACACTTGTTTTTTTGAAAATGACAACTTCTTCCCCACTTTAGGGTTTGGGAAGTCATTTATACTTCCTCCTAGGTATTTTCCTCCCCTCCTAATGTTTTGCATCAGCCTCTTTATGTTTTAAAGAAAAAAACTCCAATTTCTAGCAAAGGACAACATTTTTTTCAAAAATTGCAAAATTGCAATAGAGCAACTTTTGCAATTTTTCTTGCTTGTGCCTTTTTACACTTCCAACTTGTGAAATAGGTAACCCCTTAGAAATTTCATGCTAGAGACCCTTTCCTAAGTTATTTACTCATCACTTAAGCTACCCATTACCCCATGGTAAGGTATACCTTGCCTTTTAGGCCATTTTGCACTCTACCTAGGACATTTTGACTTCCTACACCCCAACTACCACACTTTTGTCCAATGACCCTTATTATTATTTACAAGATCTCTCTTGGAGCACAACACAAAAAAATGAAAAGGTGAGGGACCTATGTTTCAAGGTGCCCCTGCACCAGCAACACCCCATTCTATGCTCCTTTCAAACACTTATTTGCTGATTTCATTGCCTAGCCGGGTATGCAAACTCGCCTAGGGCCTCTTGGAAAAAAAAAACAAACCTCTAAAAAAAAAGACCAAAATACATATTTAAATTGTTTATACAATCTATTACTTGATTCCAAAAGGCCATCATGGTTCCACCATTGGAATTCAAGTTATAGAGGTTTCTTTGCTGATTGCTTTGTATAGAGTAGCAAACTGGCAACTTTAAAAAGATTTTTCAAACTAGTAAAGAAACTGATAAAAAAAACTCCTAATATTTACCAAAGAATCTACATTCCATACACTATCAAAACACATGAAAACAACAACCCTACCAATCCATTAAAGGTGTGGATGAAGGGTGAAATCAGAAAATTGTCATAAAAATGCTTAGTTTGCTCTTCATTCCAATGCAAAAATTCGTACAAAAGCATGTGCCAACCCTCAAACTGACGTAGATTGGTCTGAAATACCTCTTACCTAGATAAATAAATAGATATCATAGGTTTCCAACTGATTCTTGAAGCCCTTATAAAGTTTTAGCACTTTTTGTTAATGTTCTCAAGCAACTTTGCAAAGTTGCAAAGTTGCCAAGTGCAACTTTTGCACTATTGTGCATTTAATGGCTCCATGACCTCAAACATGGTTAAATGAACCTATTTCCATGTAATTAAAAATTTTAACATATTTTCCATCTTTCCCATCCTCCTGGGGTCTTGGTCAATGTTTGACCATTCTAGGCTCTAACAAGTAATTTAAGCAATTTTTTCAACATAGAAGCAACTTGGGAACTCAAACACAGCAAAAACCTATTTACAAACAAAACTCGCACACTTGGGGCTTTATCACATAGCCCTTAGTCATGTGGTCTGGCCAAGACCACTACAAGCCAAAAATGATTTAGGATAACTAGGGGGGGGGGGGAGGTGAATCAGTTATCCAAGGTCTAAATGCCCTAATAATACTTTTTCTCAAATTATAGTGAGCCCATAAACTTTTCATCCATCCAAACTTAAATCAATCATCTTAGCAAATTATAGTAAATTAATATGCAAGGATAAAACATACAAGATCAACTCATAACACAGTGATTTACGTGGAAACTCAATTTGGGAAAAACCACTAGTAACATGCTACTTAATTTTTACTCTTCTAAAGTGATCCCCTATTAAAGGCCTACCCTATTAAAGGCTTACAAAAAACTATTAAATGTGACCTTGTTAGAGGATTTCACCATACTGTTAGGAATGGGACTGGTCAAAGGACTTTAGAACATTCACTTGGAATGTCACCCTGTTAAAGGATCTGCAACATGGCTATTAAACCAACCTAAGTCCATAGGATTTAAACTATCTGTTACAATTTCTAGAGAGTAACAATAATGGCTTGTTGATTTGATACAACTTACAACTTATCTTTCAGATTTTAGATCACACTTCAGTTTAGTCCTTTTGCTTGGCTTTAATCACTTCAGCTTTGACAGCTTGTCATCTCAAACTTCATCTCCTTAAGTCTTCTTACTCGTCATACCAATGCAACCATATTTGTGGTCATCTATTCAAGCAGAGTAACTATGTTCTCTTACTCCTTAACACCTCCTTCAACACTTTATGCTTTCATGCTTGACCTCCTCTATTTTGCTTCGTAGCCTTATGACTCCTTAAATAGAAATTTGGAGTCCCTTTCCTGCTCGATTCTTCCTCTCCAATTTTAGGGTTTCAGGTAGATTAAGTAGGGTATAATGTATCTACCCCATATCTTTCTCTTATCTAGAAACTTCATCTAGAGTCTAGTTGTATTCTCCAAAAACATTCTACATGGTGTTTTGTGCCACCAGCTCATCACTCTTATCTTCTATTTAATTCACAAAATTCTAGATAACAACCTTGTCAGCTCAGATCTGGCAAATCTTCAATCTTTAAAATAATGCAGCAACTTGACATTATTGGTTTACTGATGCTCGAAACCTCTGTGTTACTCGACACTTGTATTTTCTTTGTACCTGATCTTTGCTTGACACCTAAAGATCACTCGACATCTGAAGATCACTCGGCATCTGAAGATCACTCAGCATCTAAAGATCACTCGACATCAAAAGATGAACTTGTTTGGCTTCAATTAAGAATTTGTTTGGCACTAACTAGCTTGCCCGACTCTCTTTCTCTAATGAACTTAGTTAGGCTTTACAAATGACTTAGTTAAAACCTTACATCTTTGATGTGTTTTAGTGTGCCCATTCTCTGTGTCTTAGAGCATGTCATCAATACACTATTCCATCAATGGCTTAGCTGATCCTTGTACTTCATTACAACATCATAACTTCAACCTTTCTCTAGGTGTTCTAGTTACATCTTATTGATTGCCTCCTCCTTGTTAATCAACCAATTGATAGTATTTGGATCACTAAAGCAATTGTCATTCCTGCACGTAGCAAGTTTGACATCAATGACCAAACAATGATTGACAACATCTTTACCAGTTCCATTACTTTTTATGTATGATCTCTTCAATCATTTCCAACAATCTCCCTCATGATCTTTTCAATCATTTCCAAAAATCTCCCTCTTTGGCATTGATGGCAAACCAAACTGATCAATTGATCAACTTAGTTACAATCAAAATTATATACGTTTTCTGCTTCTTGCTGTGTCTTCCTCTTGACTACTGTATTCTTACTACTAATCACATATATCTCCCTCTTTCTTTGTATTGATCAATTTCTACATATATCTCCCTCTTTGACATAAATGCCAAAGATGTAGCATCTTTGATATGCACAATATAAGCTTTGGCTCTGATGTCTTCTCCCTCTGTCACCATGCTTGTGACTGATTTGGAGCTTCTGCTCCTATTGTCATCCTCTGCATCATTCTTATGATATTTCGATGATTTTTTCCTATTGATGTAGGGCAACTTCCTTGTTGCTTTACACTTCTTGAGTTAGGCACATTACCCCCAACTTGCCTCTAAGATATTCGTAAGCATCCTTGGGCAATGGTTTGGTGAAGATGTCTGTTGTTTTTTCCTTTGTGTGAATGTACTCCAACTTCACTTGTTTGTCTTCTACCAATTCTCTGACATAGTGATACTTGATTGCAATATGCTTGATTTTTGCATGCATTACTGGATTTTTGGATATGTTTATAGCACTTGTATTATCACAACACAATATCACCGATTTAGTTACCTCTTCTTTCATTCCTTTCAATAAATGTGTGAGCCACACAATGTTTGTGCAATTGACTACTGCTGCCACATATTTTGATTCTGTAGTGGACTGGGATGTGCATGTTTCTTTCTTGCTAGTCCAAGTAACTAGCCTTTTACCTAAAAATAATGCACCTCCACTTGTTCTTTTTCTGTCATCAATGTTGCCTCCCCAATCTGCATTTGTATATGCATTGAGCTCAAACTTCTCATTCTTTTTGTAATATAGACCAAAGTTATTAGTTCCTTTGAGATATCTCATTATTCTTTTTACTGCTATGAGATGATTTTCTTTGGAATTAGCAGAGAATCTAGCCACTATTCCAACTGCTAATGCTATGTCTGGTCTGCTATGTACAACATATTGTAGTTTTCCAATCATGGATCTATACATTGTTTGATTGACTTCAACTAATACATCATTTTTGGATAGCTTATTTCCTGTTGCCATTGGTGTGCTAACTGGTTTGGACTCCTCCAATCCAAATGTTTTAAGTATCTGTTTAATGTACTTTGATTGTGTCACAAATATACCATGTTTTAGTTGATGTACTTGCAGTCCAACAAAAAATTTGATTTTTCCAAACATAGATATCTCAAACTCATGTTTCATTTTTTCAGCAAAGCCTTTACAAAGCACTTCCTTTCCTCAAAAAACTATGTCATCCACAAAGATTTCAGATAGAATAATATCCTTACCTTCTTCTGATTTGATGTATATTTTGTTATCATCACTTCTTTCAAATCCTATTTGCACTAGATCCTTGTGAAGTCTCTCATACCATGCTCTGGGTGCTTGTTTCAGACCATAGAGTGCTTTATGTAATTTATAAACCATATCCCTGTTGTTCTCATCAACAAATCCCTCTGGTTGTTCAATATAGACTTCTTCTTCCAATATACCATTTTAAAAAGTAGACTTTACATCCATCTGATAGACTTTAAAACCTTTATATGCAACATATTTAAGTAAAGTTCTTACTCCTTCCATTCTAGCAACAGGGGTGAATGTTTCCCCATAGTCTAATCCTTCTTCTTGAGCATAACCCTTGCATACTAGTCTAGCTTTGTTTCTAGTAATCTCGCCATTCTCATCTAACTTGTTTCTAAATACCCACTTGGTGCCAATCACATTCTTGTCAACTGGTCTGGGAACCAAAGTCCAGGTTTTGTTCTTCTTTATTTGATCAATCTCTTCTTCCATAGCTTTATACCAGTCATCATCTTGTAATGCACCATATACTATCTTAGGTTCAGATTTACTGATCAGACATGATTCATGTCTTAGTTTTTTTCCTGTCATTGGTCTTGCATCTTTGTCACCAATTATTTGTTCAGCAGGGTGATGTCTTTTTACATATTTGGATAATCTTGGTTCTGTCCTTGTTTCCATGTTTGATATTTCATATTCAAGGTCATTATGCACTGAGTTGTCAGGTTGTTCTTCATCTCTTTCATGTGTACTATTTTCAAGATTAGATTGTGCATTTCTTTCATTCTGCAACTCGGCTTCTGAATGTAACTTGACATCCACTGGTTGTGACTCGGCTGAAACTAAATTTTTTTGTTGAATTTCAATTTGATTGACAACATCCTCGTCAACAGGCATTCCTTCATAGGAATACACAAAGGTTCTGTATTCATCCATTCTTTTTGGTTCTTCGACTTGGACTTTTGTATGCTCATCAAAGTTTACATTTGCACTTTCCACAATTTTGTTAGTGTTAGTATTCAAACACTTATATGCTTTACTTCTAGTGGAGTAACCAAGGAATATGCCTTTATCACTTTTTGCATCAAATTTTTCATTTCTAGCATCTTTAAGGATAAATTATTTACAACCAAATACTTTGAAATATTTTACATTGGGTGAGTGACCATACCATAATTAAAAAGGTGTTGCACTAGTACCTTTCTTGACTTGTACTCGGTTCAGTGTATGAACAGCTACACTTACAACTTCTCTCCAGTATTTTAAAGCAACAATATTTTTCATCATTAATGTTTTGGCATAGTTAATCACAGATCTATTTTTTCTTTCAGCAATTCCATTCTGTGCGGGAGTTCTAGGAGCTAACAGTTGTCTTTTGATTCCTTTGTCATTACAAAATATCTCGAATTCATTTGATATGAATTCACCACCTCTGTCTGATCTCAAGCATTTCAAACTCTTTCCTATTTCCTTTTCCACTCTAGCCACATACCACTTAAACATTTGAAAAGCACCAAAATTTTTGCTTTAAGAACATAACAATCATCATTCTGGAATAGTCATCAACAAACAACATTATATATCTATCTCCTTTGTAGCTTTGTACTTCCATTGGACCACAGAAGTCAGTATGGACTAACTCAAGTACTTCTTTAGATGTATAGTTTTTACTTTTGAAACTTGACTTTGTCATCTTTCTTAGCTGACATCAGGCTTCTTCAATTTTCGTAAACCTCTGACTTTCTTCATTTCATTGATATTGACCAGATTCTCAAAGTTGACATGACATAGCCTTCTATGCCATAACCATTCATCATCAAATTTTGCAACAAAACAAGAGACATCATCCATATCAAAGTAAAACAGATTACTTCTTGTTTGATCTCCTTTTCCTATCAATTTACCATCAGTACCATAGATTTTTGCAGTTTTGTTTCCAAATTCTACTTTGCATCCTACATTGCCTAGCTATGAGAAACTCAGCAAATTGTACTTTAATCCTTCGATATAGTATGCATTATCACATGAAATTTATTCTGTAAGCTTAATTTAGCCTTTTCCTTTTATTTGACATAGAGCATCATTACCAAATCTAACACTATTTTCATAATACTGAGTAAAGTTAACGAACTTACTTTTGTCTCCTGTCATGTGATGTAAGCATCCACTATCTATGATCCATCTGTCATTTTTGTTCATACATGTTACCAGTGTTGTAGGCTCTTCTTTATCAGACTGGTCCTTCATGGCTACATAAACAACTTCATCATCATTATCATCTGAATTCTCTTTAACAATATAACACTTCTTGCCTTTGTCTTTGTAATCTCTCTTATCATCTTCTCTTCTGTATTTGTATTTGTTTCCTTCCTTATAATCCTTTTTCTATGTACACCTTGTAGAAATATGTCCTACTTCATTGCAATTGAAACAAATGATAGGCATCTTACCTTTGAATTTTACTTTTCCTCTGTGAAATCTTCTAGCTAGCAATGCTTCCAATTGTTCCACATCTTCCTCATCAGTGATACTATCACTGAATACATATTTCATTTTTCTTCTTTTCTTTGATTTCACCTGTTCAACATCTTTTAGTGATAACTTGACCTTGAAAGAAGATTCAACATTCTCTGGTCTGTAGTTGTCAAAGTTAGATAACTCAAATGCAGTGAGTCTACCCACTATACCTTCAAAACTTAGATTTTTTCCTGGCACACATCTCAGTTCTTATATTTCTGATACTCTAATAGCATAGATAGGGAGCAAGGTTCTTAAGAACTTACTATTAACAGCATCTTCATCCAATTGACCACTCAAACATCTTATTGCACTTACCACTTCCTTTATTCTAGCGCCATACTGAGTAGCATTCTTGGTTTCCTCCATTTTCATATCATCAAACTTTCCTCTAAGGCTTTCTCTTTTTTCTCTTTGGATATTCAGATCTCCTCCATAAATGTTTGATAGGGCTTTCCACATTTTGAATACAGTGTCGCATCCTTTGATATCATCAAATTTAGCATAGTTGAGTGCAGAAGCAATTTCCAACATTGTCTGATTGTGCTCCTGTTTGTTTTTCAAATCTTCTGTAGTAAGAGTACTAGTTGGATCAACATGTTCAGTAACAATTGAATTTTGGGCATAATCTCCTATGGATCCAAGATGTAGCTTCATCAAACTTTTCCATGCAACAAAGTTGTCTTTGTTGAGCTTGGGAACTTCTCTCTTAGGCATTTTGATCTTTTCTGCTTCTAGTCCTTTTAAACTGAATCAACAGTTCAGCTCTGATACCAATTGTTAGAATTCTTTAGAATAACTAAGAGGGGGGGGGGGGGGGGGTCGGGGGATTGAATCAGTTATCCAAGGTCTAAATGCCCTAATAATACTTTTTCTCAAATTATAGTGAGCCCATAAACTTTTCATCCATCCAAACTTAAATCAATCATCTTAGCAAATTATAGTAAATCAATATGCAGGGATAAAACATGCAAGATCAACTCATGATACAGTGATTTACATGGAAACCCAATTTGGGAAAACCACCAGTAACATGCTACTTAATTTTCACTCTTCTAAAGTGGTGCCCTGTTAAAGGCTTACAACAGACTGTTAAATGTGACCTTGTTAGAGGATTTCACCATACTGTTAGGAATGGGCCTGGTCAAAGGACTTTAGAACATTCACTTGGAATGTCACCCTATTAAAGGATTTGCAACATGGCTATTAAACCAACCTAAGTCCATAGGATTTAAACTATCTGTTATAATTGCTAGAGAGTAACAATAATGGCTTGTTGATCTAATACAACTTAAAACTTATCTTGCAGATTTCATATCACACTTCAGTTCAGTCCTTTTTCTTGGCTTTAATCACTTCAGTTCTAATAGCTTGTCATCTCAAACTTTGTCTCCTTAAGTCTTCTTACTCATCATACCAATGCACCCATATCTGTGGTCATCTTTTGAAGCAGAGTAACTATGCTCTCTTACTCCTTAGCACCTCCTTCAACACTTTATGCTTTCATGCTTCACCTCCTCTATTTTGCTTCGTAGCCTTATGACTCCTTAAATAAAAATTTGGAGTCCCTTTCCCGCTCGATTCTTCCTCTCCAATTTTAGGGTTTCAGGTAGATTAAGTAGGGTAAAATGTATCTACCCCATATCTTGCTCTTATCTAGAAACTTCATCTAGAGTCCAGTTGTATTTTTCAAAAATGTTCTACATGGTGTTCTATACCACCAGCTCACCACTCTTATCTTCTATTTAATTCACATAATTCTAGATAACAACCTTGTCGACTCAAATCTGGCAAATCTTGGATCTTTGAAATAATGCAGCAACTCGACATTATTGGTTTACTGATGCTTGACACCTCTATGTTACTTGGCACTTGTAATTTCTCGGCACCTGATATTCACTCGGCACCTAAAGATCACTCGGCATCTGAAGATCACTTGGCATCTGAAGATCACTTGGCATTTGAAGATGAACTTGCTCAACTTCAATTAAGAATTTGTTCGGCACTAACTAGCTTGCTCAACTCTCTTTCTCTAATGAACTTAGTTAGGCTTTACAAATGACTTAGCTAAAACCTTACATCTTTGATGTGTTTTAGTGTGCCCATTCTCTGTGCCTTAGAACATGTCATCAATACACTATTCCATTAATGGCTTAGTTGATCCTTGTACTTCATTACAACATCATAACTTCAACCTTTCTGATGGGGACACGACCCAAGCACAGAATGGACACAACAGAAAAGGAGAAATTGTATTAACTGGGAAAATAAGCTAGTACATACAATATAGAGAAAATAAACTTCAAAACATGCCCTAAGGGCTTACAATAACATAAATCTGGAGATAATTTCTTCTTTCAGTACCTTCTCTCAAACTCCACTCCGAATTGCCTTTTACAATGTCAGAAATCTCCTTAGATAGACCCCGGAGGGTTAAGGACTAGGAATACTTTCTAGAAAGTGCTAGAAGGCATCCACCGACCAAATAGAATGCTCCAGAAGTTGCGTTAGAAGTCGACACAAATCTAGAAGAATCCAGAAATGGTAACTGAACTTTCGGGAGACATAACTTTTGAACCATAGCTCCGATTGACGAACCGTTTACATTTTCCAAAAGCTCTCGAAGCTCTCTATAGCCCTATGGACCAACTTTGCTTGTCCTCCATTTTTGATCCTTTTTGAGGTCATTTAATGCCCCTAACCTGACTTTGAAGCATTCTTAGGAGGTCTCCAAAACCCAAAAAACTACAATAACTTTCAAACCGTGGGGCCTATTGACCTGATTCTTTTTCTGGAATGCTCTAAATTACAATTACATTCATCTGGCCAATTTACACCTTCTAGTTTACCAAAATGATGGTCCAATTACATACTCCTATTTTTTTGAGATTTATACGTATCCCAAGGTGTTCAAATACTCTATCCTAGAAAATTGATAGTGGAACTATGAGAGCTGGAACCTTTATTTGACCCAAATGGGTATCCAGAAATGAAAACATATGAAATAGAAACTAAGTCTAAGTACTTTTTTTTTTGGGTGACACAGGATTGCCCTTATACCTCTGGATGCTCCTGCATCAGACACCCAGGGTAGATTGAAAAGTGACCCTGTCACTTTATAAATGGTAAAGAAAATCCCAAATGGGAAACCTCAGCTTCTGAAATCCAAGTTGAGTCCTCTATCAGTTGTCCTTTCCACTTGACTAAATACTCTTCATACTGCCTATTTCTGGTACTCCTACCCACACGATGATCTAGAATGTCTTCCATCTCCTCCTTCTTAGAAGTAGGAATCGAACATGGCTCTAACACCAGCTCCTCATCTGCACCATCATCATGATACTCTGTTAAGTCTGCAATGTTGAAAATGGAAGAAATGTGAATACCATCTGGCAGCTCCACATCATATGCATTTCTTGAGTCATGTTTCTTCAAAATTTTGTAGGGGCCAAATTTCTTCATTTTCAGCTTGTTGTAAGTACCGGCTGGAAATCTTTCTTTTCGTAAGTGCACCATGACTAGATCCCCTAGTTGGAATTCATTATGTCTTCTCCTTTGATCAACCCTAGCTTTATACTCTTGATTCATCTTGGTAATGTGTGCCTAAACCTCCTCATGTAGATGCTTGATATGTTCAGCAAATTCTTCAGCTTCAACACTTGTCCTCTCCCCTTGCTCTATCTTCCTCAATTCTGGTGCATTCCTTGGGCTACTTCCATATACAATCTGGAATGGTGATTTTCTAGTACTCTTATTTATAGAGTTATTGTAAGCAAACTCTTCTTGTGGTAGAATCAAATCCCATCCCTTGGGCTTATCCCCAACTAAACATCTCAGCAAATTTCCCAGACTTCTCTTTACCACCTCTGTTTGGCTGTCAGTCTCTGGGTGGTGCATGGAACTGAATTTCAAGTCTATTCTCAACTTCCTCCACAATGTCCTCCAGAAATACCCCACAAATTTAGTATCTCTATCAGAAACTATACTCCTTGGAAGACCGTGTAGTCTTACCACCTCTCTGAAAAACATGTCTGCAATATAGACAACATCATGAGTCTTGTGGCATGGAATGAAATGTGCCATTTTGGAGAACCTATCAACCACCACAAATACTGAGTCATTACCCCTTTGTGTCCTTGGCAATCCAAGAATAAAATCCATACTTATGTCCTCCCATGGCTTTGATGGAACATGCAATGGCTGATATAGTCCAGTATTGTGACTAAATCCCTTGGCAACTTGACAAACCTGGCAACTCTGTACAAACTTCTTCACATCCTGTGAAATCTGAGGCCAAAAGTAATGTTCTCTAAAAATGGAAATGGTCTTATCTCAACCAAAATGTCCTGCCATCCCTCCGCTATGTTTCTCCTTAATCAGATTTTCCCTCATGGAACTCCTTGGAATGCACAATTGACTACCCTTGAACAACATGCCATCCTGAATCAAATAGTCTAACCACTTGGTTCTATCTACAGCAACATGCTCTTTACGAGCTTTCCATGCTTCAGCAAAATCAAGATCCTTAGGGTACAAATTCTTGAGTTCATCAAACCCAACTACTTCAACCTGCATTACTGTAAGCAATAATTGTCTCCTACTTAGTGCATCTGCAACCCTGTTAGATTTTCCACTTCTATGCTTCAAAATAAATGTATAACTCTGCAAGAACTCTACCCACTTCATATGCCTCTGATTCAATTTACCTTGGCTATTTAGGTACTATAATGGCTGATGATCAGTATACGAAACAAATTCCTTTAGCAACAAATAATGCCTCCATTTCTTTAAGGCCTGAACTATTGCATAGAACTCTTGATCATAAACAGAATACTTCTTCTTTGCATCATTGTATTTTTCACTAAAATATGCAATAGGCTTACCTTCTTGGCTTAATACAACCCCAATAGCACTGCCACTAGCATCACAATCCACCTGAAACACTTTTCTAAAATTTGGAAGTGCCAACACAGGCTGTTCTGTCACCTTCTTCTTTAGTAATTCAAAACTTCTCATAGCTACTATAGTCCATTTGAACTCTTTTCTATCCCCTCTTATTGTATCAGTTAGGGTTGCACATATGCCACTGAAATTCTTAATAAACTTCCTGTATAAATTAACCAGACCATCAAATGATCTTACCTCGGTAGTAAACCTTGGAGTAGGCCATTCCAAGATGGATTTTACCTTTTCTGGATCCATTTTGAGACCTTCAGGTGATATAAAAAACTCCAAGTAGACTAACTCCCTTTTTGCTAATTCTCTTCCCTTAGCCTTTCAAGGAAACTACGAATATGCAATAAATGTTCTTCCAAAGTCTTGCTGAAAATTAAAATATCATCCAAATAAACAATAACAAATTTTTTCAAGAACTTCTTAAGTACCTCATTCATGAGCTGCATGAAGGTGCTTGGGGCGTTCATCAATCCAAAGGGCATGACTAACCACTCATAAAGATCCTCCTTGGTCTGGAAGGCTATTTTCCACTCATCTCCTTCTCGTATTTGTATCTGATGATAGCCAGTCTTGAGATTTATCTTTGTGAAGTACTGAGCTCCACTCAAGCAGTCCATAAGATCATCCATCCTTGGCAAAGGAAACTGGTACTTGATGGTTATCCTATTAATAGCTTGAGAATTTGTACACATCCTCCACTCTCCATCCTTCTTTGGTGTGAGTACTGCATGTACTGCACATGGACTTAGGCTCTCTCGAATCAAGCCCTTCCTCAATAGCTCCTAAACCTGTCTATTTAGCTCCTCTGTTTCAGTAGGAGTCATCCTGTGAGCAGCCTTGTTAGGAAAACTAGCTCTCGGAATCAGATCTATCTAATGACTGATTTGCCTTATTGGTGGCAATCCTTTTGGAACATTATCAGAGATAATATCTCCAAACTCACCTAGTAAATCTAAAACTTCAAGTGCTATTTCACTACTACCTTCTTTATCTTTCCTAGGAATCAAAGCATAGCACATACACTGATGTTTAATGCCATCTAAAAACTTTCTTCCATCAACAAGACAAATCCTAGTACTGCTACATACCTTTTCAACTTCCCTTTTCATGGGCTTTAGTTTGTGGCGAACTCCATCCTTTGTTAGAGAGTATGTGTTTGCATGACCATCATGTACTCCATGCCTATCAAACTACCACAGTCTACCCAACAATAGATGGCAAACATCCATTGGAATAATATCACAAAGAACTTCCTCATGGTAACCCCCAATTTTGAATTTCACTAAACATTGTTCACTTACCAGGACTTTATGATCGTCTTTCACCCAAGCAATCCAATAGGGCTGGGGATGTCTCTCCCTCTTGAGCTTCAGCTTAGAGACCATCTCGTCTAACACCAAGTTATCTATGCTACCACCATCAATGATCACATCACAACATTTATCCTCACACTTGCATCTGGTACGAAACAAACTCCTCCTTTGTCCTGGTTCTATCTCACCACTTAGTAGGACCCTTTCATTTACCAAGGTCTCTCCTCTTTTTGCATCTTCTAAATGTGATGATTGTGCATCCTCATCCACATGAGCAACCTTAGCTTGACCCTCAGCCCTCCTATCTATTCTTCCTTGTCATTGAGGGAATTCAAAGGCACGATGACCTTCTTCATTGCAATGGAAATAGGTACCACGAAAGCCTCCTCTTCCTTGTCCACGTCCTCTACCTCTTCCTCTTTGATTTCCAAAGTCTTGATCATGGGGGCAGTTGAAACCCTCATTCCTCTGGTTCTTGCTAGTACCCACATCTTTATTTTTCTTTTGAGTTTCATTGCGGCCTCCAGATGACCTACTGCTTCCCCTTCCTCCTTGACCGTACCCTCTTTTTATTCCTTCAAACCTTTTATTTAGCTTCTCTTCAATGCGTAGGGCAAACTGCTATGCCTCTTCAATGCTGGTCATTCTTACCAAACTTAATTCCTCTTGGATGCTAGGTCGCAACCCACTGATATAACGAGAAACCTTCTCCTTATTTGCTTATGCATGCCCTGCTCTAATCAAGAGTCGGTAAAACTCATCTGTATATTCTTGGACTGATCTTCTTGTTTGCTTTAACCCATGCATCTTCTTAAACAAATCAAGCTCGTAGTCCACAGGAATGAACTGCTTCTTCAATTTGTCCACCATGCGATCCCACCTTGTGATCTTCTCCTTTTCTCTTCTATTTCTTTCCAATTGAACCTCTTGCCACCAAATTTTGGCATGGCCTTTGCAAACTTAACCCTATATGGGTCCTTGATATCCTCATACTCAAAGTATTCTTCCAGTTCATTGATCCAATCGATCAACTCATCTGGTTTCAGATTTCCTCAAAATACACCCACTTCAATTATAGGTCTTTTCCCAAACTTAGTAATGGCCCTAAAAAGCCTTTCCTCTGCATGATTCAGAACTTCCCCGTTAAATTCCCCTTCTGGTCCAATTTTGTCTTCTTCGTTGTCATCCTCACTTTCATCACCTGCAGCCACAATTGTTCCTCTACGAAGCTCCTCCTACAATTCTTATACCTGCCTTTGGAGGGCTCTAACCTCCTCAAGATTAATAGCTCTGGCCCTTCCACCATGCTCTCTACGTGGAGGCATCTTCTAACTTGAACCCACAACCACATAGTCCTAGTGCAAACTACATCACAATCAGTGCTCTATCTACACACTCAGGAAAACCAGCTGTGATACCATCCACTTGATGGGGACATGACCCAAGCACAGAATGGACAGAACAAAAAAGGAAAAATTGTATTAACTAAGAAAATAAGCTAGTACATATAGTACAGAGAAAATAAACATCAAAACATGCCCTAAGGGCTTACAATAACATAAATCTGAAGATAATTTCTCCTTTCAGTACCTCCTCTCAAACTCCACTCCGAACTGCCTTTTACAATGCCAGAAATCTCCTTAAATAGACCTCGGAGGGTTAAGGACTCATCCCCCATTTTTTAGCCCTTTTTGAGGTCATTTAATGCCCCTCACCTAACTTTGAAGCATTCTTAAGAGGTCTCCAAAACTCAAAAAACTGTAAGAACTTTCAAACCGTGGGGCCTTTTGACCTGATTCTTTTTCTGAAATGCTCTAAATTACAATTACATTCATCTGGCCAATTTACACCTTCTAGTTTACCAAAATGATGGTCCAATTACATACTTCTATTTTTTCAGGATTTATACATATCACAAGGTGTTCAAATACTCTATCCTAGAACACTGATAGTGGAACTGTGAGAGCTGGAACCTTTATTTGACCCAAATGGGTATCTAGAAATGAAAACATATGAAACAGAAACTAAGTCTAAGTACATTTTTTTTTTGGGTGAAACAGGATTGCCCTTATACCTCTGGATGCTCCTGCATCAGATAGCCAAGGTAGATTGAAAAGTGACCTTGTCACTTTATAAATGGTAGAGGAAATCCCAAATGGGAAACCTTAGCTGCTGAAATCCAAGTTGAGTCCTCTATCGGTTGTCCTTTCCACCTGACTAAATACTCTTCATACTACTTATTTCTGGTACTCCTACCCACATGATGATCTAGAATGTCTTCTATCTCCTCCTTCTTAGAAGTAGGAATCGGACATGGCTCTAAGACCAGCTCCTCATCTGCACCATCATCATGATACTCTGTGAAGTCTGCAATGTTGAAAATGGAAGAAGTGTGAATACCATCTGGCAACTCCACCTCATATGCATTTCCTAAGTCATGTTTCTTCAAAATTTTGCAGGGGCCAAATTTCTTCATTTTCAACTTGTTGTAAGTACCGGCTGAAAATCTTTCTTTTCGTAAGTGCACCATGACTAGATCCCCTAGTTGGAATTCCTTATGTCTTCTCCTTTGATCAGCCCTAGCTTTATACTCTTGATTCATCTTGGTAATGTGTGCATGAACCTCCTCATGTAGATGCTTGATATGTTCAGCAAATTCTTCAGCTTCAACACTTGTCCTCTCCCCTTGCTCTATCTTCCTCAATTCTGGTGCAGTCCTTGGGCTACTTCCATATACAATCTGGAATGGTGATTTTCTAGTAATCCTATTTATAGAGTTATTGTAAGAAAACTCTGCTTGTGGTAGAATCAAATCCCATCCCTTGGGCTTATCCCCAACTAAACATCTCAGAAAATTGCCTAGACTTCTGTTTACCACTTCTATTTAGTTGTTAGTCTATGGGTGGTGCGTGGAACTGAATTTCAAGTATGTTCTCAACTTCTTCCACAATCTCCTCCAGAAATACCCCACAAATTTAGTATCTCTGTCAGAAGCTATACTCCTTGGAAGATCGTGTAGTCTTACCACCTCTCTGAAAAACAAGTCTGGAATATGGACAGCATCATGAGTCTTGTGGCATGGAATGAAATGTGCCATTTTGGAGAACCTATCAACCACCACAAATACTGAGTCATTACCCCTTTGTGTCCTTGGAAATCCAAGAATAAAATTCATACTTATGTCCTCCCATGGCTTTGATGGAATAGGCAATGGCTGATACAGTCTAGTATTGTGACTAAATCCCTTGGCAACTTGACAAACCTGGCAACTCTGTACAAAATTCTTCACATCCTGTGAAATCTGAGGCCAAAAATAATGTTCTCTAAGAATGGAAATGGTCTTATCTCAACCAAAATTTCCTACCATCCCTTCGCTGTGTTTCTCCTTAATCAGATTTTCCCTCATGGAACTCCTTGGAATGCACAATTGACTACCCTTGAACAACATGCCATCCTGAATCAAATAGTCTAACCACTTGGTTCTATCTACAGCAACATGCTCTTTACAATCTTTCCATGCTTCAGCAAAATCAGGATCCTCAGGGTACAAATTCTTGAGTTCATCAAACCCAACTACTTCAACCTGCATTACTATAAGCAACAACTGTCTCCTACTTAGTGCATCTGCAACCTTGTTAGATTTTCCACTTCTATGCTTCAACACAAATGTATAACTCTGAAAGAACTCTACCCACTTCATATGCCTCTAATTCAATTTACCTTGGCTATTTAGGTACTGTAATGCCTGATGATTAGTATACAAAACAAATTTCTTTGGCAATAAATAATGCCTCTATTTTTTTAAGTCCTGAACTGTTGCATAGAACTCTTGATCATAAACAGAATACTTCTTCTTTGCATTATTCAATTTTTCACTAAAATATGCAATAGGCTTACCTTCTTGGCTTAATACAGCCCCAATAACACTACCATTAGCATCACAATCCACTTGAAACACTTTTCTAAAATCTGGAAGTGCCAACATAGGCTATTCTATCACCTTCTGCTTCAACAATTCAAAACTTCTTGCAGCTGCTGCAGTCCATTTGAACTCTTTTCTATCCCCTCTTATTGTATCAGTTAGGGGTGCACATATGCCACTAAAATTCTTAATAAACTTCCTGTAAAAACTAACCAGACCATGAAATGATCTTACCTCAGTAGCAGACCTTGGAGTAGGCCATTCCAAGATGGCTTTTACCTTTTTTGGATCCATTTTGAGACCTTCATGTGATATAACAAATCTCAAATAGACTAACTCCCTTTTTGCAAAGATACACTTCTTCAGATTAATTAACAGTTTCTCTTCCCTTAGCCTTTCAAGGACACTACGAATATGCAATAAATGTTCTTCCAAAGTCTTGCTGAAAATTAAAATATCATCCAAATAAAGAATAACAATTTTTTCCAAGAACTTCTTAAGTACCTCATTCATGAGCTTGATGAAGGTGCTTGGGGCGTTCATCAATCCAAAGGGCATGACTAACCACTCATAAAGACCCTCCTTGGTCTTGAAGGCTATTTTCCACTCATCTCCTTCTCGTATTTGTATCTGATGATAGCCACTCTTGAGATCTATCTTTGTGAAGTACTGAGCTCCACTCAAGCAGTCCATAAGATCATCCATCCTTGGCAAAGGAAATCGGTACTTGATGGTTATCCTATTAATAACTCGAGAATCTGTACACATCCTGTAAGGAAACTTGGCAACAAAGAATATAACCATTTCCACATAACCCATAATAGATCTGAAATAAACATGGAATTAAAATCCACATGCAAGAGAATAAACAACATACCCACAAAATTATGACACAAGATATACCCTGGGAAACCCTCATTGAGGGAAAAACCTAGCCTCCAAAAGCATCCATCACCATGTATTATTTAGCAATAAATACCATTGCCATACAACCATAGAAGCCTTCATGGCCATAGCCACAATTGAGAAAACTATGTGAACAAGCATGAATCCACACATCCTATGCCATGCTTCCAACCTTCACAAATGCTCCCTTGGCTAACCTGTCAAGCCTTGTCCCGCTTGACTCTTGCCTTTCTCACTCTTATTCTCTCTCTACAACAACTACCCTTGTGGCTACTTATATAGTAGCAAGTCCCACAAAACCACTAAGTGGTATTATATAAACCATGTACTACCTAACCCACTGACCCCACATTTAATATTGGGCATTTAATTCTTTTCTCCAATATTAAATAATTACATGAAATATTATCACAATGTTACAATACAACTCATCAAAAATATTCCATGAGAATCTTTACATGTTGCACATCCATGTAGGCACAACATTACATAATAAAATAAAATAATAAAATATAACAATAATATACAATGTGTGCAACACCCATTATCTCAACAATCTCCCACTTGTTGTATACATTGCATAGGGTCGATCCGTAGCCACATAAATGAACAAGGGAACAATCCCTCCTAGCACATCCACCATCATGGATCAAAAAATACACCAAGTGCTCCATCCTAGTACCCACAACAAAATCAAAGTATCCAGCATCTCGAACATGAATGATCTCACCTCCTATTATGCCACTACCACTGGACATACATAGAAGCCATCCAAAGAGACAACCACCCAACCTGTCACATTAGAAGATCATAAAATCCTATACCAACTGAAATTCCAAGCACAAAAATTTGATCCAAAGATAATCACATCTATCCATAGTTGTCAAAATATCCATAGATGAAATAGCACCCACAGCAAGTGCCAAACCCATCCAACTATCCATACCTCAAAGGTATAACAAGTGAATCTCATATCACTGACATATCCAATCTATAACCTGCAATCACAAGCCTCAAGAGAAATACCTGCCACATATATACCAAGAAGCTCTCACTGTAAAAGATAATGTCAAATCTATAACCAATCCACTCACAACATCTCAAAGAAGTGAATCCATGTAGTATCAAGGACATCCACAATACATAAATTGATATCCTACAAGAACAACTCTCATAAAAAAGTCTTCAATAGTCTCCCAAATTCTCCACAACCAACAGAAGAAAGAGAAAGAAATAACCATTTCATCTCTCACATGACATGCATGAGCACAAACTAGTGATCACAATCTCCAACCAATCTCAAATCCAATGTAGGCAAAACTGAACATCCAAGAAGATAACCAAGACCAGAGAAACCATGCAAATCATAACCTGTATCATGTCCTTCTACACACACCTCTAGATGTAAACTGTGCAAGTATGATCTCCTCCATAAAACCCCAACAAGAAGCTTCAAGAACACCCAAACCATATCATATAACTAATCATGGATGTAAGCCTCTCACAAGAAGATCAAACTCATAAACCATTCCTAAACCAAGGAATAACCATTCCCAATCCAAGGAAAATGCCCAATATAAAACCATCTCCCAAACTCAACCAACATAATAACATATGCACATGGAGATAACCAACGCTAAACCATCTCTCAAATGAACTATTCAGAACTAACTCATGTACCATAGCTCAAGATCTATATCCATGAAAGACAAGCATAAATATAATTCAACTGAGATAAAACAATGGGCTATACCTCTCAAGTAGAAAACCGCCAAGTAGACCAAGAGTGGGGAATGAGAATGCTCATCAAGATACCCAAGTCTCAAACTAAGACTCATCTAAGAACAATCTCCTCTCAAGTCTATATCAGGTGAGTGCCCCTCGGATTTCTTATTGAAACCATCAACAGTCCCAATAAATACATCTCAAGAGAAATCAGCATCACCACCATTTCTAAGTATCCATGAGCACTTGTAACCAATAAATTCATGCCAACTCCAAATGCAACATAGCAATATCATGAAGTATCTAGCTTACGATCAATGTACTCAATACTAAGAAACTAAACCAAGATCAATGTCAAAGTTCCAACCATAGCCTTAGGAATATAAACATGACAACATGATCTAACAATCTCAACCAAAAGAGATAAGATGCTCCACATGAACATACTATAACATGTCACAACTCTAAACGTGTATCAAGAGTATACCATGACATAATAATGAAACCATCCTCATACCAAGGATAACATGCTAAATAAAAGCATAAACCAAACCTTTTTCAAGAACCCTATGAGTCCTCAAGATGCAACCATCTCCACACACCATGAAGAAAACCATCCCCACATACCAGGAAGAACCATCTCCACATACCATGAAGATAACAAGTGCACCATTCAAATGCCAAAGATGCTTTTGCAGCAATAAGATCTAAGAAAAACCTCCAACATCTGCAAACACTCAATAAATATATCAATGCCAACAACTCCCACTCAACCGTGGTACCAAGTCACCTATGGCATCATAAAATCCATCTTCTACTTGAAGATCCAAACCATACCAGGAACTAATCCTGCACTGTCACCCCATCACTGTCACAAGCTCCCACTAAACTGTGTATCCAAGCTATCCATGAAATAATGATGAAAAACCATCCTCTAACCATGAGAATAAACCAAGGCATTAAACCATCAAAGAACTCAAAGTGCACATCATGAGCTCCTCAAAAGAAACCAAATAACCATGATCCTCAAACCAAGAAGATATACCACCATAACCAAATTAGAAATCTAAGCTAATGAACATCAAGGATGTACCTATATAACCAATCATGTCATGCCAAAATCCATGGCACCATGATCACATCCATGAACTAAGCATCTGGTTCTCAATATGTCTAACCTGTCAGGATAAAATAGTCAACCACAATCCTCCACCATGACTGTACCTGGTAACAACATCTCATCCCTTCTACATGAAGAAAAAATCAGCAAATCATGTGACTTAGGGCATAGACAACCCAAATCCAAGCCACCAATCTAAATATGCATCAATAATGAAAGATCAATGGGCAAAGACAACCCATAACCAAGCCATAAATGCAACCTGTAAGTATAGACCGATTACAACACTGCACAACTTGTAGATCCAACAAGTCATCATACATATCCAAATCCAAACACTGATAACCATATCATCATGAGACCAAACTGAAATATGAACTGAGTATACAATGACATCAAATCTTAAATCACCAATGCCATAAACTCACAATGTTACCATAGTTAAAATATACCATAAACTATTCAAATAAATATATCAACAAATAAATCATGCCAAACCTATACCAAATTTGAACCAATGTGTAGAGCTCTCCAAGAGCTTTTCGTTGACTACTCGAAGTCCAAAATCAAACTTTGTATGCCCAAGTTATGCCCTAATCCATGCTCAAAATAAATAACATCTGACTTTAGGGCTCTTAAAACTTGAAAAAATATTAAAATCATAGAACTAAACCTACACCATGTTGTAGTGCTTTGAATTAAATTTCCAACGCCTGTAAGAACTTTGAAATCCGATATTCTAAGAGAAAGTTATGTCCGTTTTACTAAGACAATCTTTTTACCATTTTCAGTATGATTTTTCGTTTTTAATTTTTTTCACTGACGAAAATTCCGACAGGATTAAATTTGACAGCCATCATGGGCTGAAACTAAAAAACTATTTCATTTCCTCTTAACATGGCCAAACTAGGGCATATTATATATGAAAATTTATGGAAACGTTGACCCAAATCCAATGGTGAGGTCTGTTTTTACCCAGGAGGTCATTTATGCAATCTACCCCCCAAAAAACCCTCATTTAAATGAAACATCCAAAAAATCCTTTTGTCCAACAATTTCCCATGCCCAAATATTTTAACATCCCATCATAATAGCAAATCCAAAACCCTTAAATTTGCAATAAATCATTCATATATCTTGCCCTTTTCTTTTATCCTCTCATGCATTCTCATGGATTCAATCAAGGGTTATAATAATAAAACCATAGCTCTGATACCACTTGTAAGGAAATTTGGCAACAAAGAATATAACTGTTTCCACATAACCCATAATAGATCTGAAATGAACACGAAATTAAAATCCACATGCAAGAGAATAGACAACATACCCACAAAATTATGACACAGGATATACCTTGGGAAACCCTCATTGAGGGAAAAACCTAGCCTCCAAAAGCATCCATCACCATGTATTATTCAACAATAAATACCATTGTCATACAACCATGGAAGCCTTCATGACCATAGCCACAACCGAGCAAACTATGTGAACAAGCATGAATCCACACATCCCATGCCATGCTTCCAACCTTCACAAATGCTCCCCTAGCTAACCTGTCAAGCCTTGTCCCGCTTGACTCTTGCCTTTCTCACTCTTACTCTCCCTCTACAACAACTACCCTTGTGGCTGCTTATATAGTAGCAAGTCCCACAAAACCACTAAGTGGTATTACATAAACCATGTGCTAAAACCATGTGCTTCCTAACCCACTAACCCCACATTTAATATTAGGCATTTAATTCTTTTTTCCAATATTAAATATTACATGAAATATTATCACAATGTTACAATACAACTCATCAAGAATATTCCATGGGAATCTTTACATGTTGCATGTCCATCTATACACAACATTACATAATAAAATATAACAATATTATGCAATGTGTGCAACACCCATTATCTCAACACATCCTCCACTCTCCATCCTTCTTTGGTGCGAGTACTGCAGGTACTACACATGGACTTAGGCTCTCTTGAATCAAGCCCTTCCTCAATTGCTCTTGAACCTGTCTATTTAGCTCCTCTGTTTCACTAGGAGTCATCTTGTGAGTAGCCTTGTTAGGAAAACTAGCTCCTGGAATCAGATCTATCTGATGACTGATTTGCCTTACTGGTGGCAATCCTTTTGGAACATTATCAGAGATAATATCTCCAAACTCACCTAGTAAATCTAAAACTTCAAGTGGTATTTCACTACTACCTTCTTTATCTTTCCTAGGAATCAAAGCATAGCACATACGCTGATGTTTCATTCCATCTAAAAACTTACTTCCACCAACAAGAAAAATCCTAGTACTGCTACATACTTTTTCACCTTCCCTTTTCATGGGCTTTAGTTTGTGGCAAACTCCATCCTTTGTTAGAGATTATGTGTTTGCATGACCATCATGTACTGCATGCCTATCAAACTACCACGGTCTACCCAACAATAGATGGCAAACATCCATTGGAATAATATCACAGAGAACTTCATCATGGTAACCCCCAATTTTGAATTTCACTAAACATTGTTCACTTACTAGGACTTTATGATTGTCTTTCACCCAAGCAATCCGATAGGGCTGGGGATGTCTCTCCCTCTTGAGCTTCAGCTTAGAGACAATCTCCTCTAACACCAAGTTATCTGTGCTACCACCATTAATGATCATGTCACAACATTTATCCTCACACTTGCATCTGGTACGGAACAAACTACTCCTTTGTCCTGGTTCTATCTCACCACTTAGTAGGACCCTTTCATATACCAAGGTCTCTCCTCTTTTTGCATCTTCTGAATGTGATGATTGTGCATCCTCATCCACATGAGCAACCCTAGCTTGACCCTTAGCCCTCCTATCTGTCCTTCCTTGTCATTGAGGGCATTCAAAGGCACGATGACCTTCTTCATTGCAATGGAAATAGGTACCACGGAAGCCTCCTCTTCCTTCTCCATGTCCTCTACCTCTTCCTCTCTGATTTCCAAAGTCTCGATCACGGGGGCGGTTGAAACCCTCATTCCTTTGTTCTTCTAGTACCCACATCTTCATTTTTCTTTTGGGTTTCATTGCGGCCTCCAGATGACCTACCGCTTCCCCTTCCTCCTTGACCACACCCTCTTTGTCTTCCTTCAAACCTTTTATTTATCTTCTCTTCAACTCGTAGGGCAAACTGGTATGCCTCTTCAACGCTGGTCATTCTTACCAAACTTAATTCCTCCTGGATGCTAGGTCGCAACCCACTGATATAACAAGCAACCTTCTCCTTATTTACTTCTACATACCCTGCTCTAATCAAGAGTCGGTAAACCTCCTCTGTATATTCTTGGACTGATCTTCCTACTTGCTTTAACCCATGTATCTTCTTAAACAAATCAAGCTCGTAGTCCACAGGAATGAACTGCTTCTTCAATTTGTCCACCATGCAATGCCACCTTATAATCTTCTCCTTTCCTCTTCTATTTCTTTCCAATTGAACCTCTTGCCACCAGATTTTTGCATGGCCTTTGCAAACTTAACCCTATCTGGGTTCCTGATATCCTCATACTCAAAGTATTCTTCTAGTTCATTGATCCAATCAATCAACTCATCTGGTTTCAGATTTCCTGAAAATACACCCACTTCAATTGTAGGTCTTTTCCCAAACTTAGTAATGGCCCTAAAAAGCCTTTCCTCTGCATGATTCAGAACTTCCCCGTCAAATTCCCCTTCTGGTCCAATGTTGTCTTCTTCATTGTCATCCTCACTTTCATCACCTGCGGCCACAGTTGTTCCTCTACGGAGCTCCTCCTACAATGCTTGTACCTAGCTTTGGAGGGTTCTAACCTCCTTAGGATTAATAGCTCTGGCCCTTCCGCCACGCTCTCTGTGGGAGGCATCTTCTAACTCGAACCCACAACCACATAGTCCTGGTGCAAATTGCCTCACAGTCGACGCTCTGTCTACACACTTAGGAAAATCAACTCTGATACCATCCACTTGATGGGGACACGACCCAAGCACAGAATGGACACAACAGAAAAGGGGAAATTGTATTAACTGAGAAAATAAGCTAGCATATATAGTACAGAGAAAATAATCTTCAAATCATGCCCTAAGGGCTTACAATAACATAAATCTGGAGATAATTTCTCCTTTCGGTACCTCCTCTCAAACTCCACTCTGAACTTCCTTTTACAATGCCAAAAATCTCCTTAAATAGACCCTGGAGGGTTAAGGACTAGGAATACATTCTAGAAAGTGCTAGAAGGCATCCACTGACCAAATAGAAGGCTCCAGAAGCTACGTTAGAAGTCGACGCAAATCTAGAAGAATCCAGAAACGGTAATCGAACTTTTGGGAGGCATAACTTTTGAATCGTAGCTCCGATTGGCGAACCGTTTACATTTTTAGAAAGCTCTCGAAGCGCTCTATAGCCCAATGGAATAGCTTCACTTGTCCCCCATTTTTTGGCCCTTTTCAAGGTCATTTATTGCCCCTAACCTAACTTTGAAGCATTCTTAGGAGGTCTCCAAAACCCAAAAAACTGCAATAACTTTCAAACCGTGGGGCCTTTTGACCTGATTCTTTTTTTGGAATGCTCTAAATTACAATTAAATTCATCTAGCCAATTTAAACCTTCTAGTTTACCAAAATGATGGTCCAATTACATACTCCTATTTTTTTGAGATTTATACGTATCCCAAGGTGTTCAAATACTCTATCCTAGAACATTAATAGTGGAACCGTGAGAGCTAGAACCTTTATTTGACCGAAATGGGTATCCAGAAATGAAAACATATGAAATAGAAACTAAGTCTAAGTACTTTTTTTTTTTTTGGGTGACACAGGATTGCCCTTATACCTCTGGATGCTCCTGCATCACTTTCTCTAGGTGTTCTAGTTACATCTTATTGATTGCCTCCTCCTTGTTAATCAATGAATTGATAGTATTTGGATCACTAAAGCAATTTTCATTCCTACAAGTAGCAAGTTTGACATCAATGACAAGACAATGATTGGCAACATTCTTTACCAGTTCCATTACTTTTTATGTATGATCTCTTCAATCATTTCCAACAATATCCCTCATGATCTTTTCAATCATTTCCAATAGTAACAAAAGTTATAAAGGAATATCATATCATAGAATATTAGAGGATTGAATGCTCCTCATAAGAAGGATATTTTGCGAAATGCGGTTTGGTAGCATAAACAGGATGTGATTTTGGTGCAAGAAACTAAGATGACTAGAGATAAAGGGGAAATGTTTTCTTTCTTCAAAATGGAAATTGTTGGTTTGTACAAGATATTTTCCTTTATAATATGTCATGTATGTTCAAGGAAAGGTGAAGTAACCTTTGTTTGAATTTGGAAGTGGTTGGAGAAGGCACTTTGAGAAAGCCCTAGTTTTGAGGGCATAAGACTGAGGGTTTGGTAGTTAGCCTATCAAATGCCCATGGCTAGGTAGATGGGTGTGAAAATATGTTGTTTTAGATCATGATAGAATATTACCATAGCCCGTATAGGGCCTTGGGTTAGAAATATTGAGATTTTCTTTGTAAGTGAAGGGTAATTAGGCCTATTTTGTTGAATCCATAGTGTTGGATCAAATAGTTGGTCCAAAGGAACTACAAATGAGATTGCTATATGTTGTCATACTCCAATAGTAGTATTTTTAACTATAATTTACTTGTATGGGGCTTGGGAGAAATTGGTGAAAATAAGGAATTACCTGATTCATAGTGATACTAAGATCAAGCCTAGATAATGTCCAAGTAAGAGGTTTTGAATAAACCTATTAAAGATATGCATTTAGACTATTGGAAAAACCTAATTAAGATATTTGAAAACCTTAGAAAGAGTTGGGACAAACCAATAAATTTGGTAAACCAATTTGAACATTTGGAGGGACCCTTGTGGAGAAGGGTAGGTATTTAGTTTAATGGTTGGAATCTATTCTTGAAACAAGTCAATTTCTGAATGTTTTTTACTTCTTGGGGATCTAGTTTGACTCCTCAAATAATTGGTATCAAATCTAGTAGATCTATTGAGGGGTGTAAAATTATTTACTTGTGTTCTAGATTGTTATATTGAGAAGATGCCTCCAAAAAATATATATAGAAGGAGATACAAGAGTTAATATAAGCTACTAAAATAATGGATAGAGAGTTGAGGAAACAAAGAGACTATGATGCAATAAGGTAAGGAGAACTGAGACAAGTAAGCAAGTAAAATGCAACCATCTTGGAAATCTTGGAAGCTTTGGAAAGGATTCCTACAAGGGATGTGCATGAAGAACAAGAAAGTGATGCTTAAACACTTGAGAATCCTCATGGAGAGGATGGAGGGGACTTAGATCTTGAAGAAAGAAGGAATAACTTGAATAATACAAGTAAATAATAAAATCTAAAAATAGAGGATAAGGAATAACTTGAAAGAAAAGGAGATGGGTTTGATGACCTACATAGAGGAATTTCACAAGTTGAGCATAAGAGGTGGATTAGAGCATAAAGATGAAAATTTTGCAAGGTATCTTAAGAGATTCATATAAAAATTGCAAAATGGGATTACCCTAATTTTTCCTAAGATGCTTAGAGATAGTTTAGAATTGGCTATAAGTGCATAAGATATGGTCAATAGGAAGAAAGAAGGACAAGAAGGTGGTAGAGGAAATGCAAACAGAGGAAGGGGAAGAAAAACCAATAATATAGGAATAGGACAAGGAAGAAATGACAAGAGTAATGAACCTTTTTTTCTTATCAAAGAGGAGGCTATAGAGTTGGAGGAAGATTTTTTAAGGTAGAGGAACATGGATGTTTACAAGAAGGATAGGGAACACATCAATTAAGTGTCAATTAAATGATCAAGGTGAAAGGAAGATTAAGAAAAGGGTCAAGAAGTTAGAGCACATAGAGGTTCAAATCCTTATGTTTAACTAATTTTAGAGACTAAAGGATAAATGTTGATTTTTATAAGGGGAAAACAAAAAAAGTGAAACCAAAGCTATTAATTTTTAGAGCACAATATAAGAGTCAAGATAAGTTGTGAATGACAAGAGTTCATCTAGGTTCCAATGATAGTTTAGTTTCATATGAAATGGTGAACAATTTATATTTGGAATGGTCACCACTCAATAGGCTGTATAGAGCATCACATGTAAGTAGTGATGATTTTCTTAAAAGATAGATGACTATGAGGTGAATATCCTGAATTGAATGACATCTCTAGGAATTGATTTGAATCCATTTCTATATGATTGTGCTCTACTTTAAACAAATGGAAGTTCTGAGCATTGTAAATTTGTTTCAATTCATTAGAATGTGACTTCCCAGAAGTATGTACTTATAACTATTTTAAACTATGTCAAACTCTTCATGAAATCTATGACCCAAATGCATCACCATTGTGTTGAATATTCTAATATACATATCCATTAAAATATGTTTGCTGGTGTAAACCTGTGAGGAATAGTTGGTCCCAGTTTAGTTGTGTGTCAATATTAGGAATGTGACCAATTAATGCTACAAACTTGAGTATTGACATAATTTAACCATATTGTAGGTTGAATTCAATTGGGTTTGGAAATAAGTTATTGTTAACATGTGTATGAACTGCCAGAGCAATTCTAAATATAGTAGATAATAGCCTTCCATGTTTGATATTGAGGGATAATGTATGCACATGCTATAAAAAACTAGAGGATCATATTATATGCAGATTGAAATTTCTATTTGTCATTCAAAGCATAGTAAAAAATTTATTCTAGGAAGTCTAGCCTTTATCACTTGTGCGTCAACTTTATTAGCCCTCTTCTTTGGTGACCTGCAAATGAAGAATTAGCACAGTAAAAAATCTAAGATAAGATTAATCCACTAAGATTAACACACATGGGACGAATACTCATAATCAACTATTAACCCTTTCCAACATTCCAACTTTATGATAATAATGAGTCAAAGTCCAAAAAATTGGAATCCTTAGAGAGAACTATATCTGTCACTGCCCCATTATCATCAGATCGAGACGTATTTTCCTTCTTACTTTTTGATAATTGTGATCCTCTACAATTCTAGGCATAAGATGATTAGCATACCATGGTACTTGAACAAATAACACTAATAAATATTGAGGATGTGAATTGATAGTACCATTTCACAAATGAGTTCGGCATCTCACCCTTTATCACTTGTGCATCAACTTTATTAGCCCTCTTCTTTGGTGACCTACAAATGAAGAATTAGCACAGTAAAAAATCTAAGATAAGATTAAAAAAATGGGTCCTATTAAAGAATATAATATAAATTCAAATAATGTATCTAGATTCTAAAAAAATAAAAACTAAATCTCATCACTTACACATCATAAAAATACGGTCCACCTTAGTCATGTGATAGTATTGGGGAAGAGGTTGTAACATTGTATTTGGATCCAATTAATCACTTTTTATCTCTTGGGGAAGAGGTTGTAACATTGTATTTGGATCCAATTGATCACTTTTTCTCTCTCTCCCTCTCTCCCTATTCAATCTAATGAGCCAACTAGATCTGCTTGACATTTTAATGTCTGAAGTATTGCCTCATGGTCTAACTCGCAAACTTTCCAAAGAATCTTATTATGTGGTTTTCCATCATATTTTATCAAGTGGACATTTGATGCGACAACAAGGTTTGAATAATGAAGAATATTCCTCTCTGTTTGCCAATCCTCAAATAACCACAAGTTATTTGATCCAATTTACCATCTATAACCGAGTGATCCAATTTTTGTTTGGCTTCAACGCAATGACACAAATAATAATATGTGCCTTCTTCATTGTTTTCAGGTGCAATAATAGCAAAAACATGGCCTGCAGTGAAAAATGTACAAAATGCAGTCATTAATTTAGAAAATACTTAGGTAAAAGTTATAAAGTTACATATTGAATATATATATATATATATATATATATATATATATATATATATATATATATATATATATATATATATATATATATATATATATATATATATATATATATATATATATATATATATATATATATATATATATATATATATTACCAGGTTGCACTAGATCTGACAAGCGGTCAAAGTCAACAGACGAATCCATTTCTACCATTTCTAGTGCTTGTGGGGGACGATAGGTGTCAATTGGGTCCAAAACCCATATATCCCATTTGTCCACCCATTCAGTTGACTCACAATCATCCCAATTTTTCTCTGCACATGATGGACAATAGCATGCCATTTTTTGTGTGTGGATACTCCATGAACCTGCATCAGAGCTTCTAAAAGAGTGTAACTCACTAGATCTTGTTAGTGTGCAACAATCCTGATATGGTGCAATGTTAGTATTATCTATCAACCAAAAAAATCTATGAACTATAGACTCACCTTGCTTACTTGGACCCATTGTAGCATTACACCATTGGATGATGGATTTTACATCTATCAATATTGCTCCCTCTTTATACATTAGTTCTTCACGAGCCAAGACTCTTTTAATGCATGCACCTGCACCATCGTGCTCTCCCTTACCATGACCAACCTCTGTCAAATTCCACATATGTTGAATTCTACACAACTTGTGCATCCTTCTCAACCAATAGAACATCCGTACATTCTTGAATTGAGATGCACAATTGTCTAACCAAATAATGTGCTGATGATATGATATGCCCTTGTTAGCCAAATCTCCATAAAATATTTGAAAACAACCATGTACGAATTTTGTAGAATGTGATCGATCATCGCTGATGTAAAAATGGTACTCCCTCAAAATCTTCCTCTCATCCTCTGTACTTGTAGTTGAATGCATAAATGTTATGTGAACAAATATGGAAACCTGTTGAGATGTATAATACTTTGCTTGCACCTCATTTTGTGGTTGTATTTGTAGTTCTTTGCAAAATCTACAACCGAAACAATGGTATCCAATGGAAACGTATCCTTGCACAACTTGAATTGCAAATCCAACCATTGAGGTCTATGGGTATGCCTTGCATACTCGTAAATAATCTTTTCATGAAAAATCTTCATGAACTCATACACTAGAATCTTTTTAATAACTAGATCACATCTTTTACCATGTTTCCCATCTTTTAGAGCATATGTCACTATCTTGAATTTTTCGTAATCTACTATTTCATTACCAATTGCATGCGTACTATCCATATGTTGACAAGTTGATAAAAGTTGCAAAGAAACACAAAATAAGCACATACCATCCAAGCATGATGTCTTGTAAAATTGTTGGCCGTCCCCTATTTCACATAAAATGTTGGATATGAATTCCCTTGAAGATCTTGGTGGCTCTTTTATGTCACAATCCTGCAAAACAAATTGAGAATGCAAAACTATGCCTATATGCCTAAAAACATCAAAATGGTTAGAAAATTCAATATGTATCTTACAACAACAAGTTGTGCATGTGTGATTTATCTTCACATAAAAATGTTTACCCATTTCAAAAAATCTTTGACTTATTTGAATTTGAGGATACATACAATTAAATTTTGTAAAATTTTGTGTTTGAGTTGAGTCCAAAAAATGTTTCGCATGCGGTTCACGATTTTGGCTACCAATCATCCTTACAACATCTCGTTGATTAGGAGAAACACGTGTATTATTTTTCCAAAAATCTTCGATCAATGATTTCAAAGCTTCACTAATTTCTTTATCCTTTTGTGATAGTCTACCGCTAAATCTCCATAACTCATTTTTTGTTGGATCTTCTAATCTCTCACGCCTTAGCATGGCTCTCCTTAGGGTACCTCTACCAATTTTTAATGTTTTTCTTGTCTTTCTCATGAGTTGAGATTTCTTCATTTGGCTACTTACTATTGTTGATGTGAGTACTTGTCTTGTGATATTACTATCTTTGGTGCGTGATTTAGAACCCACTTTTTCATAAGTAGTCATTAGATTCTTTACAATATTTCTTTCATTTGAATTGTCCATCGTTCTTAGCCCAAGAATCTTCTTGATAGGCCTAAATTTCAAATTTCTCATCATTTCAACAAATAATTGGCATTGACCTATAATATTTAATTCTTCAAAAAATAATCTCCACATACTATTAACTTTTCTTTGACAAGTATGCTTACTAATCTTGTCACACATTGATTTCAAATTGTTAGTATCAATATCAATCAAATATTTTGGTCTTCTAAAACGAATTCTAAAAGGTGTTCTAATCTCTTCAATTCTCTCAACATTTTGAACATCAATATAAGGTTGAGTGTATTGTGTACCTTGAACTGAAGATGATGTGCCTTAGCAATAAGATGTAAAAGATGGAATATCACCTACTTGATGTGTTGATGTTGTGCTTTCAACATGACATGATGGAGTGTGTATATCGTCGGATCTACTAATCAGTGTCTCTTCTACATGAGAGGACGATATGCCTTCAACATTGGAAGATGGTACTCCAACATTGGAAGATGGTGTAGTGGACGATATGACTCCAACATTGGAGAATGGTGTAGCTTCACAATTCAATTGTCTTCTTGAGCTTAAAAATCTCATTCGTTCTCTTTGTCTTTTTAATTCTTCCTCTTTGTTTATTTGTACTGGTGGTTCTTGATCCTCTTCAAAAGTCAATTTTTTATTATTGCTTTGTAATTTTCTTCGTTCACGTAGTAATTTCATTTTATCTCTTTTAATTGCCAAATCTCTCTCCCTATCTTCATTTGTTTGAATCTTTGGTTTCTTCCTTGGCATGATGATGATTTCTACATGTCAAATTATTCAAACATCTGAATTACTTAAAATGTGTAAATTACAAATTATTCAATTACATATAAAAATTATAATTATTTGAATGAATACAGAATATATATCAAATGAATTGTCAAATTTCTAACCATTCCAAAATAACATTTCATTCAAACATACAATTTTCAATGAATTCACTATATATTAAATAACATGTCAAATTATAATCAAATTTGTATCTATATATTGACAAACAATATTTAAAATGGATTGCACTAACATTTTCTATACAAGAAATATTCAAAAAGTCTTCAAATCACGTATCCAATGATTGAATTTGGTGTTTTCTAACTTCCAAAAGTGTTGAAATAGTGTTTGCTATGTTGAAAACCGTGATTTCTATCAAAATAATAGAGTGCATAACAGATCAAAAGCAAAAAATGGATGAAATGGGCCCCAAGGTTTGTTTTTTACTATTTTTAGGTGATTTGAGATAGTACGTACAAACTATAGCACATACACACTATAGTGAGTACGCACTATGTGAAATCACATCACTCCCCGTCCTCCCTACTCTCCATCCTCCCTACTCTCTATCCTTCCTACTCTCTCCCATCCCATCCCTCTCTCTCTCTTCCTACTCTCTCTCCCCTCTCCCATCCTTTACTCTCTCTCACTCTCCCTCTCCCACCACCTACTCTCTCTACCTCTCTCACCCTCTCTCCTCTCCCATCCTCAACTCTTTAGATCTCTCACACACACTCTTATCCCCCCTATCTCTCTCCCTCTCCCTCTCCTACCGCCTACTTTCAATCCCCCATCCCCTACTCTCTCTCTCCTCTCCCATCCCCTACTTTGTCTCTCTTATACACATTCTCATTCCCCCTATCTCTCTCCCTCTCCCTCTCCCTCTCCCACTCCCTCTCCTACTGCCTACTATCTCTCTCTCTCTCTCTCTCTCTCTCTCAAGTTCTCTCTCTCTCCCTCTCTACTCTCTCTCTCTCCCATCTTGTACGAGCTCTCTCTGCCACCACCTACTCACTCTCACTCTCTCTCCTCTCCCATCTCCTACCTCTCACACTCACACTCTGTTCCATCCCCTACTTTGTCTCTCTCACACACACACACTCCCATTCCCCCTCTCTCTCTCCCTCTCCCACCGTTTACTTTCTCTCCCCCATCCCCTACTGTCTCTCTCCTATACCATCCCCTACTCTCTCACACTCACACTCTCTCCCATCCCCTACTCTGTCTCTCTCACACACACTCCCATCCCGCCTCTCTCTTTCCCTCTCCCACCGCCTACTTTCTCTCCTCCATCGCCGTACTCTCTCTTTGCCACCCCCTACTCTCACACTCTCACACTCTCTCCCATCCCCTACTCTCTCTATTTCATAGATACACACACTCTTATCCCTCCACTCTCTCCCTCTCCCTCTCCCACTCCCTCTCCTACCACCTACTATCTCTCTCTCTCTCTCTCTCTCTCTCTCTCTCTCTCTCTCTCAAGTTCTCTCTCTTCCTCTCTACTCTCTCTCTCTCTCTCTCCCATCCCTTACTCTATCTCTCTTACACACACACTCCCATCCCCCCTCTCTCTTTCCCTCTCCCACTGCTTACTTTCTCTCCCCCATCATTGTACTCTCTCTGCCACCCCCTACTCTCACACTCCCACACTCTCTCCCATCCCCTACTCTCTCTCTTTCATAGATACACACACTCTTATCCTCCCAGTCTTCTTCTCTCCCATCCCCTAGTCTCTACATCTATCACACACAATCCCATTCCCCCCCTCTCTCTCTCCCTCTCCCTCTCCCACTCCCTCTCCCACCGCCTACTTTCTCTCCCCCGTCCCCTACTCTCTCTCTCCTCTCCCATCCTCTACTCCCTCACACTCTCACACTCTCTCCCATCCCCTACTCTGTCTCTCTTACACACACACACACACACACACACACTCCCATCCCCCTCTTTATTTCCCTCTCCCACAGCCTACTTTCTCTCCTCCATCATCGTACTCTCTCTGCCACCCCCTATTCTCACACTCCCACACTCTCTCCCATCCCCTACTCTCTCTCTTTCAGAGATACACACACTCTTATCCCCCCACTCTTTTTCTCTCCCATACCCTACTCTCTAAATTTGTCACACACACTCCCATCCCCCCTATCTCTCTCCCTCTCCCTCTCCCACTCCCTCTCCTACTGCCTACTATCTCTCTCTCTCTCTCTCAAGTTCTCTTTCTTCCAATCTACTCTCTCTCTCTCTCTCTCTCTCTCTCTCATCCTCCCTCTCTCTCTCTCTCTCTCCTCTCCCATTCCCTACTCTCTAGATTTGTCACACACTCCCATCCCCCCTCTCTCTCCCTCTTGCATTGCCTACTATCTCTCTCTCTCAAGTACTCTCTCTCCCTCTCAACTTTCTCTCTCCCATCCCCTACTCTCTCTCTTCCATCCCTTACTCTCTCTCACACTCTCTCCCATCCCCTACTCTCTCTCTCTCACCCCCATCCTGTACGAGCTCTCTCTGCCACCTCCTACTTTCTCTCAAACTCTCACACTCCCTCCCATCCCTTACTCTATCTCTCTTATAAATAAATACACATTCCCATTCCCCCCCCCTCTCTCTCGCAATCCCTATCCCACTACCTACTCTCTCCCGTCCCCTACTTTATCTTTCTTACACGCTTCCATTCCACCTCTCTCTCCCTCCCACTCCCTCTCCCACCACCTACCATCTTTGTATCTCTCACTCTCTCCCTCTCTCTCCCATCCCTCTGTCATTGCCTACTCTCTCTCTCTCTCTCTCCCTTCTCTCATTCCCTACTCTCTCTCTCTCTCTTTCACACACACACACACACCCATCCCCCCTCTCTCCTTTTCCATCCCCTACTTTTTCTCTCACTCGCTCTCCCCCTCCCACTCCCTCTCCCTCTCCCACTACCTACTCTCTCTCTCTCTCTCTCTCTCTCTCTCTCTCTCTCTCTCTCCCTCTCTACTATCTCTTACATTTTCACACTCTCTCCTATCCCCTACTCTCTCTCTCTTTCTCTCTCACACACATTTCTGTCCCCCCTTTGTCTCCCTCTCCCACTCCCTCTCCCATCGCCTACTCTCTCTTCCATCCCCTAATCTCTCTCAACCTACTTTGTCTTCCCCCTCTCCCATTCCATATTCTCTCTCTTTCACACACATGCACTCCCATCCTCCTCTCTCACTCTTCCTCTCCCACTCCATTATCCATTGCCTACTCTCTCTCTCCCCCATCCCCTACTCTTAATCTCTCTCTCCCAACCTATACTCTATCTCACACTTCCTCTCTCCCATCCCCTATTTTCAATATTTTTCCCCCATCCCACACTCTCTCTTTTCCACTCCTACTCTCTCTCACACTTCCTCTCTCTCGCATCCTGTACTCTCTTTGCCACCCCTACTCTCTCTCCCATCCTATACTCTCTTTGCCACCCCTCTCCCATCCCCTACTTTCTCTCTATCTCTCTCTCACACACCTATAGCCATTCCCTTATCCCCCCCACCTAGTTCTCTTATGCAATTTAGGTCTTAATAGTGTGTATGCACTATAGCGCGCACAAGCTATTGAGAAATCATGTTTTAGATACCGTGTGCGCACTATAGCACGTGCACACTATAGAAATTTTATTTAAACCCAAGCCTAAGGCTTGGTTTTGCCTTGGAGATCCAACCCAAAGGTTTGGAGTTTATGAATAGGTCTAAGATGTGTTTTCTAGCAAACATACCAAAAATGATTGTTTTTACTTGTGTGCTCCCCTTCAAGATTCCTCATGGTTGGGTATCGATAAGATTAGGTTACATAGTATTATAGGTATCTGTATTATCTATCTAACCATATAATTTATTTTTAATTTGAACTATTTCAAACCTTTCATCTATAATTTCTTTTGAACGTATGTTCATTTTTTGTCAAAAACCACCATGTACTAATTGGGCTATAGATTTTAGCTCGTTCATCGAATTTTGCAACAACTTAATTTTTTAGAAACTAGACTCCATTCTACACACTTTGAAAAAAAAAACAGTTTTGATTTTAGATTAGTTTTCAATTATATCTAGGGGGAGCACACATATATTTCACATTTTTGGGATGTGTCTAGTTAAAAAATTCATTAAAAAAAAATACACATTATAAAACTACCCAAAAAATTGGGATAAACTACAGTGTTAAGTAACTTTTGACCAAAGCGATTAAAGAATTTTTTTTAAAAAGTTAAATTTTTAGGGGGGCCACACTTTGTATTGTGTTATATTTTTTTGGAATAAACAGTACCACTTTTTGTGGCCCCCTTTTTTGAGGACCTAAAACTAAACCATTTTGAAAAAAAATTAGTAGTTTAGAATCTAGATTCAAAGGACTACAACTTTTATTTTTTTCATATCTTAAAATTTTGATCGTAACTATCTTAAAATTCTTGTTGAAGTTCAAAATTTGTAAATTTTAGGAAAAAGGTGTCCACTTATACCCCCCTTTTGGCACCACAACTTTTTGCACTTACATGAAATTCTACTTATTACCAGAAGATAAAAATCCTAAGGAACTCATAGCCATCAAAACTGCATGCTCTAGAATATCAGCTTCAGTAGCCCTCCATACCTTGACAACCCATCATGTAGATGACACAAATCTCTCTAATACTTCTCTCTACTTGACTCTCTCCTCTGCTACCATGTGAGGGGCATACATAATAACATTTCTCGGTTGCTTTCTCAATACGAAATATAATGACCAAAGTAGAATGTACAAACCCACATTTATCCCTACAAATGTGAGCATAGTAGAAACTATCATTTTTACCCTCCTCTTTCTCTTTCAATCCAATTCAACTCAATTCATTTCAAAAAAAAAAAAAAAAAAAACCAATTCAAGAATTTACAAATGAATATCTAGCATTATCCCTACAAGTCTCAACAATTACCGCAAGGTTCTGAAGAAATTGCTCAACATCAGGTTTGGTACATAAGCCAATAAATAAACTTGACCCCACAACCTCTTGTGAAGTCTAAGAATATGGGTAATGAGCACTTTATGAGAAGATATTTTATTTGATAACTACTATCAAGTTTAGATCAAATTACAACACATTGCATGTTACTTACAAAACTATAGATGCATACATCTATCGTTATAGAGCTCCTGCCTCGAATTGCAAGACGACCCCATCACATATGGCACACAAATATATTCACCCGATCTCAACGTAAAGCTGCAAAATAGAAAAAATATCATTTTTAATAAAAATAAAAAATAAAAAGCTTGTTTGAATTGCGAAATCAAACATTCAGTTTCCACGTAGAATTTTTAAAAATAAGTTTTTGATTCAAAAACGATTTTCTATGAACATCCTAGAGTTCTACAAGAAGTGGAATAGTATATAGATTCTATCCACTAACAAAAAATACCCCCTCGCAATATTGAAATCATATGTACAATCAATAAATATTTAATTACGGATAGCGCCGCCCATAGCACCTCCTATTGCAACACCTATTGCGACTCTAGCCAAGCAGCTATCTCTCGCCATTGTAATTTCAGACCAAGAAAATTGAAAAGAAAAGGAAATATGGAGGCCCAACTAACCTGTAATCACATAATATGAGCTGATTAGACCAGCTAGCTAGATCAATAACAAGCTGGCTGCCACAATAGACAAATAAATATGCAAACCGAATATAAATAAAGCCATCATCAACACGAAGAGAAATATCATAGACGGACAACCACGATACAAGATAATGGTGACAAGATTATAAGGTGAGCAATGAGCATGCGAATGAAACATAGATTTAGTATGAATGGTTGAAGGCTAGACCGGACAAACCCACAAATCTCAAATGAAGGTTTTCAATATCTCACAACTTTCATAAATAATAATAAAAATAAATAAAGATTACTACCACCTTCTCAGATAGTAGTTTTAAAAAATGATAAACTTCAAATTTAATATCGCCGGCAAGGAAAGATATACACATGATGCAATATCTCACAATATATTTAATGTGGGCAAATCGTGCTAGCTCAACACCATTATTCACAAAAACCCTAAAGCATAAATCAAACATATTGAGATAATCCATGCGATCATAAATCAAGTAAAACTAAATAAATGATGCTTTTGCTTTAATAATTACGGTTATCTAACTAAGCTCTAATACCATGTTGAAACTTAGAGCCTAGAGATTAGTAATAATCAACAGCAACAAGTAGAAGACAAAACTAAAACAAAGAACACCAAAAATATCCTGGGAAAACCCTTCTAGAATGAAGGGAAAAATCTAGCCACACAACAAAACATGTCTTCATTGATAATGAGATTCAAGTGTACAATGTTCTTTGCATGATGCAAATATATAACAATAGGAGACTCTTCACATGATAACTGAAAGGTCTCTTGAGATTCCTATAACTCCTATAATTAATTATGACTCTTCGAATATTCATGCCTCAATGCATGAGAATGACACATGTCATTTACATTTAATATTACAAATTAAAACTTAAGTGTCTTTTTCAACTAAACATAATAATAACGGTAATAACATTCATATTTCCAGAGATAAAGATCTTTATTGCAATTAGTATCTTCAACACTAGGACCCCTAGGGACATATGTCGTCATCAATTGTGTTGAAAGGGGTAATAAGTTATCCTATGACCTCTTTCGACCCATATGAACAAGCAAAATGTGTCCCTAAGGGTCCTAGGACTCCTAGGGACATATGTCATCACCAAATGTTATCCTATGACCCCTTTCGACCCATATGAACAAGTGAAATGTGTCCCTAGGGGTCCTAGGAGCCATAGGGACATATGTCATCATCGAATGCGTTGAAAGGGGTCATAGGTTATCCTATGACCCCGTTTGGCCAATATGAGGAAACAAAATGTGTTGAAATACTATAAAACTAAATTTTTATATACTATATCATTTAATATAATATAATATGCTATAACATAATATAATATATTATCTTGTAATATAATAAAATATATTATAAAAGAACAATAAAATTCATTTCTAATAGAAATACCTCATTTACATAACAAAAAAAATACACTTGACTTGGACATCACATGGATCCTGGAGGTGATAATCATTACCCTTCCTCAACTTTCAATCCCCACCCTCCATTTTCCATGTGATTCATTTACATATTTGTGCAAGAGAATATCAGGTTTCCGATATTACTAGTGATTTTTTTAAAAAATGATTGTGATCCCCTTACCTAAGACATGCAAATATCCAAACACTTTTTCATAGGTTTTGAGAGTTTTGTGAGCAAAATACAAAATTTGGGGCGTAGACTTTCATAAAGTGTTTGAATCAATTGATTAGGTGTCTTGAAATTGTGGACACTATGGGGAACATTAATAGGCAAAAGTCTAAATGGAAGATGAAGGTGATGAATAAAAGAATTGAAGAATATAGGACAAAAGAGAGGGAAAGCCACTGTAGAAAGAGACAAGGTATGTTAAATATCAATGAGGTCTAGCCTGTAATAGTAGTTTTGAGTGAAGATGATGTTGAATTTGATAATATGAATCAACTTAATGTTGTGAGTGACAATGTATTAATCAAAGAGGAAAATCTAGAGCTTGAAATGGAAAATATAACAATTGAGAATGACAATGATAATGTTGCAAATGAACCTTACACATCTCCTCATTATAATCAAAATGAGGTTCCTTGTAAAGAAAATAGAAAAACATCTGACCCTAAACTTGGTAGAATACCCAAGTGGTTAATAGAGATTGATGATACCATTTTGGGCACATTGGAAGGGAAGAGATCACATAGAACAGTTCGGTTGTGGGCTTCAAGACTATATGAATAGTTTTTGGCAAAAAGACATCGATGGAGCGATACCAACTTTTTGTGCAATTGTTAACAATGAAAAAATTATATCCTATGTTATCCAAATTGAAAATGTGTTTCAACAAGAAAATGGAGAGAAATATCATTATTGTGAAGAATCTTTCTAATTCTCTCAATAGAATAGGAAAAACTAGTAGGGAAAAGGATAAGACAACTACTCGTAGGGTTACTACAACTTCCTTGGTAAGTCATCATTTGAGAAAAGAAAGATTTATTAGAAAAACTTGTGTTGACTTGAACATAAATCTTATGACTTTTAGTAGAGCACTTGAAAGAAGAGAGAGACTTGACAATCCTCTTCAAACTGATACATGGGCTTATTGTGGGAGACTTCCACATTCTAATAAGAAACTAACTGAGGGTGTGAAGGAACAAATTGCACAATTTTAGCACTCTAGCTCAAGAATGTCACCAAATGTGAAGGATGTTTTGAAGTTGACAATTGGCAATAAAGACCATACCTCACATCCAAAAAATTATTTTGAAGTAAGTCAAACAATATTATTCAATTTTTTTTGTGAGGCTAATCCAACATTACATATATCACAAAGGGATTTTGAATCAATGATACCACTTTATCGTGTGTCGCTTAAGATTTGAAATACATGTTGTTACAAATATCATGTGAAATTTTGTATGTACCATGAAGTATTATGCTCGATCCATTCTACTTTGCGTACTAATGAAATGTTGGAAATTTTTAGTGCTAGTTGCCTTCTTATCAAAATCATTACTAGATAAATTCTTATGTCCTAGGGATGATGGATGTTTCTATTACAGAAATGATTGCTTAAATGATAAGTACTCACAATATAGTAGTTTATCAAAAAATTTGACATATTCCCATGAAGGGTGCAAAGACGATATTGGAAAGATGATAGTTTCAAAGAAGGTTAATGAAACAATGTAATATGCATTGAATAATGGAGGTGAAGGCTCTAGATGTGAGTTGGTTGCAAAACAATTACATGTGGCTAATTTTATTTATGATTTCAAGGATTTTTTTTTTTTTGACAAGTATGCAAGTCATAGTCATAGATCTTAGTGGTTTGATCAACAATTTAGAATGTGCAAGGACACTTCCCCCATTCACACTATTATATAAGTTGTTGACTTTGCAAAGAAATATACAATACAACCCCAAAATGAGACACAATCTCAACATTACAACTCCATTCAGATTGCTATTTTCATCCACATAACATATAAATATGCCCTTGATAGTGTGGAAGATAACTGGAAGATAATTAGAGAGTATCACTTTTATATGAGCGATGATAGATATCACTCTGATGAGTTTTTCAAACATTGTTTCAAGAATTATTTTGAGTTCTTGCGAGAACGTGATATTGTTATGGATAGATATCTCATTTGGTTAGATAATTGCACAGGTCAATTCAAGAATGCTCGCATGTTTTATTGGTTGTGTAGAATGCATTTAAAGATGGGTGTACCTCATAGTTGGAGCCTTTTTTAGTTCAGACATGGGAGCATGATGGAGTGGGGGCATATGTGAAGAGGGCTCTAATCAAGAAGCAAATGAAGATTTCAACAACAAATCTTCTTGACGCTCATACCATAGTTGATTGGTGTACATCTACATTATCATAGGGGGACTCTTGATTTAGTAGTATGCATGATCTTTTGGTTGGTTAAGGAGGGCTCCTTAGGTGATAGATTGGATTGTGTTACAGTGAGAGATTCATCAAAGATGCATTCATTCCATAGCTTTAATTGTAGTACATGGACCATTTGGACACAACAACTAGCTTTTTTTGTCCTAGTTTTTTTAGTATTATTAGGATCACTATGAGTTGAGTGAGTGGGTGAATATATGGGCTCCACATTATCTTACTATATTATCTCTCATGCTCTCTATCAGAAATGATACATGATCACAGGGGGGACTCTTGATTTAGTAGTATGCATGTTCTTTTGGTTGGTTAAGAAGGGCTCCTTAAGTGATAGATTGGATTGTCCTACAGTGAGAGATTCGTTAAAGATGCATTTATTCCACAACTTTAATTGTAGTACATTTACCATTTGGACACAACAACTAACTTTCTTTTGTCCTAGTTGTTTTAGTATTATTAGGATCATTGTGAGTTGAGTGAGTGAGTGAATATATGGGCTCCACATTATCTTACTATATTATCTCTCATGCTCTCTATCAGAAATGATGACATGGAACATTCATCTGACCATAAGCATCTATCAGATCTTCTCAACCAAGAAGAGTCTTTGCATTGGTTGCACCACAGGGGAATGATGAGGAATTAGATTATTGGTTAGCATGTTGTGTAAGAGGTGTTAAAAGATTGCACAATCAATTATAGATGATGATGGATTCACATGTCCTACCATTCAGGTTTTGTTGTCAGAACATGGCTTCAGACATGTATGCTTAGAAAGAATGGAATGCTCACATTCAAAGACTATGAGAAGCACAAAACCATTCTCATATACTCACACTTGACTATAGCATCAAATGTAAAGTTTGTGAAGCATCAAGGAAGAAAAATAAATAAAATTAACTTTTTACTATTGCTAATGTTGATCATGAAGCCCTATTAGAGACCCTTAAGCAGAGAGATGACCCTTTAGGAACACTTCACTAGGTAATACTAACTCATGACAAGGCTTCATATGTTCATTATATGCTTTAAATATGTTAATTATATGCCTATACTTGTACTTAATATTAAATGCCTATAATACTAGCATTTAGTATGATATTGACTTATAGTTGTCTTCAACAGTAGTAGTGATGAAGATAGGAACAATTTTAAGGAGCAGAATGAAGACAATCTTATGATAGTTTATTCTCTAGGATTTTTGGTAGTTGTGGACATATAATCTGGTTGTATCAATGATATACACAAGGACTTTAGTATGAACAATGATGTACATTGAGTACTTTTTGTTCCATATACATTGGTTTGTATGGAAAAGATATATTCATATTTGTATCATTCAGTTGTAATAATGATGAAACACTTGAAATATTGAAAATATGTAATCGTTGATTTATTATATATTTTCATAAGGTTCACTAATTTTTGTTTTCATATTTAATAGATTAATGGTAAATTCTTATGGATATCTATGTAACCATTTAGTCTATTAGTCTCATTTGGTCAAAGGTCAATCAAAGTGGTGAAAGTAATAAAAGTCAATAAATAACAAAGAGAGAGCATAAAAATCATATTTTTAGTTCGTCTTGTAAGAATTTGTCTTAGGACAAATTCACTTAAGATCAAGGAACTCAAACACAAGCACAATAGTATACTAGAAAGAGTATGATCAGAATGATGATATATTCATTCAATATGTATCAAAGAGTACACTAGGAGTGCCTATATATAAAGGCCTCTGAGATGCATCTAGAATGTCTAAGAATTAGCATCATGATAAGTCATACAACTAAGCACATGTTTACCAGATATGGGTTATCCTCCATTAAGCATAGAAGTAAGTGCAATGATCAGAGGATAAGCCTACAATGGTATAGCATGCAAATTTATGTTGTAGACACCATGTGCTAAATTAGAGTTCCATACTTCTGTGTTGTCAACATGAAAACTCATAAAGGTATGCAAACTCCAAGTGTCTCACAAAATAAATAATAAAATAATGCATTAACCTAAGTAAACTTAAGTAAAGTGTAAATAGTAAATACTTATTTACACCAACACCCCCCCTTAAGTGCAACTTAGGGGAATTCACTTAAGTTCACAAAATCTAGGATGGAATGCATGATGGGTCTCAACTACTAGGCCATGTTAGGTACCCATGTACATAATGAAATGCAATCTCTCATAAAGTGAAGAAAGAGGGAAAAACTCATGGGAAAAACCCTCCCCCAAAAAAAGAGATGAAAAACTAGATGCATGGATGGATGGAGTAATCAAGACCCCCTATTATGACATACATCAAGTATATACAATAGAGAAATGCAAGAACACTATACCAAAAGAGGAAAAGATCCCCCCCCCCCCCCCCCCGCCCCCCCCCACAAGAAAGAAGAAGAAGAGAGACAAGGTAGTCCCCCCCCCCCCAAAGAAGAATTCCAACCAGTGATTGTTGCTCCAAGGAAGAAGTTGGTCCATGAGTGTAGAATGATGTTCCTCCCCTTTGGAAAAAACAAAGAAAAAGGTACAATTTTGAAGATTTATGGTGGCCTTGAGACCTGCTCAAGTGTCCCTATGTTGATACTGATGGTCGCCCCTTCCAACACTACTAGAAAAAATGAATGCAAATCTAGCAAGGATGTTTGTAAAACTTGTCCCAATGAGCCATTTGTCTCCTCAACTAATAAAGAGACCTCTAACAACTATTGTACATAAGGATCCACAATCACATCAACCTGTGAAGATCGATCATGTAGAGAATGGACATGAGGGTTAGAGTGAGCCCTCAAAACAACTATAGAAGGATTCATCAAGGATGTCTCCCAAGTCTTCTATGTGTGACTCCATGAACAAACCTGCAATGTCTACCATGTAGTCATCCACTGCTGCTAGAGCTGGAAGATGGTGTGTACCCTATTTTGCTGGACCTATCACTATGGCAATGCATGCATGTGGACTATATTGATGATGTAACCTCTCACTGTAATTGTCGATAGAACCCTATGTGTATGAATTTGTTGAAGCACTATCACTGGTGTCACTATCAATTTCAACAGTGTATGAAGTGTGGAGAGGATTAGAGGATAAGCTAGGTGAACTTTCCTCAAAGTGAACATCCTTCTCCATGAAGATCTCATCAGTCTTTGGATCCATAAGTTGATATGTCTTCACACCATCTTCATACCCAATGAAATTACAAGGCCTAGGTGTTGGTGCCTTGCATCCCTTGGAAGATAGGTTTGCTTCTGTTGGACAACCAAAGACTCTAAAGTGACTCACAACTAGTTTTTTTCTGCACCATGCCTCAAAAGGAGTCTTCCTATCTAAGGCATTATGAGGAGACTTGTTAAGTATGTGAGTGGCACTACTTATAGCTTCGACTTCTAGTGTAGGATCAAGAGACTTGGCTTTTATCATGCAACTTGCCATGGACATAAGAGTTCTAATCCTCATCGCTACAACATCTATCTTGTGCAAATTGAATGCTGGTGGATTCTGAAGATCAATACCCTCAAGTTTGCAAAAGTCTTTGAGTCTTTTGTTCACATATTTTCTTTCATTTTCTATTAGTAGAACCTTGATGGATTTTCTTGATTTCTGTTCAACATGGCTCTTGAAGACTTGAAGCTTAGCAACCACTTCATTCTTGTGATGAAGGATGTAGACCTATGTGAAGCATGAAAAGTCATCAACAAAAGTAAGGATGTAGTGATCTTGGTTGACTGATGTCACTGCAAAAGGACCTGCTAGTACCATGTGAACCAACTAAAGAACAATTGGTGCTCTTGAAGACTTCCCTTTATCATACTTCTTCTTGAGATGCATATCCACTGAACATGATGAACATTCACCCTCAGAAAAGTTGATGTTAGGTAGACCTTTTGACCATGTTTTTGAAGCAAAGTTGTTGAAGATAATGCAAGGCAAGATGACCAAACCACTCATGCCATAGTTTGATTTTTGAACATGAGTGAGTTAACAAGGCTTGAGAAGGAGTCCAAGGCACAAAGTGGGAGAAGGAATTGTTACAAATGCTTTAGAATAACTAAGAGGGTGGGGGGGGGGGGGGTGAATTAGTTATTCAAGGTCCAAATGTCCTATTCAAAATTTTCATCAAGTAAAGTGTGCCCATCAAACTATTCATTCATCCAAGCTTAAACTTTTCTACTTAGCAAGTTACTATAAATTAGCATGCAAACATAACACATAAGGAAATCAACACATAACACAATGATTTACATGGAAACCAAATTTGGGAAAAATAACCAGTAACATGCTACTCAATTCTCACTCTTTTGAAGTGATGCCCTATTAAAGGCTACAACACACTATTAAATGTGACCTAGTTAAAGGATTTAACCACCCTATTAGAAGTGGGCCTGGTTAGAGGACTTTAGATCATTGACTTGGAATTCCACCCTGTTAAAGGATTTACAAATGGCTGTTAAACCAACCTAAGTCCATAGGGTTTTTACCCTAACTAATACAATTTCTAGAGAGTAACAATAAGGGGTTTTGACCTGATTACATCATACAACTTAACTTGTTGATTTCATATCACCATTCAGGTCATAACATTGCTTGGCTTTTAGTCTCTGCAACTCTTGATGGCTTGCTCTCTTTTCAAGCTTTGTCTCCTTGAGTCTTCATGCTCAATGTACTAGTGCAATCATCTCTTTCTGACCACTAATCGAAAAAAAGGCGTACTATATTCTTCCTTCTCCTAGATGTCTTCTCCTTGACACCCTTCAACCACTTTGTAGTTTGGCACATTAAAAAATCTTGCTTCTTGGCTTGTGACTTCTTAAATAGAAGTTTGGAATTTCTTTTCCCACTCAATTCTTCCCTCCTTTAATTTTTAATTTGTATGGATTATGTAGGATTTATTGAATCTAACCCATATTTTGATTCTTCTAGAAACATCATGAAGAATCCTCTTGAATTTACACAAAAATAGTTTACATAGTATTCTGTGCCACCAGTTCATCATCCTTATCCTCCAACTTGTTCACAAAATTCAAGTTAACAAACTTGTTGGCTTAGATTTGATGAATCTTTGACATTTCCAATAATGCAATAGCTTGGCACTATTGAAATTTTGGTGCTTGGCACATACTGTGTTACTCGGCATCAACTACGCTTTACTGATGCCCAACACCTACTATGAATTCACTTGGCATCCACTAAGTTTTCTATTTTTTCAGCTCCTTCTATATCACTCGGCACTTGAACTTCACTCGACACCTGAAGTTCACTCAGCACATACTAGATTTTGCATTTGCTCGGCTCCAATTGAAAATTTGTTTGGCTTGAACTAGCTTGCTCGACACTTACTAATGATCTTAGTTTAAGCTTTGCAGTCAATCTTGTTCCAACTTATACTTCCAGTATTTCTAAGTGTGACCAACCTCTGTATCTTCAAGTATGTTATCAATACATCATTTAACCATTGCCTTAGCTGATCCTTGTACTTCATTACAAAACCATAACTCAACCTTTCCCTTAGGTACTTTTTGTTACATCTTGTTAATTAAATTTTCTTCATCAATCAACTAAGTGATAGTACTAGGTTAGAACAGTAAGTCAAATGCCAAAGGAAAATTGGATTAGATTACATAATTTCTTCCTCTCTTGATCTATTATCCTAATTGCTTTACTTCAACTTCTCCCTCTTAGTTGATATATCCTTTTTCTTTCTTTTTTTCCCTTCTTACAGTCTCTCCCTCTACATGCATTGCTCATCTTCTACTATTCAACTTCTCCTACAACTGTTGATCATTTCTGCTATTTCTCCCTCAATCTTCATTCTTTTTCATTCTTCTCCCTCAACTGTTGAACAATTTTTGTTATTTCTCCCTCTTTGACAAGAATGCCAAAGACATATGATCTTAGCATCTTATCATGCATGTGTAGCATTTATAGGTTCTTTCAATTTCTCCCTCTATCACCTTTCTTGTGACTGATTTAAAATTTTAGTACTTTAATTATTTTTGGCATGAATCCTAAAGTAAGTATCCTCTGCATCAATGTGTAATATTTCAACAATCAATTCATTTGATGCAAGTCAATCTTTCTTTTACTTCAAGTGGCCTTGGCTAAGGGTATCACCCCTAACTTACTTCTAAGATACTCAAAAGCATCTTTAGGTAGTGCTTTTGTAAAGATGTTAGCAATCTGTTCCTTTGAGCAAACATATTCCATCTATACTTGTTTTTCTTCCACCAATTCTCTTACATAGTGATACTTGATTGCAATATGCTTTGTTTTGGCATGCATTGCAAGATTCTTTAATATGTTGATACCACTTGTGTTATCACAATAAAGTACTCCCCAATTTGCATTAGTGTAGGCTCTTAGCTCAAACTTTTCACTTCTCTTGTAGTACAAACCAAAATCATCAGTTCCTTTTAAGTACCTCAGTATTCTTTTCACTGCCATCAGATGATTTTCTCTTAGGTTAGCAAAAAGTCTTCCCACCATTCCAATAGCTAATGCAATGTCTGGTCTACTATGTACAACATACTATAACTTTCCAATCATTGATCTATGCATTGTCTGATTTTCTTTAGCTGACTCATCATTCTTGGATAACTTATGTCCTGTTACCATTGGTGTGCTGACTAGTTTTGAGTCTTCTAATCCAAATGTCTTGAGTATCTCCTTGATATATTTTGATTAGGTCACAAATATGCCATGCTTTAGTTGATGTACTTGCAATCCAACAAAGAATTTGATTTCTCCAAACATTGAATTGACATCTCAAACTCATGTTTCATTTGATCAACAAAATCTTTATAGGATATCTTTTCCTCCAAATATTATATCATCAACAAAGATTTCAGATATCAAAATGTCTTTACCTTTTTCAACCTTGATGTACAGGTTGATATTGTCATTTGTTCTCTCAAATCCTATCTTCACAAGATATTTGTGTAGTCTCTCATGCCATGCTCTAGGTGCTTGCTTCAGACCATAGAGTGCCTTATGTAATCTACAAACCATATCCTTGTGGTTATTATCAAAAAATCCCTCTAGTTGTTCTATGTAGACTTCCTCTTCTTGTATACCATTCAGAAAAGAAGACTTCACATCCATTTGGTAGACTTTGAATCCTTTGTAGGCAGCATATGCAAGTAATATTCTTACTCCTTCTATTCTTGCAAGGGGGGAAAATGTTTCCCCATAATCCAATCCTTCTTCTTGTGCATAACCTTTGTAGACTAATCTAGCCTTGTTTCTTGTTATCTCACCATTCTCATTAAGTTTATTCCTAAACACCCATTTGGTACCAATTACATTCTTATTAGCTGGTCTAGGAACTAGGGTCCAGGTATTGTTCTTCTCAATCTAGTCTATCTCTTCTTCCATAGCTTTATAGAAGTCATCATCTTGTAATGCATCTTTCACTATTTTGGGCTCAACCTTGTTCAAAAGACATGATTCATTTCTTAGTTTGTTCCTTGTTATTGGTTTGGCATCCTTATCACCAATGATTTGTTCTATAGAGTGATGCATTCTCACATACTTGGCTAATCTTAGTTCTATCCTTCTTTCCATATTTGATTCTTTAGATTTAGAGTTATTTTGCTCTTATCCATCTGGTACTTCACCATTTCTTTCATGTATACTATTTTTAGAATCAGAATATACATTTTCTTCATTCTACAACTTGACTTTTGAATGCAACTCTGTATTCATTGGTTGTGACTCAGCTGATACTAAAATTTGTTGCTAATTCCCAACTTGATTGGCAACATTGTCTTCAACAGTCATTCCTTCATAGAAGTATACAAAAGATCTATAATCTTCTAGTTTCTTGGATTCATCAACTTGAACTTTTGCATGCTCATAAATTTTATATTTGCACTCTCCATAATCTTGTTAGTATTAGTATTCAAACACTTATATGCCTTACTTCTAGTAGAGTATCCAAAGAATATGCCTTCATCACTTTTTGCATCAAACTTTCCATTTCTAGTATCTTTAAGAATATAGCATTTGCAACCAAATACTTTGAAATGTTTCACATTAAGTGAGCGACCATACCATAGTTCAAAAGGTGTTGCATTTGTCCCTTTCTTGACTTGGACTATATTCAGGGTGTAAATAGCAGTACTTACAACTTCTCTATAGTACTTTAAGGCAACATTTTTCTTCGTCATCAAGGTTCTTACACAATCTATCATTGATTTATTTCTTCTTTCAACAATGTCATTCTTTGGGGGAGTTCTTGTTGCTGATGTTTGTCTTTTGATACCTTTGTCATTGCAAAATATTTCAAATGCTTTTGATGTAAACTCTTCTCCTCTATTTGATCTTAGACATTTCAGACTCTTTCTTGTTTCCTTCTCAACTCTAGCCAAATGCCACTTAAACATTTGAGATGCATCAGATTTCTAATTCAAGAACATAGCAGTCATCATCCTGGAATTGTCATCTACAAATAGCATTATCTATTTGTCTCCTAGGTAGCTTTGCACTTCTATTGGACCACATACGTCTGTATTGACTAACTTTAGTACTTCTTTGGACGTGTATGTTTTTCTTTTGAAGCTAGATTTAGTCATCTTCCCTAGTTGACATTGTTTGCACATTGTGTTTTTAGGGTTCTTCAGTCTAGGCAAACCTCTGAATTTCTTCTTTTTGCTGATGTTAATCAGATTGTCAAAGTTAACATGACACAGTCTTTTATGCCATAGCCACACATCATCAAATTTAACAACAAGATAGGTTGGATCTTCCATATCTAGGTAAAATAAATTATGTCTGGTTTGTTCAACTTTTCCTATCAGATTTCTATTAGTGTCATAGATTTTGGTAGTCTTGTTTCCAAATTCTACTTTGCAACCTACATTGCCTAACAGTGATACACTCAAAAAATTGTAGTTCAATCCTTCAACATAGTATGTAGACACCTAAAATTGTCCAAATACCAATTTCATGAACAATTAAACAAATATTTATTATTTATTTAATTACCTTACCTTTAATTAAATAAATTTACATTTATTTAATTACATTCATCTTTCCTTGATTTAAATAAACTTAGGTTTATTTAAATCCTAGCCTTTCCCCTCATCCCATTTACATCTTAACCCATTCACTTTAATTAAGTAAATTACTTCATTTACTTAATTAACCCCTTTTAATCCCACTTGGAATTAAATATTAAATTTAATCCTATTTGAGCACATGGGTCCTAACTTTAACCCTCACCTAACCTCACTTTCCTAACCAAACCCATCCTTCTAAACCTACTCACTTCCTAATCCTACTTACTTTTTCTAATCACCTTGGTAATCCCCTTTTAAACCTAAGTGTGTGCTCACACATGTGTGAGGAACACTCACACTTCCCACACCCCTCATGCTTCTCACACCTCTTAAATATGTGTCCCCCTTCACATGGGAATCAAGGAGTCTCACACATGTGTGCGAAACCATGCTTCTCACACCTCTTACACCTGTCATTGACCTATCACATCAAAGGTTCCTCACACATGTTTGAGCATCTTTGGTCAAAAATCTTAATCCACATGGAGTTCACTTGGCCTCCACCTCATGGACACCTCATTGATCTTGAGAGATCCTAGCCCTTCATCTTGCGTTGAATCTCAATCATCCGTTTCATCTCATTTCCTATAAAAGGAGAGCCCTCTTCTCATTTCCATAAGCACTATCTAGCCCACTTTTATCCTATAGGATTTGTGAGCAACCACATCCCACAACAATGAAATCATCAACAACTTGGTAATTTTATGAGGTTTGCATTAGTGCTATTTTGAATGGTTTAAGCTCTTGATTTCATGTCATCATTATTTACATGTTGTCTTTCATATGTGAGGTTTGCATGAATATGTAGGAATAGGCTTTAGCTACTTATCATTTATTCATTTGTTACATTTTTATGCAATACATTTTGGCACGCTCGATGGGATCCATGTCCTTATTCTCCTCTCAAAAATTTGTCAAAAAATCGTAACTTGTCACCAAAACCCATTCACTATCATCTGTATTAAACACAGTGTTGTCTATGTTCTGTCATCTTCGTAGATAAGTGTCTTGCTTAGATTAGCATCTCCACCATTACCAAAACAAACTCTTTTAAAATTTTTGTTTTTTCATCTCCAATGTTTTGTCATCTGTGCCTACTAAACTGTCATCTCTGACATTTTTTCGTTTGTGCATATTAAACTATCATTTGCATTATGGGTGGCCAAAAAATTTGTACTATTTGTTAACTATCATCTATGCATACTAAACTGTCATCTCCACTATTCTGTCATTTGCACTATTTAACCTATTCTATCATCTGTATTGTGGGCGGTCAAAAACTAGTCATTTTGATAGATTGTCATCTCCGCAGTTTGACATCTCCTATCTCTACTCTATCGTTTGCGATCTCTAAGAATATTTACGTATAGAAAAAATAACAAAAAATGTTAAAATAAAATTTTCCATAGTAAAGCTTTCATTTTGGAGTTTTTCTTGTGAGGCTAATCAAGTTTTTTTTTTTTTTGTAGATTGGAGCATTTTAGAAACACTTAACCATTATTTCTTATAGGTTTTGCTTAATGTTTTACTTCTCTTGGGAATGAACTTGAATGCTTAACCATTTGTCTTTGAATGAATGTTGTACTTAATGGAATAAATCAAACACACTCTTGAATGCCTAAGGTTAATGAAGCTTGCTGTGAAACCTTTGGATTTGGTGCTTAAAATGAACTCATACACTCTTGAATGCTTTAATGAAATTGACATGAATGCTTAGGCTAGCAAACATTTGGAATTAGTGCTTAAAATTAACTCACACAATCTTGAATGACTTAAGAGAATTGGTTTCATTTTCAGCAATTTTCTTATGTTCACGAGTGATTTACTTTCTTGTTGATGAATCCATGCTTTCATTTATGTTGACAATGATTTCAATTTGGAAAGAACATTGTATACTATAAACACGTGTGTCTACAAAGTAGATTACAAAACCTAAAGCTTCATTGGAAAATAACAAGTGTCTTTTAAACCCTGAGGCCACTTACGTATTCTTTCCTCTTGCGCCTTCAAGTGATCTTGAGTGCACAAGAAATAAGTGGTCTAATTTTTACACTTTTTAGGAGGCTTGCTTGGAGATTTCATCACCCCTTGGGATGACCTCAACTCTAGCATTCTGGAAGAGTATAAATATTGAGAGGTGAATCGAAAGACACCTCTCTTGGAAGAAAAATCTTGTCACTCTTGGCTAAGCCCCAAAGAACTTTATACCTTTGGGAAGTGAAGGAGGAGATTTGGGTTACCATCTCCCCCCAGCTATGTGGCATTATTTTCTTTCATCTACAAATTTGGGCCTCACATATCTTTTGTATATCGAGGACGCCCCTTAGATAATCCTTGTGCATCCTAGTGGCAACCTTATAGGATTGTTGGTGTGTTTGACATTCTTGAGTGTTTGAAACCCTCCCCAGTTGAAGGGGACATACCGGCTACACTTTTCTTATATATATTTCATTGTTTAATTTTGTATCTCAAATTTGAAAAAGCCAACACATCATATAACATAAAAATCCAAAAAAAATCATAAAAGTTCAAAAATAAAAAAATCTTGAAAACAAGAAAACAAGTCTTGTTTTAAGTTCTCTTAGTCAAGTTGTCCACATCAATTACACATCACTTCTTCTATTCATCAAATTCATCAACCTCATGCATCTCTTGTCTTAATCATTGAAATCATTCTTTGAAGTCTTAATCATCTCTATTCGTCCAAATCATTTCCTCATCTTCCTAATCATTCAATCCAAATCCTAATCATCATCCTAGTCATGGTGCATATCCCACATCACACTTCAATTCCCTCATCCAGTGCTTCATACTCATGATTCTCAATCTGATTCCTTGTCAAATTCAATCCATTTACATCTTCATCCACAATCAACCTTTCTAATTTCATTCATTCAATTCAACTTTGCATCACATCTTCTACTTTGGACATAGGAGAATTGTCATAAACATCAGACTTTAATTCAAATCCAACATTCACTTATTTGCAATATCATAAGGTTTTTATCAAAGGTATATCAAACCTTCATCCAATATCAAATCAACTCAAATAAAATCCAATCAATATCAAATCAAATTAAATCAATATCAAGTCAAATCCCATCAAGTCAACACAAAATCCATAATTGCTCCTAGTCCCAAGTTCATATTTCATTCATCAACAAATCTCTCATCACTCTTTGTCTAACATCTATGGATAAGAATCAGCTTAATCAAATGGCTGACAATATTCAAAGGCAATATGGAGTTATACCTCCCTTTCAACCTACATATCAAATTCATCCTCAACACTTCATATCTAATTCTAATCCATCTCACATTTTATATTCTTCCTCTACCTTTGACAAGGGAAATCCACCTCATTATCCCTCCACCACATATGATTCCATTCATAGCCTACATAATGCCTCAAGAAGAAATTCCATGGCCAAAGAAATTGAGGAACTAAAGAATTCTATCTTGAGCCTAGAAAATCAATAGACAAAGTCCATCTTCCATCCCAGATGTCCTCCTCCCCCATGTTTCGAAGACCATAGTCCTCATGTCCCATCCAACCCTAACCCTCCATGCAATTCCCCCTACCTTGAGCTTAATGTCAAAAACCATCACCGCAATCCCCTACCCATACCTCCACCTTCACACAATCTTAATCCTCTAAAAACATCATCCCCACCTCATAATAGGTTTTCTCACCTGAATTCTTGTCTAAGTACAAAATTCAAAATAAAGTGATCCAATCACCCAAAGTCATACCCCCAATTCCATCTCAAGACCTTCCTCCAAAGCATGGCATTATAGATTCCTCTTCTCCTCCAAATTTGATCATTTCTCCATCCCACTATTCCCTCATCCCTCACGATCCATTTATCCCTCTTAGTCCATCTCATGATCCCCTTCCTAATCAAGATCAATACATTCCATGTACTGCACACATCATCGATTCCACTCCATCTCTAGACCTAGCATCCGTTAATCCTCCACTTCAGGAAGAAGTTCCTTCCACTCCATCCTTTAATACTCCTCCATGTCAAGATCAAATCACTCCATCTCATGGTCCCATTCCCTCCACTCCATTATGTGATTCTATTCCATCTCATGATCCACTCATCCTGCTACATGATCCTCTTTTAAGTCAAGATCAAAGCACCCCTTCATTTACCTTTCATGATCCACTCCATCTCAAGATCCTATTATCCCTCATGATCCCCCTTGTGATCCTGATACTCCACATGATCCTATCATGCCTATCCAATCCACTCATGAACCCCATATACATGGACTCACATCTTGTGTTGAAAATAATAAGTATCCCATTGAAGAAATAATGTCTCAAGATGTTGGTATGCCTTCCACCCCTTCGAAATCCAAAATTACTCCTTCCAAACCTAAAGCATCCCATCATTCATCTTCCAAGTCCTTTTTGGGCACTTATATCAATATTCCAATTCCTTCCTCATTTCCATCCATTTTGGGTCCTTATGTTCCACATCCAAACCCTTCATCCCTTCCATCCATTTTGGGTCCTTATGTTCAATAGCCAAACCCTTCATCCCTTCCATCCATTTTGGGTCCTTATGTTCCACAGAAAAGCCTTTCATCCCTTCCTTCCATTTTGGGTCCATACGTAGATCTATCCACCTATCCATGTTTTCTACATCATCTTATCATGCTCCTAATCAAGATCAACAAAGGCACATGTCCTTGAATTCCTTACAACATTCACCATCCATATGTTCTCCATCCCATTTATCTTCATGCACCCATACCATGGCCAATGGAAGCAAATTGGATGCCAAAGAAAAAGTGAATAAAGCCAAAGATCTACAAAAGCCCAAGGATCAACATGTCCCCTCTAAAAGACATGTTCAAGAAAAGAAAAATACGATCCAAAATAGAACTCAAAGGCCACAAAGGCTAAAAATAAAAAAATGCAAAAATTTTGTGGATCCCAAAGCTACTTAATGTAGAAATGAATCTCAAAGAAAGATTCAAAATGACATCCAATTTTGCTAATCCAAAGGCTTCCCTCATTCATAAATCATCCAAGCTTCCATTTTCCAAATCAATTTTGGGTCCTTATATACCCAAATCCACCATCCTACATCCATCGCCTCCTTCATCCATTTTGGGTCCCTATATCCCAAAATTCAAACTTTCTCCTACATATCCTTTGAAATTTCCTCCTTTCCATCACCCTTCAAGGTGTGTGCCAATGACAATCTTTCCACCTCCTTCATTCAATCATGCACAATTATTCCAACCTAGCATCCATCAACCATGTCTTCCTCCCAATTGCTCCACCTCCTTAATCCAAACCTTTTCATAAGTCCTTGACCTCCATTTACCAATCCACTTCACCCTTCTTTTTACTATCCTACCAACATCTATGAGCAACCATTCATCATCTGCTTCCATCTTTGATCTTGACTTTCACTTTCCTTGCATCCATCCATATGCACTTTCCATGTCCGTTTCTCATTATCCATACATTATCCTATATGCTCCCATAATTCTTCCACATATTTGATCTTTACATGCTATCCATATCTTGCATCCCATAGTCCTTGTCATGTTCATCCATTTTTCCATCCATACACCTACACACTTCCATCCTTCTTTCATATGTCCTTGATTTTGGTTATCCCATCCACCCCATCCACTTTATATTCCACATTTTGTCCATATCATTACCCCTTTTCCATACCCTCCCCCCCATATCCCTTATTCATGCCACTTTCATGTCCATGCTCGTGATCAATAATAGAGGCACAACAAAAAAATGTTCATACATGCTTTGCTAGAGCACATGCCTTCTCTCCTCCATACAATAGCCTTCGCACCATCTGTCCCTTTCCATGTATCCTTTCCCACCATATTTCCTTCCATTTTCCTATCCTTGGTATGAGGCATTTGAACTCCTTTGAAACATGGTCCTTGGCTCTACATTTTTCGATACCATTTCATTTGGCCCCTCATATCCTTTCACCATTCCTTTCATCCACTGGCTCGCGTTGCTTTTCCTACATTTACCATGCCTTGTCTCTCCCTTGTCATTGGTCCCAATTCATTCTATCCCACATTTATTCATATCACATTCAATCTAAGTCTTCCACTCACTGCAATAAAATTCATCCATCTTCTATTTCCATCAATATTCCCTTCTTCTAATCCTTTCACATCAATTTCTCTTCTTCTCTAATCATTCTTCATCCTATCAACATCATTCTTCCAATCTCATTCAAGTTCATTTTTCCCATTGCATTGTTATGCTACAGGATTTGTGAGCAACCACATCCCACAACAATGAAATCATCAACAACTGTGTGATTTTATGAGGTTTGCATTAGTGCTATTTTGAATGGTTTAAGCTCTTGTCATTTCATATATTCACTATTTACACATTGTCTTTCATATTTGAGGTTTGCATGAATATGTAGGAATAGGCTCTAGTTGCTTATTGTTTATTCCTTTGTTACATTTTTATGCAACACAATATGTATTATCACATGAAATTATCTCTATAAGTTTAATTGAACCTTTTCCTTTGATTTGACATGGAGCATCATTACCAAATCTAACACTATTTCCATCATGCTGAGTAAAGGTAGTAAACTTACTTTTATCTCCTGTTAAGTGATGTGAGCACCCACTATCTATGATCCACTTGTTATTCTTGTTCACACAAGTCACCAGTGTTTTTGCTTCATCTTCATCTGATTCATCCTTCATGGCCACATAGAATACTTCATCATCATTCTCATCAAAATCTTCTTCACTAATGTAGCATATTTTTCCTTTGTCCTTGTAATCTCTGCTGTCTTCTTCTCTTTTGCTCTTGTACTTTCCCTCATTGTAGTTCTTCTTCTGTGTACACCTTGCAGCAATATGAGCTACTTCATTGTAATCTAATTTTTCCACATCTTCTTCATTTGTGCTACTGTCACTGGATGCATGTTTTCCTTTCCTACTCTTCTTATTTGATTTCACCTCCTTTGTGTCTTTCAATGTTAGCTTGGCCTTGAAAGCAGATCCAAGCTTCTTAGGTCTATAGTTAACAAAGTTGGACAATTCAAATGCAACAAGTCTTCCCACTATTCCTTCAAAGGTTAGTGTGTTTCCTTGTACACACCTTAGCTCCTGGATGGCTAAAACTCTAATAGCATGGATAGGGATAAGAGCTCTGAAGTATTTGCTATTAATAGTCTTTTCTTCCAATTGACCACCCAAAATTCTTATTGCACTTACCACTTCTTTTATTCTAGCAGCATATTGAGCAGCATTTTCACCTTCCTCCATTTTCATGTCATCATACTTTCCTCTCAGGCTTTCTCTTTTTATTCTTTGAACATTTTGGTGTCCTCCATAGATATATGATAGGGTTTTCCACATCTTGAATGCAGTGTCTCATCCTTTAATATCATCAAATTCAGCATAGCTGAGTGCAGAGGTAATCTCTAGCATTGTCTTATTGTGCTCCTTCCTTTTGTTCAAATCATCTTCCGAGAGGGGTCCAACTGGGTCTACATGCTCTATTTTAATTGAGGTTTTTGCATAGTCACCTATTGATCCTAGGCATAATTTCATCAGACTCTACCATGCAACAAAGTTATCTTTGTTGAGCTCGGATACTTCTCTCTTGGACATCTTGATCTTCCTACTTCTAGTACCTTGAAACTAAATCAGCAGATGGCTCTAATACCAATTGTTAGAAATGCTTTAAAATAACTGAGAGGGGGGGCTGAATCAGTTATTCATGGTCCAAATGTCCTATTCAAACTTTTCATCAATTAAAGTGTGCCCATCAAACTATTCATTCATCCAAGCTTAAAATTTTCTACTTAGCAAGTTACTATAAATTAGCATGCAAACATAACACATAAGAAGATCAACACATAACATAGTTATTTATGTGGAAACCTAATTTGGGAAAGACCACTAGTAACATGCTACTCAATTCTCACTCTTTTGAAGTGATGCCCTATTAAAGGCTACAACATAGTGTTAAATGTGACTTGGTTAAAGGATTTAACCGCCTGTTATAAGTGGGCTTGGTTAGACCAAATGGATATTAAACCAACCTAAGTCCATAGAGAGTAACAATAAGGGCTTTTGAACTTATTACAACATACAACTTAACTTGCAGATTTCAGATCACCATTCAGTTCATAACATTGCCTAGCTTTCAGTCTCTGCAACTCACAACAACTTGGCCTCTTTTCAAGCTTTGTCTCCTTGAGTCTTCATGCTTAATGTACCAATACAATAATCTCTTTGTGACCATTAATTGAAGCAAAGTCTCTCTGCTCTATTCTTCCTTCTCCTTAACACCCTTCAATCGCTTTGTAGTTTGGCACACTAGCAACTCTGGCTTCTTGGCTTGTGACTTCTTAAATAGAAGTCTGGAATTTCTTTTCCCACTCGATTCTTCCCTCCTTTAATTTTAATTTGTATGGATTAGAAGGACTCATTGAATCTAACCCATATTTTGTTTCTTCTAGAAACATCATGAAGAATCATCTTGAATTCACTCAAAAATGATTTACATAGAATTTTGTGCCACAAGCTCATCATCCTTATCCTCCAACTTGTTCACAAAATTCAAGGTAACAAAATTTTTGGCTCAAATTTGATGAATCTTTGACATTTCCAATAATGTAGTAGCTCGACACTATTGAAATTCTAGTGCTCGACACATACTGTGTTACTCGACATCAACTATGTTTTACTGATGCTTGACACCTACTGTGAATTCACTCAACAATCCACTAAGTTTTCTATTTTCTCAGATCCTTCTATATCACTCAGCACTTGAATTTCACTCAGCACATACTAGATTTTGCATTTGCTTGGCTCCAACTAAAAATTTGCTTGGCTTGAACTAGTTTTCTCAAGACTACTAATGATCTTAGTTTAAGCTTTGCAATCAACCTTGTTCCAACTTATACTTCAAGTATTTCTAAGTGTGACAAAACTTTGTATCTTCAAGTATGTTATCAATACATCATTTAACCATTATCTTAGCTGATGCTTATACTTCATTACAAAACCATAACTCAACCTTTCCCTTAGGTACTTTTTGTTACATATTGTTGATTAAATCTTCTTCACCAATTGACTAAGTGATAGTAATTGGATATTATAAGAAAGTGTCATTCCTACAAATAGTAGGTTTGACATCAATGAAAAAACAATGATTGAAAACATTCTTTTAACAACATCTCCCTCTTTGACAATAAACCTTTTTAATCAGTTTTCCAACAGGAATAAAGCCTCTTGTCATGATTGACTTTCCCCACAGTGACCAATGTATCATCTTTGAGAGTTCACACCATTACTGAATATGAAAGGAACTCAACTTTGTTGCCATCTCCAAGATGAGTGATTTGGTAAATTGAGAGAACATTGGAGCTAACATTTGGAATGTAGAGAATGTGTTCGAATTCCCCATTTTCCATCTCCACATGTCCTTTCCCTTCAACTTCCCTTTTGGTATCATCTCCCATAACGATGTTTTGTACCTATGATTCCTTCAGTGAAGAAAAGTCTCCCTTTGAAGAAACCATATGATAGGAGGCACCTAAGTCAAGTATCCATTCCAAGGAAAAAAATTTGTTTGCCAAAGTGCTTGCCCTTTTCCCTTTGAAGAGGTTGGAGTTGAATCCTCAGAAGTACCTGGCACTTGAATTTTGTTCTTCTTGAGTAGATTTTCCAACTCATCAATTCTTTTAGTCTTGCAATGATGCTCATCATGATTCAACTTCTTGCAATATACACAATTTTTTTTGTCCTTTTCATTACTTCCCTTCTCGTTGGAAGAAGAATTGCCTTGCTGTGAGGAGGATTGTTGCATCTCAGATTGTGATTTTTGCTTCCACTGCTTCTTCTTTTTGTTAGAACTTCTTCCTCCTTGACTTGATTGGTTATAATCACTAGTCACCAATGCTTTGGTCTTTGATGTCATGAGAAGTCCCAAATCTAACAAGTGAGATTGTTCAACAAATAACATCTTTGCAAATGTGTCAAATGTAGGCTTCTGGAAAGCAGTTCCCATGGTTAACCTATGAGTATTATAACTCAAAAAAAATGAAGCATACTTTTAAGGTAGCCTCTTCAGGATGTGATGAATCAACTTGTCATCCTTCATGGGATTTTCACAATCTCTAAGTAGTGCCCTATACTCATTGGCTTTGTTGATATAATCCTGAATTGTGTCAAAGTTCTTTGGAATGATTCAAGTTTGTCCCATGTAGGTTTGGATTCCTTGAAACTAGAAATGTGGAAGAAGAGATCTCTATGTACACAATTCTTGATAATTCCTAAAGCCTATTGGTCTTGTTGTTGCCAATTAATGAGTTTTTTAGCATCAGTGGGTTTGGGAATTGTACCTTTAACATATAGACTATAACCTTTTTCTATTAATCTACTCTATGCAATATCTTTCCATGTAGAATAATTACATGAAGTTAGAAGTGGACATTTAGGTGAACCCATGATGCCAAAAAGTAAAAGAGCGCAAGAGAGAGACACAATACACAATGCACAACCCCCCTTTCACTCAATTAAAAGACCCCCCCCAAAAAAGATGCTTTTGGCACTTTATATGTAGTGTGTGTACAATAGGCCACTTGTCAAAAAGTACAAAGTGGACTTCTAATTTTTCTTTTTACAACTACCTTTTGAGGCCCAAATTTGTCACTAAGCATTGTAGCTCAGATGTACAACAACTCTAAAAAGTAATCAATGCATTAAAATACAGAAAAAGCCCTAATTTTGAAAGTGGGATTTTTGTCTAGACAACCCTAGAATCTATCTACAAGTCTGAAAAGTAGACAAAAAATAATGCACTTTCAAAAAAAATGGAACTCGAAAATGTGTACAGATGAGCTCGCGCGGAGTGTTTGAAGTTGCAAAATACATGATTGAATAGGTACATTTTCTAATAAATGATAATTTTGACAAATCCTTGCACCAAAACTAGAAAAGAACACCAACACTAAAAAGTTCAGGAAATTCTACCCAAAATCAAAAACATCACACCTAATTTGGAGTCTGAATGACTAAGTTATGGCTTCTCAAAGTCGAATTGCCAAATCAAAAAGAAATTTGAAGAGGGGTCAGGGAATAAAATTGCTAGCTTAATTTATATAGTCAAATAGCCATCGTAGCAATTAAAAATTGCCTGGGAATGATGGTCAGACAACCATCAAATTTAACCTCGTGTTCAGTTAATGTCAGCAAAAAAAACTATTTGATGATGTGGCAGCTGACTGGATTGCTGACTGGGCATATGGTCGTATGGTACAGTGACACATAGCTATATAGAAAGATGATGTGATAGGGTACACTTAGGTGGTAGTGCTGACATGTCAGTCGTGGCAGCAAAGGTTTTGATGTGTATAGGTGACTTGGAGTCATACTGGCTGCCTACATGGCTTGGCCTACATGGTAGGATTAGCTGACAGGTCAACGAGCTGGCGTGTCCTTGCGTGGTACTCTTGTTGTCCATGTGGCAGCAAAGGATTGAGTGCCAGAAATGTTTTGAGGTTGTTGGGAGAGCACGTTTCCACCATCAATCTTTTGTAGGAGGCGAAAAGGCCTTCACATTGGGCAAGTTGACCAGAGGTCAAGTTGTAAAGAAGACAATGGTGCCAGACTTCCAAATTCATGACTGTCGAAAACTTTCACCACTAGGAAGACAAAGCGTCACTGTAAATGGGTCAAGTGGTGCCAAATTTCCAAAACATCGATGCTAAGGGAGATTGCAGGCCATCAGTTTTTCTAAATAAAATCCCACATGGATGGGAGTTTGAAATGCATAGAGTTTAAAAAGAAATCTGTGCAAGTTTGATGTGATCCATTGCAAATTTAGACTTGTCGGTCGAAATGTTGAGAAGTTTGATTCAACCATTTTTAGGTAGGAAGAATATGCTTTGTAGTATGAAGAGAATATTCTCTACACCAAATGAAATATTCCAATCTATACGGTCAAGGTGTGACTACCCAGTTTTGCAAAAAAAAATTCTCTGCAAGGCCGCTTGGCCTAAATTTTTTTTGAAAATATTTTGATTTTTTTTTTCTCTGCAAGGCTACCTGGCCTTAAAAAAATTTCAAATTTTTTTTGAGAAAAATAGAGAAAACAATATTATAGATTCAAAAAAACAATTAATTAGATCTACAAAATGACCATACCCGAGTTGCAAATTGGGGCCTCCAGGTGCTGATTTGCAAAAAAAATTACCACATGATCGACTTTGGGCTATAGTAGCCAAATTTATAGCTGATTTGCACTGAATTGATGTTTTGGATGCAATGGCGAGGTCCATTTAGGCTCTCTACACTCCCAATTTTGGCAGTACTCCAAATTTGCGTCGACGTGTTGAAGCAACAATGGACTCAAACAACTATGTGAAGAAAGATTCTCCAAGCTCTAGTACCATATAAGAATTTGTCTTAGGGAAAATTCACCCAAGATCAAGGAACTCAAACAAAAGCACAGTAGTAGACCAAAAAGAGTATGATCAGAATGATGATATATTCATTGAATATGTATCAAAGAGTACACTAGGAGTACCTGTATATAAAGGCCTTTGAGATGCATCTAGAATGTCTAGGAATTAGCATCATGATAAGTCATACAACCAAGCATATGTCCACCAGATATGGGTTCTACAATTTTTTCAGTTCCAGCAATTTTGACAGCATTATCTGCATCTACTTCAAGTATAACTAGTTCAGATACTGCTATAACGGGTATATCATCATTTTTGGGAAGTATTCCAATTTTTGATCCAGTAAATACTTCTATTGGCATTCATTCTTCAAGTCCTATCCCAGTTTTTGCTGCTAGCCCTTCCATCTCTACTATTGTGTCTATTCCTAAGATTAAACCAATGGCCACAGAAGCCAAACAAAAGCAACCATTAAGACTTCTGATAACTGGAAAGGAAATACCAGAAGAAATTGATCTAGACACAGATATAGTTATTCCAAAAATTGACTATGAAAATGCTACCATTGAGGAAATGAGGTATGCTAGTCAATTAATAGAGATGAAGGGTATGCAGAAGTAGTTAAGATCTCAAAGGGATAAGGAATACAAAATAATAGAGGATGCCAAGAACATTATTACAGAGGCTATAGGTGTTAAAGTAGATTCTACTCAACATATTTTGATTCAATTAGAAGAGGTTGTAAATAAATTCAACGAGGACACCTCTGGTCAAGAAAAATTGATTGAGAAGGCTGAAAGGAAATTTGATAATAAGGTGCTTGAGCACATTGCTCTGCACATTGCAATAAAATAGGTAGAAATGTCTACAATTTTGGCCAATTTTGAAAATTCTTTTAATAATGTAACTTCACTTTTTGCCAAACTTTGCGATGTTACCGAGTGCACAAAGGAGATCAAAGAAAAATTGAATAAAATTGATGAGGATATGAAGGGCAGTGCCCAAATATTTCAACTCGATCCCAATTCAAGTTGATCCCATCATCTTCGAATCAAATTTTTGTCAAAAAAGTAGGCAAAATTGTTGAGAGAGGAAGCAAGGATCAGGTCTACCTTAATAGACATCCAGAACATGATCCTTCCTATCATGGACACAATGTAGAAACACATTGTCCACTCCGAAGCATTGATCCATGACAACAATTTCTCAGTTGTAGATCATATGATTGAACTTTCAGCAAAAGTTCAAATAGCACTCTCCTCTTGCAAAATTTTGCAAAAAAATTGGGATAAGACTTTGGCTCTTATTCTCAAGGTACATTCAGAATTCATCTCCCATTTTGGTGTCTCTATATAAATATATATTGCTTAATTTGGCATTATTGTCAAAAAGGGGGAGATAGAGTTAGAAAAGATAGAGACATTTGTAAATACTCTGAGCATATTGTACAGGGGAGATATATGTAAAGTAGTACATCAAATTTTGTACATAAGTTTTTTTTTTACTCATAAGTGTTTTTGTCACTAATGCGAAAGGGGGAGATTGATGGAATTATGATATATTTGTCATTAGTACAAACGCTTATTCTATCCTAAATGCTTATCTTGCTCATCACTTAGTCTTAAGTATATACCGAGCATTCAGTGGTTACCTTATAAGTTCAGTAGGTAAACAGTTCTCACCGAGCATTCTAGAAGATACCGAGTGAAAAAGGTAAAGGAAGTTCAGCAGTGTTTACTGAGTGAAAAATGTAATCAAAGATCAGTAGTTTTTATTGAGTGAAAAAGGTAATCGAAGATCAGCAGAGTTTAGTGAGTGAAAAAGGTAAACAAAGGATTCAATGTTTACCAAGCTAAGCAAGGTAAACGAAGAAGATAGTTTCTACCGAGTAACACTACATCTACTGAGTCACCAATGGCTACCGAGTTCCATTAATGTTATGTGACTAGTATGAATTGAGTCTCTACTTCTACCGAGTGCATGATGATGCCGAGTAACGTAGTGGATGCCAAGTATCAGAAGGTCACCGAGTCAGTTTAGTGAACCCGAGTTTACTAATGGGCCGACTCAGTAATGTTTTGTTCACTTGTGTTTTGGAAAACCTTGTAACTATAAAATATTGGAATGGTATATATGTAATGTATGATATCATTTTTGATGTATGAATAAGAATATGAACATATTGGCATGAAATAAGAAAGTATTGTTCGCATGTGAAGAAGGTATTGCTATTAGCAGCAGAGCAAAAAGAATACAGCAAGGTCAGCATAAGGAACATGAAAGTTATATCTATCACATTAGGTGATCAATGCAAAAGGATCTTATCGGCAAACAAGTTGTAAGTAGATCCACAGTTTCATCCTAACAGGTGAATCAATTTTTTTAAATCCTTTAACAAGGTAGACTAAACAGTCTTTTGTAAATCTCCTAACAGAGTGCATACTTCACTGTATGTTTGTAAATCCTCTAACAAGGTGGATCTATCAGTCCTACTTGCTCCTAACAGGGCAGATCACTAGAAGTGATCATTGTAAGCCTTAACCGGCCAACTTCATACTACAGTAATGAAGTTTTGTGGGCATCATCCGCACCCCAGTTTTACTTTCTAATTGGAAGGTTTCTGGGTCACCAAATCATTGTGTTCATATGTTATGAATGATTGATCTTTCATTTATGTAGTAGATTAGATGAATGAATGATGAATGGTTAAAATGCATAAAATTTTATATGTTACTGATTCACCCCTCCCCTCTCAGTAATACATTTCATCCTGAATATTTCCAACATTGTCTTCACTTGTGGCAATTCTTTTTAAGGAGAGATTTTGGTTTTGGGGTTTCTTAAATCTTTGGAGGAGTTCAATTCTTTTCTATTATTGTAATATTGATTTCATAAACCATGAACAAGATTCTAATGAGCAAGACTAAAATGAATAAGATTTCATAAACCATGTACAAGATTCCAATGAATGAGAATCCAATTAACAACACTCTAATAAACATGATTAAAATAAATAATATTTCATACTCAATACACATACACGTGCAACAATTCACAATAATATAATATATATAATCAAATATAAATTCAATGCAAAAGTATGTCAAAATGTACATCTGTATACAAAATATGGCACATGGCATCAAAATATGTCTATGAAATTAAATTTTATACATAAAATGTGGCATATTCCATCTGAAAATGTTCACTAAGGCATCGCTAAAAAATTACTATATCCTAGGTTGCTAGAAGATCATCAAAATAAAGCCTCTTCAATGCACTCTTTGAACTTGCTAGATCCTATATGAATGAAAAAGACAAACTCCAAGTTAGAATAGTTAATTAAATGATTTTTACATATCAAATATAAATTTATTCAAATGCATATTGATCAATAATGAAGGCAACTTCATTTACCTCTCTCCATGCCTTCCTTTGCCACTCAGGAGTCCTTGCATATGTCCTTAGCAAATCATGCATCTTTCCAAGTCTGACTTAAATATGTTTGTAAGTGTTAGAAATGTTTAGAATAATTGAGAGGGGGGATGAATAAGTTACTAATGGTTCTTATGTACCATTTGAACAATAAAACACAAACACTTATTGTTTTGTTTATCCTACTGTTGCTCAGACTGTACTAAAAATATTGTCTTGAACATAACTTGCTTTGCATAGTGAAAATAGTATCAAATGTAAAACATATAAACCATTCATTACAGATTAGACACTAGTTTTTTTTACATGAAAACCCAATTTGGGAAAAACCACCAGCAACATGTTACTCTTTTTCACTCTTTCAAAGTGAGCTCTATTAGGAGCCAACCATGTTAAAGGTTACAAAACACATTGTTAAATGATAATGCTTGATCAACACTAGATTTTCTTGGCACTAGCTATAGCTTGGTTGACACTAGCATTACTTGGCATTCCTTAGCATTTTACTTTATTTCTCGACTTGGCTTGGCTTTATTGACATAAATAATCACTTTGCTTTATCAAAGTCTATCTAAACAAATGTCCATTGTGATGGCTTGGTTTTTTGCTCACCCAATTTGTGTAAGATTCTAAAAAAATCAGGAAGAAATGTGTTGAGAATTAGCTTGGGTTTGTAAAAAAAAATTAGCCCTTAAGAAAAACCAGGCTAGGCAAGCTCTTTCTTGATTAGTTTAAAGGTCATGCAATATAATTTTGATCTTTAAAAGGATGTATGTATTTTTCCATGCATGCATTCTTACCCTAAGTTTTGAAATAGTTTTGCTATTATATTTCATGAAAGCTTCAAATGTGCTAACTTGCAACTATTCGAAGCAAAGAAGAGTGTGTGTTCACATGCCGATTTTGGCTTAAGGCATTAATAGATGTGATTGTGTGAATGAAGGAAAATAGTCAGTATAAACTACTGGCACAACATCGCAAAGGTTTAGTTAGATGATCAAAGATAAGTCGTGAAGGTGCAAGGAGTTAGTGCCGAGTTAAAATTTCTTGTTAAGCACATCATTGCAAGAATTATAAATGAACCATAGGTTAGAGAAGTAAAGTTGCGAGTGCTTATGATCACACTGTTGCAAGGTTTAATTGCAGTTAAGGTTTTCAGACTGTGAAGTAGCAAGGGCAGTTAAGTTGAAGGCTATCGCATGTTCTCATGCAGTTGAAGTAACATCTTAAGTTAAGATGTAAAGCCAGGAAAGTAAGATAATAGTCAAACAAAGAATTGATCGTGCCTTCATAGGTCAGGATCAAAAGGGAACAAGTTGAATCAGGAGCATGTGAATAGGATATGTGTAGCAGTTAAAGTTTATGTCGCAGCCTTGCACAGTTCTGAATGATGTTAATGTTTTAAGCTACGAAGCCATGATTGATAATTAAGTGCACGTTCACAAGCTTTCACAAACAATTGAAAAGCTAAGTCACAAAATTGCAAGGTAAAAGAATTGCTAAGTTAGCCAGCTGAGTGCACCATCGCATGGTTAAGTTGAATGCTCGATTTCAGAGTTGTGAAGGAGTGATATAGTAAAATCTAAAGCATCACATGGTTGCAAGCATAAAATGTTTTGAGCGCTAAATTGTGGGGAGGTTGTGAAGTGTTAGAAGTTAAAGGTTTGTCCCAAGGTCGCAATGATTATAAAGGCATGATTAAAGTCGCTATTGAATGCGAAACAAAACGCTTGCAACATCACAAGCCATGTTGTAGAAAACAGAGATTATGGTGCAAAGTGGTGAAATGGTCTTGTTTACAACTATCGTACCTATAAGTTTTAAAGCATAAAATAGATTTTCAACGGTAGAATCTGAGCTTTGAAAACAACATAGATTTGACCTATTTTTCAAAGATTGATAGGTTTTCAAGTGTGCCACCCTTAAATGCCAATTAAAGCTATGCTCTTGTAATGCCTACCCGTACTTGACTTTTCTGATTTATTTTTACTAGATTCTTTTAGGCCTATTCTATTATTATGTTTTATGATTAGCGGTGGTGGATTACCAAAATTGATTAGTTGTATTTCATATTCAGTTGATATATATATGTTGAGGTGCTTAATGCTAGTTATTTCAGTTATTGAATGATGATTGATAGACGAATGATTTTTATGCGATTTCTAGGGATACTTACCCCATACTTGCATGTGTATGGTGTGCAAGTATGTTTTCTTTATGTATGATGTTTCTGATGTGGTTGAGGAAGGGAGTTGTAGTCACCTGCTAGTTAGGATCTACACAATGACCCACTTCCTGCCATTGCCTATTTAGCTTAGTATATATGTGTTTGTACATGTGTAAATTTTATGCAAATTGCAGGTACCGAGTATCGACTTCCCTAAATTGCCAGGATGAGCATACCCTATCACATTATCTCAATGGTAAGAGAGGGGAGATAAATTCTTAAGTCCAAATCCTAACCTTTAAACCCATTTGTCCTAGAAAATTAGGACAAGTATATGAGTTGTTTACCTTTCGAATGCATTGTATGACGTAAATTCGTGATTATAATCCTTTGGTTTGATCTTGTATGTGTTTTTCTATGATTTCTTTTCATATTTGGTCCTATAAGTCTTTAGTGATTTTTCTTTTAATTAAGTCAAATTAATGATTTAATTTAATGGAAAATTGTTAAGATATTTTTAATATTTAATTATATTTAATTAATTTAAAATTAATTAAATAAAAAGAATTAAATAAAATTATAAGTTTAAAGCATAATAATATTTATTTTATTTAATAATAATATATTTAGGAGATCATTTTTAAATAAATGATAAATATTATTATTACTTAAGTTAATAAATATTTTATGAATTAATGCTTCAAAAATAAATTAAAGCATGGAAAATATATTAATTTATTAAAGCCTTTTAAGATTGCATAAAGTATGCATGAGATTAAAATTTAATAAATCAATTAAAAAAGAGAAGTCAAGTGAAATTAAATTAAGATATTTTATATTGCAATAAAGGTGCATGAAAACATTGAAAGAAAGATAATAAAGAGTTAAAGTGTTGTAAGCAAGGAGTCCTCTCTGGTGATCGCACAATTAGTGCCTCGAATTTAGGAGAGAACTCCTTATTAGTATTTGAGGGTTCGTTTTCAAAGGACCAAAGTTTTGGGAAGGACTAGAAATTTTGGAGAAGAAATTTCAGAGGGAAGGTTTTGAGACAAGAAATTTCTCTCACAAATCTTTTGGGTGATTGCGACTTTAGCATCAAAATCTAGGTAGATTCTTGTGTTTTGATTCGTGCAGATAATTATGTTATTTCCTTTCCTGTCTTCTTCGTGACTATGAATGTTTATCTGAAATTCTATGTGACGTGTATTTCAATATTTTGAATTACTAGTATGCATGTTGATTCTTCTATATACGTAGAGATTGAAATATATTAGAATCCTCGTTCCATAAATTTATAAATTAGAATTTAAATCAGCAAGGGTTTAGAATTGAAAAAAAGGATATTTTTAAACTAAAAATTCAACCGATTGGTTGTAATTGCCCTATCAATGAATTATTAGAACTATTATTGTATATACATACATACATACATACATACATACATACATACATACATACATATATATATATATAACAAATCTAACAATTCACTAATAGGGCAACTACAACCAATCAGCCGAGTTTTCAATTTAAAAATATCCATTTTTTCAATTCTAAACCCTTCCTGGTTTAAATTCTAATTTGTAAAATTATTGAATGAGGATTCTAAGTTATTTCAATCTCTACGTATACAGAAGAACCAACATGCATACAAGTAATTTGCAATATTGAAATACTTGTCACATAGAATTTTAGATAAACATTTCACAGTCACGAAGAAGACAGGAAAAGCAAATAACGTAATTATCTACGCAAATCAAAACACAAGAATCTACTTGGATTCTGATGCTAAAATCACAATCACCCAAAAGATTTGTGAGAGAAATTTCTTCTCTGAATAAAATAAATTTTAAATAATTTAAAAAAAAAAAACTAAGATAAAAAGTGGCATATTCTTTTTGAAAGGCCTGCTAGCCTTTTTAAAGTCATGTGATCACAAACTTAGTTGTTGCCACTGACAACAATATTAACTATTGTTGCGTGCAACAAAATAGTCTGCAAACGCAAACAACACCATAAGAAGGTTTTTGGGGGGGGGGGGGTAAAACCCACCTCCTCCAATATATATATATATATATTTTTAAAATTTTAAATATATAAATTCATTTTTTTAAAGATTCAAAACAAAACCTCTCCACAACTTTGATTATATATATATAAATATATATATATATATAAATATATAAATATATAAATATATACATACATATATATATGTATATATATATACATATATACACATATATATATACATGTATATGTACATATATATATATATATATATACATATATATGTATGTATATATGTATATATATATATATGTATGTATACATATATATATATATATACATACATATATATATATATATATATATATGTATACATACATATATATATATACATACATATATATATACATATATATACATATATATATATATATATATATATATATGTATGTATATGTATATATATATGTATGTATATATATATATATGTATGTATACATACATATGTATGTATATATATATGTATGTATGTATATATACATATATATACATACATATACATATAGATGTATATATATACATATATATACATATACATATATTATATATATACATATATATATATATATATATATATATATATATATATATATATATAATCAAAATTGTGGAGAGGTTTTGTTTTGAATCTTTAAAAAAATGAATATATATATTGGAGGAGGTGGGTTTTACCCCACACCCCCCCGCCCCCTCCCCAAACCTTCTTATGGTGTTGTCTGCGTTTGCAGACTATTTTGTTGCATGCAACAATAGTTAATATTGTTGTTGGTGGCAACAACTCAGTTTGTGATCACATGACTTTAAAAAGGCTAGCAGGCCTTTCAAAAAGAATATGCCACTTTTTATTTTAGTTTTTTTTTTTAAATGATTTAAAAATTATTTTATTTAGAGAAAAAATTTCTCTCACAAATCTTTTGGGTGATTGTGATTTTAGCATCAGAATCCAAGTAGATTCTTGTGTTTTGATTTGAGTAGATAATTACGTTATTTCCTTTTCCCGTCTTCTTCGTGACTGTGAAATGTTTATCTAAAATTCTATGTGATAAGTATTTCAATATTGCAAATTACTGGTATGCATGTTGATTCTTCTGTATACGTAGAGATTGAAATAACTTAGAATCCTCATTCAATAATTTTACAAATTAGAATTTAAACCAGGAAGGGTTTAGAATTGAAAAAATGGATATTTTTAAATTGAAAACTTGGCTAATTGGTTGTAGTTGCCCTATTAGTGAATTGTTAGAACTATTTTATATATATATATAGAGGTGGGTTTTACCCCACCTCCGCTACCTTCCCGTGGTGCTATCTACATTTGCAGATTGTTTTGTTGCATGCGGCAACAACTCAGTCTGCGACCGCACGACTTTAAAAAGGTCGACGAGCCTTTCAAAAAGAATACTCCACTTTTTATTTTAGTTTATTTTTAAAAATTTATTTTATTAAATGTAATTTGTATAATAAAAAATTTAATTATTATTATTTAATAATTAATTAATAAAATTATTATTTATCTAATATATATATTTTAATATAGTTTTGTTTTTAATAATTATTAATTAAATTAATTAAATTTAGTTTAATTAAGTTTAAGTAATAATACAAATTATTTAATGAATTTTTAAATTATTTATTATTATTTATTTACTTTGTGTAGAGTCGAACCCAAGACCTCTCGGATAAGAAGCTCACAATTTACCATTGTGTTGTAGGCTCTTACCTATTTATTTTATTATTATTAGTGATTTGAATTTTAATAAAATGGTAATTATTTTATTAGAAAATCAATATTCATTATTTTAACAATTTAATAAATAACTACTTTTAAAGTATTTAGAACATTTCTTATAATCAAATAAGGATAATTATGCGTTTATTTCAAATATCAGAAATGGGTTATATCGTAAGGGTAAACTATGAATTTCACTTACATGAAAACATATATTCAAACAAATACCTAAACCTTACTATTAACTCAACTACATGTTTTCAAATCAAACCAAACTATGAAACTACTCTGTTATCTATATGTTGTTTGTGTCTTGGGTTTGGGTTTGACCTAGCTTTGCCCAGTCTTAGGACATCTACTAGAGGCTTGGGAGTTTTTTGATTGTGGTGCTATGCTGAATTGACCTTGATCTTTTAAACTCAACCATGGTAATGTGTTGATATACTCTTTGATGAGTTTGATTGTATTGTTGGACAACATAAAGAATGTTATGACATACTTGACTTAACCATTTTGAGTCTTTGATCAATATTTTTTGGATACTTTCCAGTTGCTTGTAGAGAACTGCTGGGTTATTGTGATGTATCTTTGATGATTTCTAGTCACTTGTATGGGACTGAGGGAAATATTAAAATTATTTGATTTGTGATTTTATGAGCCTAGGTTAGGTTATCTATATGTAATATTGGGAAGTGGCTTGCAATGGAGGTCGGGGTCTTAAGTGGTTGCTAGGGTAACCCATTGTAAGTTGTTTAATAAGTGAAAACATTACAATAAATGAGAGTAAAATGAACCTAATAAGAGTCTTTGTATGTTCTTGCCCATACCTTGAGTGCTAGTACAGACTACGATGGGAGTAGAGAGAACACGTGGTTGCGACCATGCATCGTTAGTATGCCTTATAAGTACGAGAGAATACTAGTGCCGCATAGATTCACTAGGGGACCAGGGTCAAGTTAGATTGATAGGGGAACTCTAGCATTGATTCATGTGATGATACTTGACTACTTACATAGTAGGTTTCCTATGTGTCTCTGTTTGCCTCTAGGTCTAGATGTTGATTTATCTTGGAACCTTTGACTTAGATTACTTTTAGGGTTTCCTTGACTTAGAGATTACTTTTGATATTTTGATTGATATCCTCTTTGGTACTTGAGACTATCTCCTTAGTGTGGTGGGAGTGGGCCTTTTTGGGTTACCACGCGGTCGGGTGGTAGTGTTTTTTACTCTTACCATTGAGATTCGTTCGTTGATGCTGTGTCTAGAGTTCTTTGTCTGCATTTCCTTTCATTCTATTGTTGCGTATTATGATGGATGGTTATATCTTTATGATGGATAGTTATATCTTTATGGTAGATGATTTCACTTGTTGTGTTTTACTTTGTTTCATGGATCTGAAAAGGATGAAGTAATCTATTTTTATAAACGTATATTCTTTTAGCCTTTCATACCCTGTGACATGTATAGTTGATGATTGAGCATTTCAAATTTTATTGCCAAGTGGCATTCGGAACAAATGTATATTATTTAAATGGACTTGGACTTGTAATTATTCTTTCATGTGGATGTGGTATTTATTAGACTTAGTATTAATTAAATTTAAATGTGATTCAACATCTTGGGATCCTTAAGGAATGTAATCTATTGTGTTTGCTTTTGTATGATTGTATGTTATTGCTTCCACTACTTTATGTTTGATGTGCATGTTATTCTTTCTTTTAAAAAAAAAGTGTTTGGAAAAATTAGTAAACCTTTAGGTTAATTCTTTTGGATCCCTTAGCAGGGCGTTACAGCTCTCATCACAAAAGTTGATAAAGCCTAGAAGTAAATAGGTTGTTATTATTGTTTTCTCAATTGTCTAAGTTTTATGAGTGATTTTAAGTGTAGAAGTGATCTCTAAGTGATTTTATCTAAATAGCATACAAAATCAACAAAAATACTTGCAAAAATGGCCCAAAAAGAAGGAGAATTGATTGCATAGGTAGTAATTGAAGAACTAGATACACCACCAAAGGCTCCCAAGACATTTGTAGAAGAATGGATACACATCTTGCTTGGTTTTACAAATGCTCAAAATGCCAATGACCTTACGTTCAAAGACCCATATGCAATGTGCAAAGATGTAGTTGTCCCTAATAGAAACATGTATGAATTATTCTAGTTTTTCTACAATAACTAAGTGAAAGAAGTTCCAATTTGCAACTGTTGGGTATGAAATTTGTGAAAATTGATAGTGCCAGAAGTATTTGTGGACATAGATTTGGTCAAGGCATTAATCAAATGTTATAATACTATTAATAAGTCATTCCACAGGAAGGAAAAAAGTGTTTTTCTAGCATTGGATAAAGATACATTCATAGAGGCATTTGATTTGGGTGGACCTATGTCATTACCCATTGATATTAAAAATTGAATGAGAATTTCAAAAAACATAAGATTTTTTATGTGGGTAAAAATACGACCAGACACATTCCCAAGGTGAAGAAGGATGTAGGAGAGATTCCAAAGAGGAGAGATATCAAGGAAATCATGCCCTTGGATCTCTTTCAGAGATACTTCTAGAATATTGTGTTTGGGATTGACAAAGCCCTAGGTACAGATGGAACCATGAATCCTTTAGGGGCATATTATGTCATGGCTTTGAATATTCAAGTCCCAAATCATTATGCTAGATATAATTTTGTAGAATACATCATTGAGATTATTCACAAAGAAGTCATTGTTGCCCAACAAGAAGAACTAAAGGATTTCAAATTTTCTCACTATTCTCTGATCATGCACCTTATCCTATTAAAGAATGTTGACATATTTGATTAAAGATTCTTTGAGTCAACACAAGAGCGGGGAGAGAGGTTGTTAGTGCAAAAATGGACATAGGTATGGCAAATGTACTATCCATATTCAAATGTTATCTCTTTCGATAATGATTTTGTTCATCCAGTTTTGAAAATGATAGGATGTATAATTGAAACTGTTCCTAGAAATGTTAGGAAGTTTGTTAGACCTAAATGGTGCTTTGATGCTAGAAAACAATTGACTCGTGATTGGGGTAGTGTTTTCTTATTTGAAGAATATATTGTTATAAAGATTTTTGGATGTCCTTAGCTACCCCATATTTTTCTTAAATATATGCCTGAGAGGTTAGGGTTGGTAGAAATATTTTGGCAGTTGATTTCTTTGAATAGGGAGTATTTAGGGAAAGGTGTCAAGAAGGAAACATTTATGTGTATATGTACTAAGGTAGGGGATTTTGAGATTGGCAAGAATGCCACTAAGAAAACCAATTCATTTTTACAAAGTTATAAAATGCCAATTGGGCTAGCCAGAACCTATGACCCCTGTAATATAGTAATGCATGCCTTGAAGAATATGAGAGTATATAATCTCCCCCCTAAAAAACCTATGTGGGAAGAGGATTTTAGCAAAGAAAGAATGATTAAGTTCAGTGATATTGTTGGCTATGAGCAAGAAATGAGAAAGGCAAACCCATATTTTAAAGGGTTTTATCCTGATGAGGCATATTGGGCCAGATTAGATAAGTGTGTGGATAATTTTGATGAGTTTGTGTCTCAAGTCCCAGAGGCAATCTAAAAGAAGACTGATCCAGACTATTCTGATGATGAATACATAGTGGAGGTATCTGATGAAGAAGATCAATTTGAAGATGAACAACCTGAACAAGATGTTCTTGAGAGTTCTACATGGGCAGAACGAAGACACAAGAAGTATAAAATGGTAGAAATACCAAATAAGGCTTAGCAAAAGGCTCTCTAGATCTTGCCAAGGGGAACAAAATATTTTGATGATGTTAGAAGTAGATTCTTAATATCCTAGGCATCTGAAGATGAGTAGAGAATAAAAAGATTGCAACTAGAGGTACAAATGATTGATGATAGAATCGTTGAGGCTAAGGAGTGTATGAATGATGACAATTTTATCAAGTCAAATGAATTCAAAAAATTTCTTTTTAAAATAAAAAGAAATGAATTAAAATTGCAGATGAAGCCTAGAGATTCAAATGAAGTAATTGATGGGTTGGTACAAAAGTTGCAAGAGTATGACCCTACCAATGAAACCCTTAATGTTGAAGGGGCTAGAGATCTAGTAGTAACAAGAAGTGGAATTATTATCTTCCCAGGGTGGGATCTAAGCTCTTCTTTTCTACTAGATCAAATAAGAAGACAAGAAAAATGTGTTTCTTTTGAGGATGATAATTAGTATGGGGAGATGATGGGATTAGGGTTCAATGTAGATGCTCAAACAATGGCCATTTGGAGTTTACCTCCAAAGGATGATAAGCCCATTCTCATTGAAATCAAAGAGTCCCCTAGGGGAAATGTTATATTTTGGCATGTGCAATCTACTTCCAGTGACCTGATCTTGGGAATGCATACTTCAGTAGCATTAATGGGTAAGCACAAGATGGACACTCTTCAAGCCCAGCTTGAAAAGACATGAAAAATTTATTGTGACAAGAAGGAGTTATGAAGAAGGGATGAAGAAAGCTTTTGTCCTACAACAAAATGTTATTAAGTTGGAGATGGAAGTGGCATCATTGAAGAAAGCTATTAGAACTGTCACAGAGGTTCATGAAAAAAATGTACAAACAAAGCGCCAGACTTTTGAAATAGGGGAAACATCAACCTAGCTTATGGAAATTGATGTAGAAAAGCTAGAAGCTAGCAAAGAGGTAGAAATCAGATCTATGGAAAATTTATTAATTCATAAGATCAATGCATTGAAGATAGTTTCACAAAATGTACATGGCAGCTACATTGCATTAGAAGGAGTGGAATACAAATGTCCAGAGGTCATTTCTTTGTTATCTCCACTATTTAACACATAGGGGCCCTACATTCAATTCTTTGATAGTATAATTACTATGCTCCCCCAGAAGAAGGACCTACCAAAGACAACCATTGTAAGTACAAGGAAATAAATTCATAAAGTGAGGGATCTAAATGGTTTCTTTGGAGGGAATATGTAGCTAGTCCAAAATAAGATGAAAATAATTTATGTTGGGACAAAAAAATTTGTGCCTATAATTTTGAACAATGAGGGAAAAATAAAGGACTAGGTTGAATGGTCACCATCTTGTGAAAGTATTCTTGATCATCCCAGGTTCTTATCTTTTTGTAACAATGAAGTAAGTGCCAGTGTTGTTTATGATATGGTGGATATACTCTATAGGTTGGAGGTAGAGATGTCTAGGGTGGCTGTTGAGGTAAAAGCTATAACTGATGCCAAGTGGACCAAATGCCTAAAAGAGTTGGATACAATGAGAGATGTCACCTAGCCTAATGTTAATACATATATCACTATATGGGAGTTGATTGCGGATATCAAGGCATTGCCAATTGTTGATAGTGATTAGATGCAGCTCAAACATAGAAAAGGAAAAGAAAAGGCATGGATGGTGACAGGAGCTAAAGACAAATTGAATTTGCTGAGGAGATATTTGCTGAGAAGTGTCACCTACTAGTTTTGCAACTGCATCTTAATTTTGAGGCCGAGTACAAAGAATATTTTGTTTGTAACATAATAGGAATGTCTTTGTATTTGTTTTTTATTAAGATTTTGACAAGTTTTCTCCCATATGAAGCTTGGTGCAATCCTTTCTATAAAAGGATTCCCAAGATGTGGAGTAGAGGTATGATCTTCTTGTAATTTTGAGAATTATGCCATTGTTTTCAATCCATTGAGTCTCTTGTAAACTTTATTGATGTATTCTCTTGTAAGTCTGAGAATATAAGTGAAATCTTGAAGGATTTACTATTTTATTTTGAAGGTTTATGTAGTTTTACTAGCATTTTTGCAATTTTCAATGAAAATTAATGCAAAGGAGGAAGTTCTACCATATTTTTGTCTTTGAATTCTGTCTCCATTATTGTGTATTGGTTATCTTGGGATTTTGTAAGCAATTTTTATGTAATTAATGCAAGTAGGATAGGTTGTATATCAATTTTTTGTTTCTATTAATTCAAGGAATTAAGTAAATGCTTCAATAATGGGTTTAGGAATAATTGTTGATAAGATTAATTGTAATGCAATTAATTAGTTCAAATTGTTTTGTTGCTTAGACTTTGAATACCAATGGGTAGGGCACTGATCATATATTCAATTACATGTTGAAGAAGTCATAGGGTTGCATTAGGCATAAACATAAAATAAAATCAATTTTAATTTACTTTATGAGTAATTAAACTGCTAGTCAACACTTATTTGCAGTAATCTCTTGAGTGTCTTTGTTAGCTACTACTATCAAAGATTAATTGCAAAATATAGAAGATACATGACCATTTTCTACTTGAAAGGGATAGATCTAGAAAAGATAATTATTGGTTGAATGAATTGTGAGAAGATTTCCAAATAATCAATTATATAACCATTGTATCCCTAAGGTGCACCCACCTAAGCTTTGTAGAGCTAAGTCCTTAGATTGAGATAAGTCCTCTAACTATTGGTATTAGGCCTTTTATGCCTAGTAGTTTAAAAAACACCAACACATTGTAACTCCATTTTCATAACTCAACCTTTCCTCTAGCTGCTATTGTTATGAGCAACTTCTCAAATCCTCTTCATCAATCAAATAGATATGATATTTAGATTAGGTAACAATATGTCTTATCAATAGATTTGACATCAATGACAAAACACCAATTATTCCAATTGTAAGTTTCCAACAATCTCCCTCTTTGGCATTGATGGCAACATCTCAGACATCTCAATATTAGTAAAACTTGTTACCATACAATTCAACAAATTTTAGTTGATTATCTTTTCTAAATTTCTATCTATGAAAAAATTCTCCCTCTTTTTAGTAACTCTCTTTCTGTAGTAATCTCTCCCTCTTTTTGTAATCTCTCCCTCTTTGACAAAAATGCCAAAGACACTTAGCTCTCTGAGCTTCAAACTCTTTATACATCTAAATTATGTAGATTTTGTATCACTAGCTGATTTCTATCATCTATCTATGACTGGTTTGTTATGTTGTACTAAATTATCTATCTTAGGCATGTCCCAAAGTATAACTCTATTGCATCATTGTGTAAGATATTATGATTAGCACATGTGATGCAATGCACCTTGTCTTCTTAAGTAGCTTTGTTTAGGGGAATAACCCCTAATTTACCTCTAAGATATTCATGAGAATCTTTAGGTAATGGTTTTGTGAATATGTCAACAATTTATTCTTTAGTATTCACATATTCTAGCTTCACTTCTTTGTCTTGACCTAATCCTCTCAAGTAGTGATACTTGATAGCAATGTGCTTTGTCTTAGTGTGCATCACTGGAATCTTTGAAATGGTGGTAGCACTTGTGTTATCACAATAGATAACCCCTAGATCTATGATTTCTTTTTTCATACCTTTCAATAATTGCTTGATCCACATAATATTTGAACAGTTTACTATAGGTGACACATGCTCGGCTTCAACTTTTGATTGGGAAATACAAATTTTCTTCCTGCTTGTCCATGACACCAATATCTTTCCTAGAAAGAATGCACCTCCACTAGTGCTTTTTCTATCATCAATATTTCCTACCCAAATTGAGTTGGTAAACACCTTCGATTCAAACTTATCATTTCTTTTGTAATACAATCCAATCTTCTATACCTTTCAGATATCTCATGATCCTTTTTACTACCATTATGTGATTCTCTTTAGGATTCTCTAAATATCTAGCAACTATCCCAACTACTAAAGCAATATCTAGTTTGTTGTGATCAACATATTGCAATTTTTCAATCATGGATTTGTATAGGGTTTTGTTCACATTAGTAGAATCATCACTCTTAGATAGCTTATGTCTTGTAGACATAGGTGTACTTACTAGTCTAGAATCTTCCGTACCAAAATTCTTTAGTATCTCCTTGATGTATTTGGATTTTGTAATGAGAATACCAAACTCCATTTGACATACTTGTAATCCAACAAAGAATTTAATCTCACCAAACATAGAAATTTCAAATTCCTTCTTCATTTCATCAGCAAATGATTTGCATAATGCTTCTCTTCCTCCAAATATGATATCATCAACAAATATTTTAGATAATAATACTTCATTGTTCCTACCATTCTTCAAATATAGATTATTGTTATCATTTGTCCTTTCAAAACCAATTTTCACCAAATAGTTATGTAATCTTTCATACCATGCTCTTCGGGCTTGGTTCAATCCATAAATAGATTTGTTTAGTTTACATACCATGTTCTTCTGGTTTGGATCTACAAATCCTTGAGGTTGTTCAATGCATACTTCTTTCTCAAGTATACCATTTAAAATGCAGATTTCACATCCATTTGATATAACTTGAAATTATTGCAGATTGAATATGCAAGTAGAGTTTTGACTCCTTTGAGGCTTGCCATAGGAGAAAAAGTTTCTCCATAATCAACTCCTTCTTCTTGAGCAATACCCTTGCATGCCAATTTTGCCTTGTTTACTGTTACTTCACCAATCTCATTGAGCTTGTTCCTACAAACCCACTTTGTTCCAATAACATTTTTGTCTTTACGTCTTGGCACTAAGGTCCAAGTATTATTCTTCTTAATCTGGTCAATTTCTTTGTTCATTGCCTAAATCCAATCTTCATTCTCTAATGCATCTTTTACTATTTTGGGCTCAAACTCACAAAGTAAGCATGTATTGTCTTTGAGTCTTCTTCTTTGCATATCACTTAATTCAACATCTCCAATGATGTTTTTAGTTATATGATGTCTTCTCACATATTTTTCAAGCAGAGAAAGTTTGCTTCTTTGTTCTTCTATAGGTTCATCTTGAAAATTAATCTCAATTTTATTTTCTCCTTCTTGTTTAGGTTCTAGTTCATGTTCTACATGCTTGGCATTTGCTATTTGATGGTTGGCATTGCCTATCTGTGACTCAGCATCTTCAGTCTATTTCTTGACACCCACTCTTTGTTGCTCAACAACTTGTATTTGTGTTTCATCATTTCCTATATGTTGAGAGACTATAGCTTGATTTGCTTGATTATTAGGAGTGCTTGGAGCATCATCATTCACATAGATGAATGTACTGTAGTCTTCAGGCACTTTTTTACATGTAGTATCACTTCTTTCTACAAACTCATCAACTTTCACATTTTCACTTTCCACAATTTTGTTAGTGTTGGAATTTAAACACTTATAGGCTTTTCTCTTGGTCGAATAACTTAAGAATATATGTTCCTCACTTTTTGCATCAATTTTTCCATTCCTATTGTCTTTAATTATATAGCATCTACTTCCAAAGATTTTGAAATACTTTACATTAGGAGCATAGTCATACCATAGTTCAAAAGGTGTTTTATTTGTAGCTTTCTTGACTTGTACTCTATCTAGGGTATAAACAACAATACTGTCTACTTCTCTCCAATATTTCTTTGATGAAATCTTCTCCATCATTAATGTTATTGTGCAGTCCATTATTGATATGTTTCTCCTTTTAGCTATCCCATTCTAAGGAGGTCTTTTTGGTGTTGACATCTATCTTTTGATTCTTTAATCACTTCAATATGTATTGAACTCATTGGAAATGAATTCACTACCTTTGTCAGATCTTAAGCACTTTAGACTCTTCCCTATTTCTTTTTTAACTCTGGCTAAATACCACTTGAATAATTGAAAAGAATCAGATTTATCTTTAAGAAACATCACACTCATCATCCTAGAGTAATCATCAACAAATAGAATGAAATGCTTATCTCCATAGTAGATTTGAACATTAATAGACCCACATAAGTTAGTATGAACCAATTCAAAAATATTACTAGAAGTGTATGTTTTTCTCCTGAAACTAGACTTTGCCATCTTTTCCAGTTGACATTGTTTACACATAGCATTGCTAGGCTTCTTTAGTTTAGGCAACCCTCTTACTTTCTTCATCTTACTAATATTTACCAAATTGTCAAAGTTCACATGACATAATCTCTTGTGCCATAACCAAACATCTTCTTGTTGTGCAAAAAAACATCTCTCACTTGATAGATCTAGATAGAAAAAATTACCTCTTGTTTAATCACCACTTCCAACTAGCTTACCATTAGCATCATGTATCTTGGCCTTTCTATTGTGAAATTCAACTCTGTAACATGGAATATCATTATCAAATTTAACACATCCACCTTTGTATGGACCAATATCTTCAAATTTATCTTTGTCACTAGTCATATGATTGGAGCATCCATTGTCTATTATCCATCTATCACTTTTATTTACATACAGAATTAGTGTAGTTTTCTCATCATCATTAGAATCTTCTTTCATAACAACATATACAACTTCATCATCATTACCCTTAGATTCATTGTTAGTTTCTTCTTTAGAAATATAACAAGATTTCTTAACTTTATCATCCTTTCTTCTCTTGTAGTCTTTTCCATCTCTTCTTCCTTTGTACTTGTTGTCCTTCCTTTCATCCTTGTCCTCTATGTTAGTCCATCTAGTAGCAATATGACCAAACTTGTTGCATGAAAAACAAATAATAAGTAATTTACCTTTATATTTAATTAATAAGTAATTGTTAGTTTCTTCTTTGGAAATATAACAAGATTTCTTACCTTTGTCATCCTTTCTTCTCTTGTAGTCCTTGTCATCTCTTCTTCCTTTGTACTTGCTTTCCTTCCTTTTATCCTTGTCCTCTATGTTAGGCCATCTAATAGCAATATGACCAAATTTTTTGCATGAAAAATAAATAATAAGTAATTTACCTTTATATTTACCTCTTCCTCTTCTAAATATTTTTGTGATAAGGGCTTCAAGTTCATCAAAGTCATCATCAAAACTATCACATTCACTTTTCACATGTTTACCTTTCTTCTTGCTAAGAACTAGTTGTGACTTGAAAGAAGATTCAATAGTGGCAAATGTGTAGTTATCAAAGTTAGACATCTCAATAGTAGAAAGTCTACCTATTACACCTTCTAAGGTCAAATTGTTACCTGGTGTGCATCTTAGTTCTTGGATTACAGATACTCTAATCACATAGATAGGGAGTAGAGTCTTCAATACCTTACTTATCATTGTTTCATCTTTGATTTCTCCATTTCCACCACAAATATCATTGACAACCTCTTTAACTCTTGTATAGTATTGTACTATGTTCTCACCTTCCATCATTCTCATGTCATGAAATTTTCTTCTTAGGCTCTCTGATTAGCTCTTAGGACATTGTCATCACCTCCATATATGGTTTTTAGTTTATCCCACATATTCTTTGCACCATCACAATCTTTTAGGTCATCAAACTTGACATAGCTTAGGGCTAAGGTAATCTCCAACATTGCTTGGTTGTGTTCTAGCTTTTATTTCAATTTTTTAGTGATCAGAGGAGAAGTTGTTATCTTTACATACTCATTGTCCAAAAAAATAACAACAACATCACTGATACTGGATATGTGCAACCTCATCAAGGTCTACCATGTAGGAAAGTTCTTCTTGTTCAGCTTGGGTACATCTCTCTTATGAGTCATGATCTTTATCTTTAAGTAATTTCAAACTTTTATCTATAACCACTTAGCTCTGATACCAATTGTTAGAAATGCTTAGAATAACTAATAAGGGAGGGGGTTGAATTAGTTACTCCAAGTTCGTATGTACCATTTGACAATAAAACATAAACACTTACTATTTTTCTTATCCTGTCATTGCTTAGTATGTACAGAAAAAAATCTCTTAAACATAACGTGCTTTGCATAATTAAAACATTATCAAATGTAAAACATGTAAAGCATTCATCACAGATTTGACACTAGGATTTTTATGTGGAAACCCAAATTGGGAAAAACCATCAGCAAAATGTCACTCTTTTTCACTCTTTCAAAGTGACCTCTATTAGGAGCCGACCCTGTTAAAGGTTACAAAACACACTGTTAAATGTGACCTTTTTAAATGATTTATTTACCCTGTTATGAGTGGCCTTGTCATAGGACTTTGATCATTCCATTTAGAATTTCACCTAGTTAAAGGATTTACACAGACTGTTAAGTCTTCAAATGACATTAGGTCAACCTCTGTTAAAAGGATTTCAATACAATTTTTTTACAATGATTAGAAAGAAAATAGTAGGTTTTGATCTGTGTGATTATAAATCACTTTTCTAGGTTCATATCTCTATTCGGTCCTTGTGCTGACTTGATGATAAGCCTTCCATTATCATCTATGATCTTGATTCTCTTGGACACCCTTCAAGAAATCAGTCCACTCTTCTCAAAAACACTTAAGCCTTTTTCTCAAATTCACTTATCAACATCAGCATCATCCATGCAAGCTCTCTCTTTTAGCTTCACATTCACTCACACTTGTGCATTTTCGATCAAACTTTCTTTGCATGTGTCTTTTCTTATATGCTTGTACTTCACATGTACACACACAACACCAATTATTCGGCTTTGTACCTCTTTAAATAGGCAATTCATGCTTTACCATTTTCTACATCCAACATGGATCTTAGGGTTTACAATTAGGTTCAACTTGATTCATTTTATCTGTCCATCTTCTTGATCATCCTCTAGAAACTTCTCTAGAATTCACCTATTAGGTCTTTACCTAATCATCTCCTTAAATTTAATGATTCAACTCATCAATATAATATTCAATGTGGTTTACATCTCCCAAGAAATCAACTACGTTAGCTTGATCTCATGATTTCCTTGAATTCATTCTCATACTATCACTCGACAATCTTTAAATGCTAACATTCGACCATCATTGAATTACTCAGTCATTAAATAACACTCAGTCACTATAAAGCTTCTTGGATCAGCATCAACTCTCTCTCACTTAGTCAATGCTAATGCTCAGTCAACACTAGATTTTCTTGGCACTAACTGTAGCTTGGATGACACTAGCATTACTCAACATTCCTTAGCATTTTACTCTATTGTTCAACTTGGCTTGGATTTCTTGACATAAATAGTCACTTTTCTTTATCAAATAATATCTAATCAAATTTCCATTGTAACTCCCATTTCATAACTCAACCTTTCCTCTAGGTGCTACTGTTATGAACAAATTCTCAAATCCTCTTCATCAGTCAAATAGATATGACATTTAGATTAGGTAGCAATATGTTAAGGATTTGACATCAATGACAAAACAACAATTGTTCCAACTATAAGGTTGTCACATTCATCTACTGCTTAAACTATAACTGTATTGATGATAATACAATCAAGAATTCAAATTATAATTTACCTTGGGTGATCTCTCATTGACAAATGTCCACTAAGTGAGCAAAGATACAAAGCTCTGTCAATCCCCCTCCACCACATCAGGTGTTTCTTATGACACTTAAAAATTTAGTTGTAACAATGATGACAATCATTTCTTAAATATACATACTATAGGGCTCTCTTTACAAATGGAAATACTCGAGGGTCTACGATGGTGAATCTAGATACGTGCATCATCAGAGGCAACTCCCTAAAAAATAAACAACACAATAAAATTTCATTATTACAAAGAACTAAAAAGTTCATATATATCTATGTATGCATTTAATGACTTTAAAACATATAATTGTCTTCCCCTTGTCAATGGTCAGAGGCACAACCCCATAACATTGCCCGCCACTATCAATGGTCAGAGGCACAACCCCATAACATTGCCCGCCACTGTCAATGGTCAGAGGCACAACCCCCTAACATAGTCTATAAGTCTCAAGGTCAAATGAAGTGGCCAAAAGTGTGATAGCATCCAAATCTCTAGTCTCCTCCTCTATCATCAACTAGAGATAAATGAATCACATAATGTACATAAGTATGAAGTTGTCAAAATTTTTTAAAATATAAATATTGATTTTAAATTAAAAATTATGTGATGAATAAAATGTATAGACTTATCACAACAGAAGGAGTCCATGTCTCTGCCAACCCCTCCTCGTCTCTTGCAAGAGTTGTGTGTGTCTCTATTATTGTGTTTGTTATGTCATCATCCTCAACCTAAAACTAAAACTCAAAAAAAGTAATGGGACCCGGACAAAGACTCTTGCACATAATGCAAGTATGCGACACACAGACATGTGAAGAACTGCTAAATGTACTAGCACCATCATCACTAACATGATGATGCAACAATGACCTAGTATGTGTGACTAGTAGACTGCTCAAATAATGAATGGATCTAATAAATGTTGCACTAGCCTCAGTGATGACATCAAGATGTTATACTAGAGGATGGTTAGGGATATCAATGGGGGGTGGGGAATGTGGTGGTTTTTTTCCACTTCACCATGGGGGGGGGGGGGAATGTGGTGGTTTTTTTCCACTTCACCCTAGGTCTATCATGCAGAGCTCAACCTCCTACTCTGATATTCGGCCTCATTCTCCAATAATTAACTTTAAGCCCTTTGTTAAACTCAACATATAATTTTCTCAAGAAATATGTGGGCACCTCTTAATTGTTATGTTGTGGTTTGTCAAAAGCCATCCACCAATGATCCCAAAAATGAGTTCTAATGTCCTATTTAGTGCACTATTTGATTGACAATTTTGGTTTTTTAGGGTAGACTATTTTACCAGTTTTAGGGTTGGAAAATAGGTCAGATAATTCCTTTTTACTAATTTTAAGGCTGTAACCCCATCATAATCCAATCCATCATCAAATTGGTGGTGCATCTCATTATGCCAATGAGAGCTACATCATGCTACTCATTAAGGGTCTAAATATTACCCCCAGTAATATTAAGGGTGGCTAGGATGGGAGGTAAACTAGAGATGGTGTTATATGTTTGTTGCACAACCCTCAATTGATTTATATTTTCTTCAATTAGGTCTTGAATATGGGGAGGGTTTTGAGGGGGTAGTTTTGGTGTTGGATTGTTTTGAGGATCATCATTTGGTGAGGGAGTTTTTGGAGGTTGGTTAGGGTCTGTCATGCTTGTCTATAATGTAAATAAACATAAAATTATAATTTGAATGAACAATTTATAAATCAAACTAAAAAGCTTCCATTTTTTTTTTATTGGTAAACAACCGAGGCCTTTTTATTATATAGAAAAATATAAAATATCAATACAATGTTTATCCATTTAAACAGGCATTGGTAGGAAAGAATGGAGAAGAAAACCTATAGTCTTGTCTGAGACTTTCATCCTATACAAATTATGAATTAAAAGGGGCATAAACGAGTTTTGTATTCCCCATGATTGATACATATGCATGACTATTCTTATCATTACAAATGTTTCGAGTCTTTTCAAATGTATTTTTTAGTTTCTAGATGCTCGTTTCTTGGGTGTACCACCGAGATGATAGTTTCTGCTTTTATTTTCCTGCCATTCTGATACTAAAACTAAATAGAGACATTGTTAATATTAGAAAAAAAATAATATCATTACTTAATCCCATTGATTTCTAAATTTTTTAATTCCATTTTTAAATATTTTGTTTGCTTCTTCCAATCTTGGATTCATTGATCATTTAATTTTTAGATTAAGATTTCTTATACTCCTATCTCAATCAACTAAGTTGGTTAAAACTTGTTGATACAAATTGTTTAAGTCTTAAATAAATTTGGTGATAACAATTGGTTAAAACTTTCATACTTGTAGATGAATTTGATAGAAAAAGAGTATTAGATGCCCCATAAGATCAAAGGTTCTTATGAGAGATTCTGACCAATAAATCAATGTTTGATAAGAGTTGTCTAACACTATAGGGTAAATTCCAAATCCAAACTAGAAAAGGGCTCTGCCTCACTAACTAACCAATATGTAGCAATCAGTGAATAAAAGGGAAAGGGAAAATGAATATTGCTAAATTTTAGAAACAAAATATAAAAATACTCTATTTACAATTAATAGGATGATTCAAACATAATGAAATGGAAACAAAGATACGCATCAACAAAAAAAAATTCAGACCATCTTTCCACACTGAAACACAAGTCAATAGCAATATTTAGAGTTGTATAATATATTGTTGAATATTTACAAACTGTGATAACCAAAGACAAAATATTAAAGATGCTTCTATATCTGATTACATAACCTTAAAAGACTTTAACTTACCATAATATCTTTATACGAAAACTAGAAATGCCCAAGATACAAAAGGGTACTTCTGATGCATTGGTCAAAAAATATTAATATCTATCAATATTAAAAGCTATGACCCTACGAATGCATATCCATATGAGCCCAGAACCCAATTTAACTAGAAAACCTATAAAGAAATGTATAAAACTAGACCTAACATCCAACCAAAAATAATCATAATCCTCCTCCTCCTTGACATAGGCCATAATAATTTCCAAAGCTTCCTTAATATTTGTCAATGAACACCCTAGTGGAAACACATAAGCCACCTTTTTTTATTGGACTTGTATAAATTTGGGAGAATGAATTCAACATCATTAAGATTATCTAAATTCACCCCTAAATTGATGTATGTAGAGTATAAATTCAGATGGTTCTGAAGCCATTCCATGTTTTGTTCCTCCATGATCCCTCTCCAACACAGAAGGAAGTTTATATTAGCTTCCATCTTTCGCTATTCTTGGTAAAAGAGAACATTGTCTCTTATAGACAAAATAGGATGCTTATGGACATTAGCTTGCCCTAGGCTACCTAGAGTGTGGCTCATGTACATTGTTGGAAGAAGAATCCTCAACTAATGGTTGATATTATTCTCTAAACCCTTTAGCCATGTGGGGTCAAATACATTATGACAGAGGCTAATAACCTCAGCATGACCAAAAATTTCCCTGGCCAACCAAGCAATGAAAGACTCTATAACCAAGCTATTGGTATGCCATGTGAAATCATAATTGAAGGGTTGCTCTCCTAAGACCCTGCTAATGACTACCCTGGACAAATCATCCATTAGATTCAAGATGTGATTCCACTTTTTAGCCACTACATTACCCATAAAATAAATGGTTCGGTTTTAACCAACAAGTTTTAAAGGTATCTATCTTTTTAGCCACTACATTACCCATAAAAGAAATCTTAGTGGATGCCGAGTGAATCCACAATAGGTGTCAAGCATCAATAAAATGTAGTTGATGCCAAGTAACATAGTATGTGATGAGCACCAGAATTTCAATAGTGCCGAGCTACTACATTATTGAAAAAGTCAAAGATTTTCCAAATATGAGCTGACAAGTTTGTTACCTTGAATTTTGTGAACCAATTGGAGGATAAGGATGATGAGTTGGTGGCACAAAACTTTATGTAGACCATTTTTGAGTGAGTTCAAGAGGATTCTTCATGACGTTTCTAGGAGCAAGATATGGGTTAGATTCAATGAATCCTACCTAATCCATTTGAACTAGAATTAAAGGAGGGAAGAATCGAGTGGGAAAAGCAATTCTAGACTTCTATTTAAGGAGTCAAAGGCCAAGAAGCTAGAGTTGTTGGTGTGCTAAATTGTGAAGTGGTTAAAGGGTCGTAAGAAGAAGGCATCAAGGAGAAGAAAGAACAGAGCGCACAGACTCTGCTTTGATAAGTGGTCATATAGGAGATTGCACTAGTATATCGAGCATGGAGACTCAAGGAGACAAAGATTGAAAGGAGGACAAGTTGTCAAAGATGCAGAGACTTAAAGCCAAGAAAATTATGAAGAGCTTAATTGTGATATGAAATCTACAAGATAAGTTGTGAGTCATATCAGGTCAAAAGCCCTTGTTGTTACTCTCTAGCAATTGTGCAAGCTAGGGAAAAATCCTATGGACATAGGTTGGTTTAACAACCATTTGTAAATCATTTAATAAGGTGGCATTCCAAGTGAATTTTCTAAAGTCCTCTAACCAAACCCACTTTTAATAGGGTGCTTAAATCTTTTAACCAGGTCACATTTAACAATGTGTTGTAGCCTTTAACAGGGCATCACTACGTACGATTGAGAATTGAGTTGCATGTTACTAATGGTTTTCACCAAATTGGGTTTCCATGTAAATCACTATGTTATGTGTTGATCTTTCATGTGTTATGCTTGCATGTTGATTTAAAGTAACTTGCTAAGTAGGAAAGTTTAAGAATGGATGAATGAATAGTTGTATAGGCTCACTTTACTTGTTGAAAAAGTTTGAATTGGAAATTTGAAACTTGAAAAACTGATTCAACCCCCCGCCCCCCCCAGTTATTCTAAAGAATTTCTAATAGATTTCTCCTAGATGCTCCATCGAAATTCAAATTTGACCATCTTATTGGTAGAGGTTCTGATTTGAGATTTCTCCTAGCTTCCTGATTGTTCTTATTATATACTAGTGGTGGATTGATAAGTTTGTTCTAATTTTGTTTCATTTCACCATCCCATTCTGTGAAGGATCCTACCTCTTTTACGATTTTCCTTAAATGATTGTTCATGACTTATGTTATACATGCTTCTATTTTGTTGAGTAATGATGCTATATTCAGTTTTGAATCACAAAAAATATGCATGTTCCTTTCTTTCTAGATCTCCCACATAAGTATTGATGGGATAATGTTCCAAAGTTTTTTGCAAATTTTAAAAGAGCATCCATCAGGCCATCCAATCAAATTAGTCTCAAGGTTCCTAGCTAGAGGTGATGTCTAGCAGAGCTTATGTTGGAGCCATTCTCAACATTCTTTCGCATACGAATATTGAAATAATAGGTGCAATGTTGTCTCACTTTCTTTTTTAAATAAATAGCATCTTGAGGGTCCCTTGAATTCTATAGTCCTTAGTTTATCAACTATTAAAATCCTCTTTTGAAGTGTTGCCCAGAGGAAAATTCCTACTTTTGGTAGGCATGATGAGTCCTAGCAGAGTTTGAGAGGCATATTAATAGCTTCCCATATTTGTGACTATATTATTAGGTTGTATCCTCTTTTAACACTATACCTTCCATCTTTGGAGGCTCCCCAAATGAGTCTGTCTTTTCTATCCTTATGATTAACCTTTCATCATTGAAGTATTTCCTCAAAAGTCTTCTATTCTTCAGGATCCAAATCTATGTTTTCCAAACATTTCCATTCCCATATATCTTTCCCATTTTCCTTACATAATTTCTTATAATTGCTTACTTTAGTCCCCCATATGTTTACTAATATGTTTTTTACATTGGCTGGGATGCTTAAGCTATCTAGGGAGGGAATTCTATCCCATGAATCTTCCTAGAACAGTGATTCTTCTCCTTTACCTATATCCCAAGTTATATATTTACTAATAAGTGAATCACATTTTACTATAAAATTCCAACTTTATGATCCTTTAGGTAAATTACACATTCTAAAAAGGGAAGTAGGATCTACTTCATTTAAGTATTTTTTGTATAGGATTTTTGCCCACTCTTGTTCCCATTCTTGGTATATTCACCATACCTATTTTTCTCCTAGTGTTCCATTTTTCCAATTGAGGTTTCTAACACCTAAGCCCCCAAACTCCTTGGGTTTGCAAATGTTATCCCATTTTATTAGGGTCATTTTCTTATGTTTGTTTGTATCATTCTACAAAAACCTTCTAATCTTTCCTTCTAGCTTTTTATTAACTTTTTTTGAAAGTGAGAGGCATGACATTTGATAAGTGGGAAGTGTTGATAGTACAACTTTAATTTTTGTAACTTTGCCCACTTTTGTTAGCCATTTCCCTTTCCAACTTCCTATTTTCTTGTCTATTCTTTCTAGAATATTATTCCACCCTTTATTGTGTCATGTACCTTTTTCTAATTCTATACCAAGATATTTGCATGGAAATTATCCTTTTTTATATCCCATAAGGTTGCATATTTTGTTTTCTAGGTCAGGCTTGGTATTAATGAAGAAAATTTCAAACTTGTCTACATTTACTTTTTGTCCAGATGCTTCCATATATTGATGACTGATGTTTTTGAAGCTTAGTGCTTCTACCACATAGCTTTCTCCTAGTAGTATTTTATCATCAAAAAATTGTTGGTGAGTGATATTTGGAGTATTTTCTATAACAGTAATGCCTTTAATTTTGCCTTCTGCTTGAGCACTTTTTATTGACCTCCCAAAAGCTTCTACCATAATGATGAATACAAAAGGTGATAGAGGATATCCTTTTCTAATACCTCCCGAGATATCAAAATATCCTTCTAAGGTTCTATTTATGATGAGTGAGATTTTAAGAGTTGATAAACATTTGAAAATTATGTTGATCCATTGGCTTGAAAACCAAAAGGCTTCTAATGTTTTACATAAGAATCTCTAATCCACCATGTCATATACTTTTGTTATGTCCAATTTCATAAACATACTTGCCTCTTTATTCTTGGTTGCAGAATGTATCATTTCTTGAATAATGATTATAGCATCTAAAATGGAACTTTTAGGTACAAAGCTTGTTTGTTCCTACAGTATCAGTTTGGGAAGTATCAATTTTAAATGTCAAGCTAAAGCTTCTAAGAGGATTTTATATATAGTATTACAAAGAGCTATTGGTCTAAAATCCCCAGGAACTACTAAATCATCTTTTTTTTGGGTATGAGAGTTAAGAAAGTATGATTGATCTATGTTAATATTTAACCACCATTTCTAGATGCTTCTATAGCTTTCCATAGGTCTAGCCCAATAATATCCCAACATTTTTATAAAAGAAGGCATGCAAGCCATCTGGCCCTAGTGATTTATTAGGATTTAGGCTGAAGACTACAGACTTGACCTCTTCTAAGGATAGATGTTTGTTAAGTAATTTATTATCTTCTATAGTTTCTAACATCTTTTCTTGTGCATTTCCATTAGAGAAGTCAAATTTATTTAGTATGTTTTTGAAATAATCCACAAATATTTCTACGATATTTGTTGAGTTTTTTATGATGCTTCCTTCTCTATCCTTGATCTTTGTGATTTTGTTTCTATTTCAATTAAATATAGTGTTGTTATGGAAAAAATTTGTATTGCAATCCCCTTTTGCTAACTATGTTTCTCTTGATTTTTGTCTCCAAAAGATCTCTCCTTTTTCTAGTATTTCCTTCTATTTTGTAAGTAATTCTTTTTGCTTTATGTATTTCTCAATGTCCATTCCCTTTTTATAACTACATTGTTTAGTATTTTTAGGTTTTCTTCATTGTCTAATTTTTCTTTAAATATATTGTTAACATGTGCATTGTTCCATTTTAGGATATTTTGTTTGATCATTTTCATCTTAGATATGAAGCAATACATTTTTTATCCTTGGAAGTTTCCTTGTGACCACCATAGTTTGATGTTTTCCATGAAGTTGTTGTCTAGAAACCACATTTTTTCACATTTAAAGGGGTTTCTTAAGGTTCTTTTGGGTTCAGTTAATTCAATTCTTACCGGATAAATGGTTTGATCCTACTATTGGTAAGATTGTTGACTGTAGTACCATGTCAATATCTCTTAATTCCCCTTTGAAGAAAAATCTATCCAATTTTTCTGCAATGTAGGTAGAATTTTTCCTTCAATGTAGGTAGAATTTTTCCTTCTGTTGTTCCATGCATAAGTTCCATTTCTAGTGTGGAATATCTAATAATTTATTTTTCTCTACCCACCTATTGAATTCAATAGTAGTCTATGAGATGTGTTGCATGCCCTCGTATTTTCCATCCAGATTTAAAATAACATTAAAGTCCCCACATATAAGTATGTATTCATTGTGATAGTCTCTAATAAATATGCTTATTTCTTCCCATAAGTGATTATTGTCTGTCGTCTGTGTTGGCTTGTATATATTGATTAGGATGATTTGGAGATTGTTCCTGATACTCTTGATTTTACATCCCATCCAGTTATGGTTCGAGGTTATCAAATCTAGGGTTATCTTCCTTGGGTTCCATATCATGCCAATCCCTCCTAATGCTCATCTTGATTCCTGAAGGATTATGCTCCAACTACCCAGTTTCTTTCCTAATTTAATTCCTTCTTCTTTATTAAGTTTTGTTTCTTGTATTAATATAATTTCATATTTAAATACAAATATGTTTCTCTTTAGTAAGCATTTTTTGCTAGGGGCATTTAGGCCCCTAGCATTTTAGGTTGTAATCCTCATAATGTCATGGGAAGGCTCTTCCCCTTCCCTACTTTTAGAATTTGAATAATCTTTTTTTGTTCTTTAGCTCGGCCATCTACCTCTCTTAGTTCTTTGAGTGATTTCCTCCATCATTTTGACTTTCGTTTACCACATTTCAGAGTCTTGATGCCCTCATGATTTATTGAGATGCCAAGGTTTTCTAGATTCTCCTGAGCATTGTTAATGCTTACTATCTGGTTTTCTCCTTCCTCATTTTCTTTTTCTCCTTCTAGTTCTTTAATTATATGTTCTACTAGATCAATCTGATTGTCATATTGTTCTATGTTTTCCTCAATCTATGTTCTCTCTTCATCAACTTTTCCATTTACATTCATCTATTATGGATCCAGAAAAATTCTATATTCTTCTCAATTTGCTATAGTTCTTTCTCATTATGTTATCCTTGTTCCTGACTTGTGCTCTGTTCTTTAGTATTTAGAGTTCTTAAGAGAGTATCTTCTTTTGACTATTGAGTTTTCTTGTTGAGTTGCACTTCAAAAGGATCCGATCCATTGGCTGGGGCTTCCCAAAATTTATAACTCCATTTTTGCCTCTTTTCCTTGTGGTGATATTACTCCATTGTGCTGATGATATTGGTGGAACTAATCCTTCTATATTATGTTATTCATTATCTACTACATTTGGTTCCTAATTATTTTTTCTGATTTCTTCAGAGAGTAATACTATTCTAGATATCTCCTTATACAAATTAGGAGTATTCTTATCCAGGCTATGAGGATCCTATGTGGTGAAAAGACATGTATTTTCTATATCCTCAATAGATTTTATACTATCCTTCTCCTGTGCAAGGACCTTTGAATTTTTTCTCTAAACTATCTGGTTATCATTCTCTTGATTCTGAATCTTTTTCATCTATTGATTTTCCTTTTCTTTGTTCTTTTTGAGGTCATTCTTTTGAACCTTTGTGAATTTTGATATAGACTTTTCTTTGGTTGTGTTTTCCTGTGCCTCTTTTTGCTTTAAGATCTCAATTTGGTCAATGAAGTCATTATTTTTTAGAGTGATTTCTTCATTAAGATGATTAATGCTTATAATATTCTCCTCTAACTCCATCATTTCTATTTCTAATTTCTCTAATTCTTCTTTTAAGCTTGCAAATTTTTCACTTAGTGAGTTGATTAGATTGACTCCTTCCATATATATTTGTTGTGTGATCTGATTAATGTCTTCTCCCTTTGATTTTTTAAATTTCTTTTCAATACTTCTAAGTACACTCTGTATGATCTCTGGTTTTGTTATCTCACCTTCTTAAAAATCCAAGTTTATTGATACAATAAGACTATCAATATTATTTTGCTGCCTTATCTCTCCTCTATTGTTGACCTTTTCTTTTGTAACCAACTCTGGATGTTGATCTTCTATTTAGTATCCAAATTGATTTCTTCAAAATTTGAATTGTTTGGTACCACCCTTCTCCCTTCTTTTAGAAATTTTACATGTCTAATTTTCCCTTGGTATATGGAGAATTTGATTTTATACAGTGATCTATTTGTGATAATTTTAATTTGTTCTTGATCATAGAGTTCTGGTTTTAAGTTAGTTAAGAGTTTTACTGATGTAGATTTGGTATGATGAGGATCATAACCCTTAATTCCTCGTAGTAACTCTCCAATTTGGATGAAAATTCTAATGTCACATATTTCAACTGGGATGTTATTTAATGATACCCATATTGGGAGATTAAGGGAACTCACTGTGATTTCATTAAAGTTGGGTTTCCATTTCAAAAAGTTTAGACTATATCCATTTATGAATTTGAGAGAATTTTTAAGCAAAGACAACCTAATACTTAAATCTATGAAATACAGAAAAACTAAAGAGTCTAAGAGGAAAGTTATACTTACCTAATTAGAGTCCATGGCTTTGAACCATTTCACCATTTTAGACCGCTCTCATTTCAGCCTTGTCCAAACAACATATAGACCCTTTTCTTTGCAATAAAATCATTTGTCTTCACTGATCTTATTGTTGATAATGATGGTAGTGTCTGCCTTTGCTTCTATTTTTCAGCTCATGTGTGGCCGTATTTGATCCATTCCTGGCATGGAACATTGAAATTGTCCAAATTGAAATAAGGGTTATGAAGGTGAAGATGATATGTCTGAAGGAATAAGGTTAGTGGAGTACTTTGGAGGGATATCAAGAATCGGGTTAATAGGGATGCTATTAGCTTTTGAAACTTTGAAGGGTTTAGGATAGGTCTGAGAGAGAGAAAGTTTCAAGCAATTTAGGGTTTTTCCATCCTTCAAGCTATTGTTTGAATTTAAGTTGTTTGTTTTCTACATGGGTGATTTGGTTGCTGAGATATACTTTGATTGTATATTCCTTGCATACTTGGTCTTCTCAAAGAAATTTTCTTGTTTTGTTTGTCTTTCTTTCTCTCTTTCACCATGATTTTGTAAACTTCTACCTTGGAGGTTCTTGTTGATTTTTCACTTTAGATCTATTTGTTTTTAGAGCTCCTTTTGTGGGAGAACTTGCTTCCACCCTTTTTCCTCAATGTTTCTTTGATTTTTTGCAATTTCATGTGTTTGGGGATTAGGGTTTCACGTTGGTTTCCTATATAGATTTTGGCTCTATTTGGTTATTTCTTTGATTCATGTTCTACATACCGTTCAACTAAAATGTTAAACTTATTTTTAAGGGGAAGTTATTCAACCTTGAATTTCTTTAGTGCTGGGATATTTGCTAGATTAGCAATATAGTTGGGCTTGCTTGGGGGGGCATGACCATCAAGACTTAGAGTTACCTCTAATAAAATTTCCTTGGAACATTCTATTTTTCACAATATTCACATTTTTCACTTTGTCTGCCATTTTCGCACTATTTTTGAAAATAACATAATAGTATTCAAACTAGAAGACTTGGAAAAAAAACTCCCATTTTCATTACAAAAACCTTTTTTTTTTAAATAAAATATTAAATGAATCAAAAAATAATAAAATTTGAACCTACTTATGGTTGGATGCAAGGTGGAGTGATAAAATGGCAAGATTTTTCCGTATACCTAATTTTTTATCCTATACCTAATACTAGAGGTCGTTACTATTGAAGGAAAATGATAAATTAGTGTTTGTGATTTTTTAAAAAATCTATGGACTGGTTTTGGACATCCGATATGCCTAGGTAGCTTTTTTGACTAGTATTAGGATTGGGAGAAAAAGTTATAGTGAATTTCAAATTGCTTTTGGTCATTTTTGGACTAGTTTTTTTTCACATCGCTAGTTTGTGGCCCACCATGATCCTACACATACCTAGATGAGTGATGTCAAATTTTAAATAACACACATGGATTTAAGAAAAACTTTTTTTTTTAAATCATGTGGCCACCATTTTTATGAGCATCTTGGTGCAGTTACCTTTGTCCTAATATACATTTATGTAAAATGAATATGCTTATCTTGAATAGTTAGTGGATAGAAAGTAAGTTAATTAATACTTGGAAAATGGAAAAGAAATGATATTGAGAAGCATATCATAACTTAATGAACATAAATGGGGGCTTATATTTTTCTTGATATATAAATATATTCATATTAAATGAGTGTAGAGACAATAGAAATGCACTAATTAATTTAATCATGTTTTTTTGGCTCATTGTGACACATTTTAAAGTTAAAGATTCATGGTAATCTTATCAGTTTATTATATTTTACAGTTTTCATACCTTCCATTATGTTCTCAAAGTAGAAAAGGATGAAGAGGAGAAGAAAGGAAAGGACAAAAAAAAGGGAGAGAAGAAGAATAAGAAGACAATAAAGGAGGAAGAGGAGGAGGAGGGCGTGAGTTGGAGGAGGTGCAAGAGGAGGAGGAGGACGAGAAAAAGGAGAAAGGAGAAGAAGTGAAGAAGTTGGAGAAGGAGAAGACAAAGAAGAAAAGGAAGAAGAGGGGGAAAAGAATGAGAAGAACGAGAAGGACGAGAAGAAGAAAAAAAAGAATCAGAAGAAGAGAAGCGAGAGAAGAGGAAGGGGGAGAATATGTAGAAGGAAAAGAAGAAAAAAGTAGGACAACAAGTAAAAGGAAAAGGAAAAGAACAATGAGAGGGAGAAGGAGAAGGGTACTACATTAGTTTTCCTGAAACATTAAGCAATATATGCATTTCTATTAGCATGACCATCATAGGTTATATTTGATTTACAAAATAAAAAATTTTGTTTGTTGATATTACACTATCTATCATATGTAAAATGTATAAAAGATTATCTTCATATTTATTAATATATAGAATATAATATATTTAAAGTATAAGATGGTGATAATAATATATTTGGTGAAACAAATGGTGAAAATTAGCCAAAAAAAGGAAGTATAAACTTTATTTTTTAAAGAGGGATAAAAAGGGAGTAGATTATCATTTTTATGAATTGAATTACTACTCTTAAACTAAACTAAATATTAAGTATTTCATTAAAAAAAAAAAAGTAATATTGAACTTAACTTTAATTGAAAACCTAACACTAATCTTGATTCAATTCTTAACCATAATACTAAATATTTATGAAACTCTAATCCTAAAAAGAACTTTAACACTAATCTTGATTCTAATTATTAGATAAGTCTAACTCTAATAAAGAAGACATGTAAACCATCAAGATCAAATATAAATTCATTCTCATCCATACACAAGTTAAGTGTATTTTGAAGGCTTTAAGAGTACATTTATGATGATGATAGTTGTGGACTTTCACTTATTATGACATGCTAAAATTATTATTACTAATTTTTAATATAATATTAAATCTATTTATCTAACTGTTGGTGTAACTATTGCACCTCATATTTATATACATAAATATTTCTGCATATAGATATAGATATAGATACATATATACAAATATTATATATATATATTGTGTGTGTGTGTGTGTGTGTGTGTATACATGTATATAGATATATAGATATATGTATACATACATATACATACATATATATCTATATACATGTATACATGTATACACATATCTATATGTATGTATGGATATTTATGTGTTTGTGTGTGCGCGCGTGCGCGCGCGTGTGTGTATATATATATGCACACACACACACACACATACATATTCATACATACATACATACATACATACATACATATATATATACGCACACGCATACACACATATATACATATCCATACATAGATATAGACACACACACACACACACATACATACAAAGAGAGAGAGAGATCATTTGCCTAGGCCTTGTAAATTGATCTCATTTATTTCATATTAAAATAAATTTGATTTGATTTGTCCACACCTCTTTCATATACTATTGTTCTACAAACTTGTTTTGACTTTATACGCATTAAAAGTTATTCCATTTTATTCTATTTATTTGGGAGACAATCACTATAATTACATGAATATTTTAAAATTCATAACTTTATGGACCATGTCTAAAGAGGATAAGGTAGCAAAAGCCACAAGTTACAACAAGAGCTCTTGGAGACCTTGAGTCCCTACCTTGTACAAGGGGTACAAGATATGAGGAAGGGCATTACTGGATTTTTTCACTATTGTATGCCCATTTTTTCAATCCATTTGATGTGATTACTTAAGGCTTTGGAGATATATTTGGATAGATTGAGTTTAAAATAATTTAAATGGGAATATAAAATTTTTGTGAATGATATAAGATATACGAATAAAAATAGATGATCAATCATAAAATTATTTAGTTGAATCCTAATGTAAATAGTATAGAATGAGTTAATTTGATGCAAACATTGTAAATGTTATTCATTATGAATTTGATAGGATGAAAAGAAACCCCTAAATTTATCTTTATTCTAAATCTAAAACTATTTTTTCCACTTTTTCTTGTTTGTTGGTATAAAGAATTGAAAACTAATTGACTTTTACCATTGCAATAGTCTATTGGCTAATAACTAGCACGAGCACCAAAAGGAGGTGCAATATTAATGCTAACTTACTAAAATATATGATATTTGGTAGTCTTGTATCTTCTATCTGAAAGTTAGAGCTAGGATTATATAGTTAGTTTATGGTTAGGTTTAAAACAAAAATAAAGTTAAGAGTTAACATTTTATTAAGATTTTATTTTTTGGATCTGTAACCGACCGAAGCCTAGATTAATTATTTTTATTTGTTGTAATTAATTTTTTTTATGTGTTAAGAGAATTCAAACCCAAGACCTCCCACATGAGAGGCTCACAAGTTACTGTTGTGTTGTAAGCTCTTGCTTAAGTTCTATTAAGATTTATGTTAGAGTAGCCTAAACTTTAATCTTATGCGTGCTTTAACTCTATTAAATTTTGAGGTGGATTTTCATTATTACAAAATAATTTTAAAATTTATTTTATTATTATTTATTTGAATAATTTATTTTATCTTGTAATATTGTTTTAAAAAATGTATATAAAATTAAATTATAAGTATTATTATTTTTTAAACCATGCTTTGAAAAGGAAACACCTAAATATTAGTCATAAAAATTGAAATAGTGAGATAACAAAATATTTTAAAATTGCATAAAATAATTGTATCTAGAATTATATATATATATATATATATTTCAAAGTTATGTATTTTCTTTAAAATTTTAATATATTTTAAATCTAAAATATGGTATTGTTTATTATTATTAAATTATATTTACTAGTAATTGTTTGTAATATATCATTCCTTTTTAAAGTTATAATATATCTTTTCATTTTTAGTAACCAATGTATCAATTCAAAAGGAAAAAATATTAATATTTATGTAATTGTTTGTAATATATCATTCTATTTTTATTTAAAATATGTCTTTTTATTTTTTTTTAACATAACAAAAGTTTAATTTTTCATTCAGTCTATATAATGTGTATTTGTTTTTTTAAAACAAAGTGCATCTCTCAAACAAAATCACTTGCAAAATTTCTAAGTTTTTACTTAGCAATTACCAACTTTTTGAAAACGAAAATACTCTCCACCAAACTCTCGATATCATATGTATAAAAAATGTGAACACTCAAAAGTTTTTGAATAATTAATTTAATCTAAAAGATGTTTAAATATTAATAGAATAATAACATAATCTATAACGAATAATGGTAAAAAGGTCTACATAAATTTTGATTTTCCACATATTGGATATCAAAGGCTCTTTTCAAATTCTTAATTAGGTCAAACTTGGTTCTCTCCACGTTTATTTCTATGGGTCATTTATTGTTCAATATATCAGTGAATAAAATTGCAACAAGCTTAGTTCATCTATTCATTGATGTATGACAACAGAGATGATGAGGTGGCTAGTGGAGTCATCTACATTGATTTGCTTTGTGCATTGCTATGATTTCTAGAAAATCATAGAAAATTTTGGCATGATTTCTAGAAAATCACTTTAACCATAATTTTCTTTGATAGTGGGATTTGTAGTGGTGGGTTCTCTGTTGAATGAGACCCTCATTTTCTCTATGGTTGTCATGACTGAAAATATTAAACTACAAATGTGTTTTGTTCTAGATCTTTCTAGTACATTTGAGCATGTTTGTTAATATGATTGATGGCATTGGCAGGAGCAAGCAATGTGAAAATCTAAACTTTCCAAAAATTGGTGTATTTTATTATAGATATTTCCAAATTAAGAAAATAATGAAAACTCTAGGAAAATTGTGATCATCCAATAAATAAATAAAATTGATTAAAAATTAATTTAAAAATAAATTATCTTTAAACTTTAGAAGTTAGATAATTTTAGTTGTGAAAATTAATTGTGGGAGGTCAACTGAAAACATTAGAAAATAAGAAGAAACAAGGATGCAAAGCATCAAAGTTCTTGCCTAAGTATAGTTTTTGCATATGACAAGTAGCAATTTAGATAGTGTTTTATACATTGGATATGCAATATGATAAAAACATGTTGTGCAATTTTTCATTGTATTTCAATAATAGTTTACATTAGCAAAGCATCTACTCAATCATGTTATACAACTTGATAGAGAAAAAGTATGTCTCATAGCATATCAATGTATATATATATTATTTCATTATACATATATGACACAGAGAGTGTACTTGGATATGAGACTCATGCTATACATTATTTGATTACACGCCTTACTTTATATTGATTGGTATCCTTTGTAACTACCATTAATTATAGCTTGATATGTCATTATAGTTATCCACGATACCTGCAAATTCCATTTTGTGCATGTTAGTATATTGTAATTATGTCTCATAATAACTTGCTTTTCATATTTTAAATAAATGCTAATTTGTGACTAGTCATATTTACCTTTTGTTGTGAGAAATTGTTCAATGTCCATTCGTCACATCATGATTGATGGCATTGTTCTGATTTAATGTGAATTGACTTTTCATGGTGAAATCTTGGAGGATAAAGATGAACTTTGATTTGTCCTATGTGTAGTCCTCAACTTTTGTGTCTTTCAAGCTTGGTAGTAGTTGTTCAACAATGGACTTGTCTATTCATTGGATGATTTGTTTGTTTTCAATTGTGATGATAGTCTTTAGGTATAATGAATATACATATGGAACCTCTTGATTGCATCTATTGCAATGAGTTGTTTTGTCTTCTAGCATTCCATAACCCTCAAACTTTAAGTTGCATTGGGAACAAAATGTGTAGTGCCTGCCCTAGTTTGCATTTTGCTATTGTTGATGAACTCTTTCTTAGTGTATTTTCTATTAATTAAGTCTATTTAAAAGATTTAATTAATGGTTTAATTTAATGGAAAATTAATATGATATTTATTTTATTTAATTAATTGGAAAATTAATTAAATAAAATAATTAAATTTGAAGATAAAAGTTATAAGTTTAAATTTAGATAATATTTATTAATTTAATAATAATATATTTAGAGCTCATTTTTATTTTATCAATTAAGTTTCAAAAATAAATTTAAAAGTGGAAAATATATTAAAATTATTAAAAGATTCTAGATCACATGATGCGTGCATGTGATTAAAATATATTAAGATAAAACTAGTGGATTTAATAAAGTGAGTGCATGAGATTTAAAATTAATAAATTAATTTAAAAAGGAGTCAAGTGAATATTAAATAAATTAATCTGCATTATTTTAATATTTATTCACATAGGAGTATGTGAACTCTTGTGAGTTGTCATGTTGACAACATAGGAGTTTGCACTCTAATTATGCACATGTTGTCTACACTTAGGAGTTAGCGCATTATTTGAGCACATGGTGTCTACAACATTCTAGACACCTCATCATGTTTATTTTCTTATCGTGGATGTTATGAGCTTAGTTGTCATGCTTATCTCCTAGTTCTTTCTAGACACATTCTAGATGCATCTTAGAGGCCTTTATATACATGCTCTCTTAGTTTGCTTCTACATCCTGATATGCTTCTACAAGCTCATATGCTTTGACATGCTTATATGCTAATGTGCTATCAAATTTTTGGATTTTATTGTGTATAATTTTTTTACATCAACGTTTCGGATCATACTACATAATCCATCATCATTTTTTCATGTTCTCTTTTCTCTCTAGCATCCTAATGATGGATCATGTAGTATGATCTGAAACGTTGATGTAAAAAAATTATACACAATCAAATCCAGAAATTTGATAGCACATTAGCATGGATTGTGGAAATCTAATAGATCTCATGCTTATATGCTTCTGCATACTTCTATATGCTCTACATGTTTAGAGTCACTTGGGGATTCGATTTTTGGAGAAATTGAAAATGTTGGAGAAGGAAGGAATTTATGGATAGGAGTAGGATCTGAGAGGAGGAGCTTCTCTACAATTTTCTAAGGCATAGTGAATTAGCATCAGTGCCCGGGTAGGCACTCTGATTATTTAGCATACTCTATTACGCTCTTTCTCTTTTTGTCTTAATTGTGTCTATTATGTGCATCTGAGTAATTCTCTATGAATGAATCTTCAATTTTGTAATTTGGAATTTGGGCATGCATGTTGTTTCATCTAGACTGGGGAATTAAAAAATATCGTTACAACCTTCCCTTAGTAGAATCAAGATTTGGAAATTAGAACGAGACTTGGGTTTAGAGTAATATGGATTTGAGAAATCTATTTTGACGTAGGTTGACTTTTAAATTGGAATTTTGAATGGTTAGGGATATTTTCTCTATAAGGCTATATTTGTAAACGTTTTAGAAAAAAAGAAATTAATTAAATTTAAATTTAAATTATTATTTTTAATTATGTGAGGGGGGGAAGAAATTTGTTATATAGGATTTGATACAAAACAAGTTTTATATCATATATATATATATATATATATATATATATATATATATATATATATATATATATATATATATATATATATATATATATATATATATATATATATATATATATATATATATATATATATATATATATATTAATAAAACAAATTAAATAAAAAATAAAAATAAAATACAACCTACCCTCTTACTATGTCATGGCAATTGCTCCCACATGGGCCTGCGATTACAGAGTACCTGTGACATGGGATAATTTTATAATATTTTAACAGGGTAGGTGGGACATACCCACACCCCTCTCTCTGTCCTGTTGGTGCCAGCAGCCATCTACTACGCAAGTACCTATGACAGCAAAGGCCGTGTGGCCTACTTTAATAGTAGCACAGCCTTTAATAAGCCGTATAACAATTCATAATTGCTCTCTCTTTTTTAAACGGCTTCCCTTTTATATTGTAAAGTTTTAATTTTATGTTATTAATTAATCATATGTATATATGATTATTAATTAATTTTAATATATGTTATGATATTTTAAATATAATGTATTATAATAATAATGTTTAAAATAATTAGTTTATTCAACCTCAAGCTCTGGATTCTCATGCTAAGAATGGGCTCTCACTGTACTCCTCTGGCAGATTGACATCAAGTGAATTAAATAGCCTGGGAGGTTCTTTTACGTCGAGTCTAAAGATTCTATTCATCCAAAACAAAGCTTAAATAGAGCTCAGCTAGCACTTTAAAAAAATTAAAAGGCCAAGGAAGACCATGGACTATTCCATATGACTGTTGCACGACCCCTTTACTCATGAGCACAACTTATATAGCCTATGCGCAATTTATAAATTGCTCAGTTGTAATTCATTTTAAAACATTTTTTAGTATGGTCGTTTGGTAAGATTTAAATATTGTTATTAAGTTTTAGGTTTAAATTGATGATAGATATAGTTATAATAATATATGATATTTAATAAATATCATATGTTATTTAATTGTTAGTTGTTGGTTTATTAAAGTCAAATTACATCTAATATAATTTATTAAATTTAAGTTGTATTTGGTTTAAATAATTAACTATCAATATTAATAAGTTGGGATTGTTAAGTGAAACTATTAATTATTAATGTTGGTAAAATTTAATCAACGAATAATTAATAGATGAAGAATAAGGATTGATAAATTATATTAATTTAATTAATATGATAATTTTTACAGTGTCGGGAGTTAGGAGGTGAAATGTTGAACTAATCATTAGATAGTGATATTGAGTCACTATTTTAGCGATTCATAGTTATCCTTATATCATAGAATATAGTTGATTTTTAATTATTGTTAGATATTGACTGATATTCATTGAGTTATTAATATAGTCATGTAATTATTAATTAATTTAATTAATTATAACAATTAATTAAATTTAATTAATAATTAAGTTATGCAATGGATATTGTGATTTATTTCGAGATTCCTTACGGTTGCTTGTTGAGAACTGATGGATATTGTGATTATCATTGATACCCTCAGTTGCCTATAGAGAACTGTTGTGGTCATGATTATCAATGGATGCTTTTTAGTTGCTCATGGATATTTGATGTTCTTATTGTGGATTATCTTTTGGTATTTTTTTAGTCGCTTGTATAGGACTGAGGTGATTTTGTGATTTGTGATTTCTTGAGCCTAGGGTAGGTTATCTACTTATAGTGTCAGGAAGTGGCTTGCAATGGGGGCTGGGGCCCTAAGTGGTTGCAAGGTAACTCATTGTAATTTATTTAATAAGTGAAAACATTTACACTAAATGGGGATTAAAATGAACCTAATAAGATAATTGTATGTTCTCGCCCATGCCTCGAGTGCTAGTACAGACTAGGATGGGAGTAGAGAGAATGCTTGGTTGCAACCTTGCATTCTGTAGTATGCCTTGTCAGTATGAGAGGATACTAGTGGCCGCATAGGGATCACTAGGGGGCTAGGGTCTATTGAGAGACTACCAGGGTAACTCTAGCATGATCTGTGTGATGACACTTTCCCTCTTACATAGTAGGTTTCCTACATGTCTTTTTTGTGCCTCTGGGTGTAGATGTCGATTTTTGTGTTGAAACCTTCGAGTTAGCATACTTTTAGGATTCCTAGACTTAAAGAGTATTTGTGTTATGTGATTAGATATCCTATTTAGGACTTGAGATTATCTCCTTAGCATGGTGGGAGTGGGCCATTTAGGTCCCACGCAGTCGGGTGGTAGTGCTTTTTCACTCTTACCATTTGAGATCCGTCTAAGACACCGTGGCTGATGCATTCTTTGTTGGCATCTATCTTCATTCTATTATTGGATAATGATGATGGACATGTATCCTTATATTGATGATTAGCATATGATAGATGATGTTGTTTACTTATCTTATGCCTTATTTTTCATGATTAGATTTCTGATGCATATGTTGTAGCATGTTAGATTGCTTTTTGCATATGATGTAGTATGTTTTAGGAGTGATGTCCCTACTATGACAATATCAATGATCTCTTTAGTGACTTAGGATGTTACATGCAGAGGGATGACTAGGGCCCATGATGGTCTAATGATGCTATTTACGGTTGGGAGGAACTATGCATTTAGATAATTATGTGTTATGTTTATGATTTATGGCTATCTTTTACGATGGATGTTTATATCTTCTATGATGATGTATCATGTATGGAATTTGGTTTCATTTACTTTATTGCACTTGCATCATGGACTAGAATAGGATGATGTACTTCATTTTCACACATGTATATTCTTTTAAGCCTTTCATACCTTGTGACATGTACAATCAATGATTGAGCATTCTGAATAGGCATTCGGAACAAATGTATATTATGGACTTTGGACTTTTCTGTTTATTCTTTCATGTGGATGTGGTATTTGTTAGACTTAGTACTAGTTAGATTAAATGTGACTCAGTGTCTTGGGATCCTTAAGGAATGTAATCTATTTGTATGCTTGTAGTTGATTGTATGTTTTTACTTCCACTACTATGTGTTTGATATGAATGGTTTATCTTTCATGTTTTAAAAAAAATTGTTTGGCAAACTTAGTAAAAATTTAGGTTAATTCTTTTGGATCCCTTGGCGGGGCATTACAAAATGCATGAAATGGATTTGTGAATGAGTTGGCTACTTTGAGAACCCCATCAACCTGCAAGATATGTTTTGATATTAATGTAGCTTGTGTATGAATTAATTAGTAGTTAAAGTGCTAAATTATTTGAGTTTTCTTACCTGTATTGTTGTTTGTAGCAATGTATTCAAGGCATCCAATGTTCTCTTGTATTTTAGTGTATAGATGTATGTAGCAACCCCTGTGTGTAATATTATGTCCATGTCGTTACGTCGTACAATGTTTCTAAACAATATTGTAGGAGTCTTACCTCTTTGTAATTGGATTGCTATTTGCATGGATTCTTCTTGGAATGCACAATTGATTTGGAGCTAGTCATTGACAAGAGATTTTTATTTTCTACTTTTAGAACTTTTTACTCAATAAAAACATGACTACTATACATGTTGCATAGAAAGAAGGGGTGTTTAGTGTGCTTTTACCTATATTTTTTCATCATCATTGTTTCCGTCTTTTATGTGAACAATATATTGGGAGCCTGTCAGTCATCCTGCAACTACTAGTGCACCTATTCTACCAATGGCATAGGTACTTGTGCTTGTGTGTAGTTATTTGATTGTGGTGCTTGGTATGAATTTGTATTCTTGGAAAAGTTGCAGTATAGTTTCAATTGTGCTTGAATCTTGGAGCTTCAAGATGCAATCTAAATCTTCATGGTCAAAGGTTGTTTTCTCATATTTGAAATCCTGACACTATAATGGATGTTCCTGGAACTATCTTGTTTTTGTACTCTTGTATGAGGTTCCCTATCACATTTAAAGTTATTGTCATTTCTCCTTTAAAGTCTGTCAAGTCTGCATGTAGCACCTCTCACATTTTGTTTTCTCTATCCAATGTTGCTATATATACGACAAGTATGTCTCCTTCAAAAGTGTTTCCTACTTTTCTTGAATTCAAGTCCTCAATTGATATTGCATTGGGGTTTCCTAGTTTAGTCCTGCACAAAGTATTATGGTTTTAGTCTTGTATTGTAGTGATTTGATATTTAACATTTCTTCAAATACTAGAAATCCATGTATTGATTGATCATTTTTCATGTCTGATTTCATTTTATTGGAGATGAGAAAATCTCAGTATCTTTTTGTTGTTTCCTCTTGCTTGACATGTGTTCCCTTTCCTATTCTTTTTCTTCCTTCCATTATTGTGCTACATAGAAATGTAGAACATTGAAATATATACTGTTAAATTAGAGTTATTGTCTTTGATACAAAAAACTCTTAGGTGTAAGATGTATTTGCATTACTATATGTCTTCTTCTATTTAATTTTGTTTTTGATTGTCTATGTATTAGCAATCTAGAGTGGAGTATGGAACCTTATGAATGTACCAAGATGATCAGTCTAGTATGCTTATACCTTGTAAAAATAACATATATTACTCAAGTTTGTCCAAATGTGATCAATTGATGGGTTGTATAAATTTTATGTTTGTTCTATGATGTAATTCATGTTGTGGTCTTGCATATACTTTTCAAGATTTTCTTTCCTAGCATTTCTTGTTGGCATATCAATATTGAAATCACCTACCATGTATAGATTAGTCATTGGTTTAACATATGCGGTGACTTGTTGAACAATAGTGGCATATTCTATAATGGGTGTGTTAGGTCTTGCATAAAGATTACATATATTTAGTTCATTGCTTTTGATCAAAGTTTTTATTGGAATAGATTCTATATCTATTGTGTTGTATTTCTTTATCTTTGAAATGACTAGGGTTTTGTTGGCTAGTGTCATTATACCATGTATGTGGTAGGATTGAAGTTGTTGAAATGTTGGAATTGGTCATTTATTTTAGGTATTTGCATGTGTACTTATTGAATGTAGATGATGTCAGATGACATTATATCATAGTCATTAGTTATGGCATTTATGTGAGGCTTTAAACTACGCATGTTTAGTGTGCATAATAGTATGGATGGAGTGTTATGAGAACATGTATTGTCATTCTCGAATTGCCATTTTGCACTTGATTGTAGGTGAGACATTTCAAGATGTATTCTCTCTTTGATTTTAATTTTTTTTTATGTTAGAGGTTTTAACAGGAATAATGAGTCAATTGTTTTAGTTCGTGATAGTGATGTGTATGTTAATCCATGTTGTCTCACACCTGTGGGGTTAAAAGCCATTGCCTCCATTGTAAGCCCTTATTATTGTTCTTGCACATGCTATCTGTATAGGGAATTGTTTTCATACAATAATTTTATTTCTGACCGATGCCTTTTGGATAGGTCAAATAATGTGTAGTATCGGTACCCAGTCATTTTCAATTTTTTTTGTATAGCATTGTATGAGTTTCTTGCATTGTTGCTATCTGATTGTATTGTCATTAAATCTTATCCAAACTATGTCAAAATCAATATATTTTGTGTATGTTTTGAATATACCATTTAATCCATTTACTAGACCATCTTTTGTGTTGTAGTTTTCTACATATAGTTCTACCAAAATATTTGGTTTGAGATGTATTTGATGTGGGAGTGAAATTGTTCATGTGTGTGTAGGCATAATGCACTATTATTTTCATCATGTTTGTCAATGGCATTGAGGACAGTGATTTCACCAGGAACTATTGCAAGCATTTTTGTATTATGAGCATTGACATCGATTATTCTATAGAAAAGGAATGGCAGTGTTGGGTCCAATGGTGATTTTCTCATACATTGTTCATTGATATATTGAAAATCTTCATTTATTTGCATGCCTATTCGTATTTTGTTGAGAACATTAATGAATTTTTCATCCTTTTGCCTTATTGTACGTGTTAACAAATAAATTTTAACATTGTCTATCCAAAAATTGTAAGGCATCAATTCTGACATAGCTGCTTTATTTTCAAATACAACTGCATCAAGTACTAGTTGTGCTTGGTACAAGTCTCTACAGAAAATTATATCAACATTTCCAAAGTATATAGTGGGCATTTGCATTGTCTCACGTAATCGTTTGTCAATGTAACGTAGGAATGTGGCACCAACTGATGATATGTCATCAATGAGAAGTACACTTAACTAATGATAGTGTTTTGACATTGCATCTAGTATGTCACTATTGAGTGGCAAGAAGTCAGATGTGATAAAAGGTATGTGGAATGTTGAATGTAATGTGACTCCACCTAAGTTGTGTGCTATTTTTCCTATGTAAGTAGTTATGAGGCCCTTTGGTTTCTTGGGATCACTGTCAATGTACTTATTGTAGATCCGAAGGAGATCTTGGTATATAACTTTTGTAGTGAAAGTCTTTCTAGTTCTAGCTCTACCTCTCAAAAACAGATGCAATGGGTTCTTGTTGTTTTTAAAATTTTTTAACAATATCTTTGATGATTGCTTGTTCTTCTCTATTTAGCATTTGCCTCAATTTTTAGTACTCATTGTTGTCCATAATTTATGGATGGTGTATGATTTCAAATGTGTTATTCTATATGTCACTTTGTATCTTGTGTACCTTGTGTTGGATGTCTTTTTGTATGTCATATTGCTCAATTTTCTTGTGTTTGTTGACTATGAGGGTTTGGCCATCCATGCCATCATGTTTAGTATCTAGATCCTTGACTACTTTTTCCATGTCACACCATGTAGGAGTTGTGAAATAATTAAACTTTGCTTGATTCGTTATGATTATTTGCTGATAGTATAAATGTGCTTGTTCCCATGATGCAAAACATTGTTTCAATATGCTCATATTGACTGTAAATGACACATAGACTATTATTTGTTCTCTAAAATAGTTTTCTAGGTCTATGTGTTTGTTGAAGTTGATAAATCATATTATACTCAATTTTTCTTTTCATGTGTAATTTGTGCCCTTTTTGTTGTACTCGGAGACAAATTTTGCAAGGCATATGCTGTGAAGGATTGGAGGTCGAGTTAAATAGTTGTCCATTGAGGATTTAGAGAGGACATTTTCTAACTCATCAAGTTTTTAAAGTAATTCTTTATTATGTTTGAGGATAAATGTACGATTGTGATCATCTCTTTTGTCTATGAATATGCACTTTCTTGAGCTATGATTTCATGGTAGTGATAGAACTATGTGTGCTACTTTTTGCAATGAAATTTGTTGTAAATTTAGCAGTACATTTCCTAGCTTTTTTATCATTCATATAGCATCAATACTATCTTGTTGGTGATCATTGCATATTCTTTTAAATGTATTTTTCATTGTTTTGTCCACTTTTTTCATGTATGAGCTACAATACATTGTTGTAGCATATGCATTCAGTACAAATTGTGCATCAATATTGGCTCTCCATAGTTGAGGAATTTTCTTCACAAAGCTATTGTTCCAAATTTTTGATGACTTTCATCGCAAGAAGAGTGTTGATTGTTATAGAGTTGATCTTAGAGCCAAGATATATTCTTCTTCACTGGTTCCAAATTCATCTAAGAACATTTGAAATGTGTATGATAGGTCATAGTTTTCCTTTTCTAATTATGCAAAGATACTTGTTGCTTTTGAACTTACTGCTTCATTCTTCTCTGACAGTGGTTTTAGTATTACTATCCTTTATAGGGGTAGAAAAGGAAAATTGTATCTATATTAAATCTTTCTCAGTCTTCTACATTGCTTTGTGTGGTGGTGTTGTGAATTGTACGAAGACTAGGCTCTATATGTTTGGTTGTACAAGTAATGTACTTGTCGATAAAGTCTATAATGGATGTATTGCTATCTGTTCCATATATTGGTGCATTTTTTACCTAGAACAAAAAATGATCATGTTTATTTCCTTGATTCTAGAATTTAGTTACTGAGAAGTAATCTACAACATTTCCAAAGAATGATTCATCAGTTAAAATTAATTTCTTCATTGCATCTATTCTATGCCTATAGTATCATGCACAAGTGACTAGGTCTTTCTTTATCAGATTGAATTTGTCACCTTTTGTTTCATACTCTTCTTGTTTTTGAATTTTTGACTAATGCACATTGTGTAATTGTTCGAGTGCACCTAATAGCGGATCTCAATTTTTTTTTGCACTAGTAAAAGTAACAAAAATGGTTGGAGGCACTAGTTGGCGTATCATTGCAAAAATATTCTTCTTAAGTTGGTGTACATAGTCTAGAGATATTCTTATTCTTTTGAAGTCAACGTATCCAATGTCTAATTTGAGAATTCTTTCCAAGTTGAGTTTTTGCTTAACATCTTTCACTTGCAATTTGCATCCTTTCAATTGTCCCTTACATATTCTTATCAACATTGTGGAAGGTACCTATTGTACCAATATCTTGATAGTCTTGAAGAAGATATTTGTTGTGTGGTATGCAAAGTACCTTTTTTATTGCTGGAGTTCCCATCGTGTAATCTTCTGGTAAGAAAATCTTTGAATGATGTCTTTGTCACGTGGTTTTCCAAAGAATAATGTGTTAAAATTCATTTCCTCAGTATATTTGTCTTTGAATATTCCAATTGGGTGGTGCTCTTGTGTAGGTACAATGTCAATTATCTTGTCTTGCATTTTATGTATGGATCTTTTGGTCTTAGATGGTTTTGACATTTGAGTGTGAAAACACTTAACCTCTTTCTACATTGAAGCCGAGTACACTATGCATGTCAAGCCACTATGTGTGCCGAGTCAAATTTCCAACAAGTGCTAAGTGACTTCAAGTGCTGAGCAGTATATAAGTGTCAAGTGACTTATAGGTGCCAGGTTACAGCTAGGTAGGAAAACCTTTGGAGAAGGTGATTGAAAATCCTATGTATTAGGTGGGTTTAATAGCCTATTGTAAATCTTTTAATAAGGTGACACTTCATGTAAGTGTTTGTAAATCCTCTAATTAGGTCAATATTGATATACTGTAAAGCCTTTAACAGGGCAGGCCTTTCAAAGGGCAAACCATCAGAAGTGGTCAAACAATTATTATTGTAGTAATTTTTGTGGGTATCATCCCCACCCTAGTTTTACCTTCTTATTCCAGGAGGGTTTTTGGGATACCAAATCTAGTGTTATGTGTCATTGCATGTGTCTACTTTATGTTTATTTATATGTTTACATGCATGCAGTTTACTTTTTAGTTATTCGATTTAAAGGTTTGAAAAAGGTTAAAAGTGTGGTACTTTTGATTCACACCCCCCCCCCCCCCCCCCCCCCTCAGAAGTACTCTTCCCATTTTGAACATTCCAACAATTGGTATCAGAGCTAAGGTTATCACAAGGTGAAGCCTAATAGCTTGAAGAAAAGGTCTGAAGATGGAAGTCTTCAAACTTGGGAAGATCATAGACAATCAGGTGATTGATGTGCACCTAGCTCTACACAAAGTGGAAGAAGCTAGAGAAGAGTTGAGAAAATCTTTAAAAAGAAGAAAGGAGATAGCCGTAGCTGAAAATGACATACATTACAAGGATATTGATACCACACAAGTGTTTTCCAATGGAGATTCCAAGGAATTTGATGCAACAATAGAAAAACTGATGGAGAAAAATAGAGCACAAGCTGAAGAAATCAGATTACTCAAGCTTGAACAAGAATCACAAGCTCTAATGCTTTGTGAAGTGACTGAAAAAAAGAAGAGAGCCATTAAAGACAAAGCCATGATAGAAGATGACAAGAGAAGTCTCACCAATAGACTAGAAGAGAAGACAACTAAGTTTGAAAAGATCTCAAACATCCAGCTAGACACCTTAAGCCAAATGATTAATGCTCATCATGAGCTAAACATGAAGGACATTGAGATTTCCACCTTGAAGATGTAGAATGAACAATTGTAGAATGAATTGAAAAGAGAAAAAGAGAAAGCAAAAAGCTACAACAAACCCAATGAGGCTATCAAGTAGTTTGAACAATTACTATAATCACCAAGGGCTAGTAATGACACTTCAGGACTTGATTACACTAGCACTGAACAAGGAGAATCATCCAAGACTATAGAAGAAAGGAGTAACAAAGGTAAAAACACTAAACCTACTTGTCATCTCTGTGGTAAAAAGGGACATACCTCTAATGTGTGCAAGAAAAAAAATAGTCATAAGCATGATAAGCCCACAAATGAAAGCTTTTGTCACAAGTGCAAAAAACAAGGACATCAAGCACATGAATGTAGAACCAAGACCATGAGGACACCAAGATTTGAAGGTCACTACTGCAATTGCAAAAAGTATGGACATAGAGCATTTGAGTGCAGATCAAAGCCTATGTGGGCACCTAATCAGCCTGCAAGAGGAAACGACCATGGTCATCACTACAATTGGGATTACAACACCAGGTATAGCTATCATTATTGTCAAGAGTACAAAGACATTCCTAAAAATTGCATTAGAACACATTTTAGAGAAAGTTACAACAGATGGTTAAGTCAAACTACATGTTTCAGTTGCTTGAAGACTGGTCATATCAGCAGGAATTACCCAACAAAGTCAAAAGCACCCAAGACAAAAGTCAACAAAGGAAAAGAGAAGGTTGATGTTGAACAAATAAGAGGAAAAATGAAAAAGACTTGGAAGAAGAAAGGTAAGTGCAGCACATCTAATGGTGGGATCACTTCACCCAAAAGGTCAAGTGTTCACACTTCATCCAACTAAGCAAAAGAAAACTGTGTGGGACTGATATACAATGTCAAGTCATACATCAGTTCCAAAGAAAAAAGGAGTATTGTAGAGAATAAATCTGCATGAGCAAACATGCCAAGTAAAATTTTTGAAGAAGTTGTCGAGTTACACTTGGATGCTGAGTTGATAATTGAAGCCAAGTAAATGAAATATAATGGGAGCCAAGTCATATTGAATCCTTCAAGTGCCAAGTTTACAACTGTATGCATGAAGCATTTAATGTTAGGCCTTTGAGAGGTATAAGGTCAATTTTTGTTCATTTTCATGCCATTTAAATGCAGAGCAAAGTTGAGAGGAGCAAAGAAGCAATCAAGCAGCAACCTAACCACCATTTGCATGGATTTCAACAGTAGTCCAGCACAAATTCATCGATTTAGAGGTATTTACCAAGTGCTAAGCTATGTAGAGTTACAATTTTATAACTTAAAACCCTAGTTCAGTAAAATGGCCTCTAGCTCAAGAAATCCTAAGGAAAAAGAGAGTCATGAGATTCAATTGGTTAGCAATTAGGTCAAGAAGCCTGAATTTAGGCCAATACCCAAAGTTTCCTATAGAAACAACCCAACCGGTGCATTATCCATTATCCCACCTACTGTTGTCATGGTGCAAGATGTAAGAAAATGCTACAATTGCAAAATTGGTGCCATAGGTGATCTAGAAATATTCCATGCCTATGATAAGCTATGTGACAATGAGATAGTGAACGATGAGTTTGAAATTGTTGAGAAGAAGAGTCTAACCAAAACCCTAGTTTTCCCTACGATGTTTAAGACAAAATAGATTTGCATTGTCTTGAGTCGAATTCATGATGGATATCTTTGGCTAGAGACAGGACCTATCAAGATTACAAGGAGGATATTTCATAGGGCTACTAGACTTCCAACCCTAGATCAACCAAAAACTTTGAGAAGCAATAGAAAGGAGGTAATTGAGAAGAATACTGGTGCAAAATGGAATAATAGGTGAATGACTATTGACACTGTGACTGAACCCCTACTTGAATTTGCTGTGAGGATAATTTCACATAAATTCTATCAATCCAGCAGACTAAACAACATACCTTGCATAGCTATTGATGTGGCTTATAAGTTGGTGAAGAAAGATCATACCTATGATCTAGCAGAACTCATGTTGCAGCAAATTAATGAGAACCTAGGAGCAATAAGGAGATCAAAAGGTGCTCAAAGCAAATTTGGCTTAATTCTTATGTGTATATTCTTTTATGTGATGGAAGAATTCCCTTCAATTGGGAAGGTAAACTAGAATTCTAACAAGTCTGCAATAACACAGATCAATGAGTTCATTGATCAAATGAGAGATAACTTTGAAGCTCACATGACTAGCTACTTTGAAGACTTTAAGAAGTCCATGAAATAGAGAATGAGGATACCAGTTTCACTGGTAGAGAAACATTATCAATGACATATGCTTCTTGGTTGACATAGACTACACCTATATTCAAGCAGCAACACCAAGAGTAAGATGGCTAAGGCCATTAGGATATGAGCTTGATGTAGGTGAACCCTTTGTAGCAATCGCTGAATTGAAAACTGCTACTATCATCAAGAAGAAAGATAAAATGGTGAAGAAGATAAATAAGACATTTGGAGCTAGCATTGAAGAAGAAGTAGGTGAAGAAGAAGAAGAACAAGCAGAAGGAGACAGTGAAGAAGAAGAGCAAGGCCAAGGCCAAGTAGAGCTGACACAAGGCCTAGGGGAAGACAAGGAGGAAGGTGCTAAGGGAGAAGAAGTTGAGGAAGCACCTACACCTACCGAGAAAAAGAAGAGAAAGGCAAAAACTCAGCCTACAGCTCAACCCAAACCTAAGAAGGTCATAAAGCCAGCTCCAGCCAAACCAGCTCCAGCAACAAGGGCCACTCCAAGAGTAACCACTTAAAAGGCCAAAGAGGCATCAAAGGAGAAGGAGAAAGCCACAGATCAGCCTGCTGAAGAGCCCAAGAAGAGATGAAGGTATGTGGCACAGCCAGATACAAATGATAAAGAGAGGACAGAGTCAGAGGACATCAGCCAGTTTAAAGTGGTAAGCCATCCTCCTAAATATGCAATTGACAAACTTTGTAATAAGATTAAAAATGTAGATTTAAATGATTTAAAGTCTCTTAATTTCAATAAGCTCGGTAGGGAAGAGCATAACAAAATAGAGGAATCTATGTATGCCATGATGGCAGAATTTAAAAACACACCTCTAGAGCTTGACAATATTATGCCCAAGGAACTTTATGAAATAATTGAGAATAAGTGACATTATTGTCTAAAGATGGAGAGGGAGATTAGAGAATCTACCCTAGAAAAAATGAAACCTGACATGAAAAAGGTTCAAATAACTAAGGCAAACAAGAAACATAGTGGCAAGTTTGCACCCAAGTATAGAGCCTTTTGCATCCTTTAAAACAAGATTGAGGATGTTGTAAATAAATCCACACAATTGTGGAAAATAATTTATAAAATTACTGATGATAAAGTAGAGGAAACCAATAAGGCAAAAACTAGTGCCAAAGAGAAAGAGGAGGAAAAGAAAGCAGAAGAATAGAAAGGAGAGGTAGGGGAAAAGGAAACAGAAGAAGAAAAGAAAGATGAGGAAGAGAAAGGAGAAGAAGAGAATAAGGAGAAATAAGAGGAGGAATCAAGAAAGTGAGAAGAAACTATGGCAACAGTTGATCAGCAGTAAGAAGAAGAACAGACTGTGCAAGACACACAATTGCCACCTCCTAGTCCACCTCGTGTAACCACTACACCTACAGAGCCAGTAATCATAAAGGGTGTTACTAACTAGTCAACTCAAAACATCAATCCACTTACTGTAGAGGATCTCTCAAAGATCCTTCACCAATCTAATTTACAGGCACAGTTGTGTACAAGCCCTATATTGGTGAGTGTAGATGAACTACAAAGAGCAGTAGCAGCCCCACAAAAGGAAAAGGTGAAACCAAAGGATACACCTTTCACATATACAGCCACTAAGACTAAATTTTTTATGCTTCCACCACCACCTCCACCAAGTGCAACAAGTGATAATGATCAAATGCCATGTGCAGAGAAAAGGAAGTTAGATGAGAAGGAAGACATAGGAAAAGAAAAGGAGCAAGCCACAATTCAGGCATTGGTAGAACTACCAAAGACTGGCACTCCTACTAAGACCATTTAGAAGCCAATAACTAAAGCCATCCCCTTGCAATTTTCAACACCAAACTTGAGTTCAACTAGAGTGGCTAGGGTACTTCACTATGGAGACCCTGAACTAGATGAAGAGATTGTGATACCCTCCTATGATTCCAAGACTATCACAATAGCAAAATGATTGAAATGCAAAATGCATTGGATAGAAGGATGAGGCAAGAAATTCTAAGGAAAGAGTTTAAACATAAGCAAGAACTTCATGACATCAAAGACATCTTCATGGATACCTTCAACTTGCGGTCACCAGATGAAGGAAAGCCAATAATTGAGCAACTATCAAACATAGTTGACTAGGTGACAAATGAAGACTAGGACACCAATGTTAAACTCATGGAATGGTCAAAGAGAAAATTTCAAGGAAAGGTGAATGAAAATATATATAGTGGCATTGCACTTGAACAAGTAGAGTTGGCCAAAAAATTGATAAGGTCAAAATTGTTCTTGAAAACCATTTTTCAGTATATAGGAAGTTGTGTGATTTTTCCAATTTCACACAAGAAACTAATCAAAGAATAATGAGCTTGGAAAGAAACTTGAAATCTCTAGCATGTAATCACCTAGAGATCCAACTCAGAGTTAGAAGCATTTTGATGATCGCTTCACACACAAAGGGAGTTAGTTGTAATAACAGTAAAGGAAGCTAATATTAAGGCCAAATTGATGTAGATTCAGTCCTCCACAAGGAACAAGTGTATGCTAAAATAGTTTTAAAGAAAAATCCAAATCTTTCTACACTTAATGGACTTGTACACCTTACTGCAGAGACTGCCATCTAGCACAAGTCACTTGACATAGACTTGGAGAATTGGGATGCAGCTCTGAAAACAATAATGGAGGTAAATAGCACTTTTTTGGCTAATAATGGTATTACTCCTTAGAACCCTTTTACATTAGTATCAAAAAGGGCGAGAAATAGTAATAATGAAAGGGGGAGATAATAAGATAGAGGGACAATACTATAAATTTTTAATTTTGATAATCAAGAAGGGGAGATACAAATTTTTTGGCAATCATATGGAAAACAGCTTTGATGCAAAATGCAAAAATTCCATAAGTTCTAATAAAATAATACATAGGCATAGGTACAAAATAAAGGTACAGGGTAGAAGACAAAGAGTGTCAAGCACAGTTAGCACAGAATTTTGATTGCAAGAATGACAAGGTACAAATCACCTCAAAGGTAGTTAACGTATTTTGAACAAATTTTAAAATTTTATGGATAAGGTACTCATAAGGATAGATGAATAAATGTTTAGTTAAGTATTTTTGGCACTCATGTCAAAGGGGGAGATTGTTGGTCTTAGATGGTTTTGATATTTGAGTGTCAACACACTTAACCTCTTTCTAGATTGAAGTCGAGTAAACTATGCATGTCGAGCCATAGTGTGTGCCGAGTCAGATTTCCAACAGGTGTTGAGTGACTTCAAGTGTCGAGCAATATATAAGTGTCAAGTGACTTATAGGTGTTGAGTCACAATTGAAGCCAAGCAAGTCAGAATGCTTCATATGCCAAGTGAACCATAATCATATATGTACCAAGCAAGATAGAGTGTAAAAGGTGTGGAGCAATCTAGAATAGTATGTGTGCTGAGCACCAGTAGTCCAGTATGTGCCAAGTAACATAGAATCAACATATGAGTTTGTGCCCTCACAAACTCAGATGTAAACCATTTTTGGAGTCAACATAGAAATATTTCGAAGGAGAAAAAGGATAAGGATGAATCTTTTACATTTCCTATATGATCTACATGCAGCCAATCAGAAAAATAGAGAAGGCATGCAACCAATGAGAAAAATGCAAGGAATGAGCAGGAATTTGAGATTCAATATGGATCATAGATCCATACCTAACCCTAAGTCTTCACAATCTTTAAAAGGATGTCAAAAACCCATTATATGTGTGGTAGAGAATAGTGTATGGGGAGATTATAGCAAAATTAAGTGTGATGAAGGAAAGACTTAGAGGAACAAAGTAGTAATTTCATATCCAGTCGATCAGAATAGCACAAGGAACAAAGGACAATATCTAATATCAGATCTCAGAGGATCAAGATCAAAGAGAGTAGATCAAGTGCCTGAATCCAGCAATCAGAGAGTGCATACTGTCAAGTTTATTGTTCTAATACTTTCTTGCCATTGTATTAGAAGTTGAAAATCCTATTTTGATAGGTTAGCTTAACAACTACATAGGAGAACCTTTGGAGAAGGTGATTGAAAATCCTATGTATTAGGTGGGTTTAACAGCCTATTGTAAATCCTTTAATAAGGTGACACTTCATGTAAGTGTTTGTAAATCCTCTAATCAAGTCACTATTGATACAATGTAAAGCCTTTAACAGGGTAGGCCTTTCACAGGGAAAACCATCAAAAGTGGTCAAACAATTATTGTTGTAGTAATTTTTGTAGGTATCATCCCCACCCCAATTTTACCTTCTTATTCCTGGAGGGTTTTTGGGTATCTAGTGTTATGTGTTATTGCATGTGTCTACTATATGTTCATTTATATGTTTACATGCATGCAGTTTACTTTTTAGTTATTTTATTTAAAGGTTTGGAAAAGGTTAAAAGTGTGGTACTTCTGATTCACCCCCCTTCTCAGAAGTACTCTTCCCATTTTGAACATTCCAATAGGATCTAGATTTAGTGAATCCATGTACCAAAGTTTATGAAGCTCATTATGTTCTTCATCATCATTTGAATGTGTTGCATTTTCATTGACTGGAGGGGAATTTTTATCTTCAGAACTTGCATATGTCATTTCATTATCAACATTAATCTCAAGAGCTTCTTTCCAATCATCTTTTATTTTAACATTTTCCATTATGTATAGTGGTGTACTTGTGAGTTTTAAGAGTGCTTGCATCACTACATTTGGCTGCACCATTCCTATTTGAAATGCATTTTTGTATTTTAGGTGCCTTTTGAGAGAAATGACAATAGTTGTGTTATTGGTTGCTTGTGGTAGTGCATTTTGTATGGTCTTCATGTTCATAGGAACATTGATAATAGAACTTGTCATTCCCTCTTGTGATCTTTTGTATCCCAATTCCCATATTTGAGAAATGCAATTCTCACTGACACTAGTCATTCTTCCAATTGTGACAAGATTTGCACATCTTGTATTGGTTCATTAATTCTAATATTTTTTGGTGTACTATATGTTGGAAGGTTAAATTGTTTCAATGAAAACAAGCATGTTTGTCAAATGAAATTATTTGGCACTTCATATTTTATTTGTATCAGAGTATAATAGTTGTTCTTTTCCTTCTTTTTTATTGGTCTAATGTCTTTCATAAAACACAATAGTTGACAAATTGAGCATGTGTGTTCTGGTGTATCTTGGATTGTTGTTTTAGATATCTCTATTGGTGAAAATCCAAGTTTTTTTTTTTTAGTAGACAAAATTGTCCTGCCTCTTTTTTTTGTTCTTTGGATTCTAGATGTGCATGTTGACTTATTTTGAGTGTTCTTGCTCCAATTTGCATCATTCGTTGTATTATTTTGTGTATCTCTATTAAATTTCTTAAGATGACATAGTCGAAGTGCATCTTTTGTATTTTTTATAGTATTACTTGGCGAATCCCTGATAAATCTCTTGAGGTGACATAGTCAAAGTACATGCTTTCTACTAGGGTTTTCTAGTTTGATATTTTTAATGTGCACCTTGTTGTGTCCTATATTATTTTTGTTTGCAACTTCTACAATGTGTTGTGCATTATGCTCTTTTATAAATCTCTTCAGTTTGTTGTATCACACATGTGCTCGATGAATGACTTTTTCTTACTATAATCTTAGTAGTGGTTCAAAGTGACCAGAAATAGGATTTGTGTCATGAAAGAGGATTGAGTATGCCTCTTTGTGTATTGATTCATTGAAGTGTGGGTACTTTCTTCCTTTTTTCATTGACCAAATGCATATTTGTATTTTTAACCACTTGGATAACCAATGAATGCAGAATATATCTCCCCATAGTCTGACTTCTCCATTGTGTATGTTGTGTTTTGTAGAAAGTCACATTCTATGCAAATATGTTTCTAGATCATGTACTTGGTGCAGTTCGTATAGAGTTTGTGGATGAATTTATGTACTATATGAATGCAATGCTTCTGATTCACCTTCTTGTTTGCATTGTAAGAAGTAATCAATGGTCCCATTTCTTAGCTCAAGTGATGTATATCTATAATTTAGTAGGAATTCCAAGGAGACAAATAAGCAGTCTCCTATGTTTTACTTGAATGTTGGTACTCTGCATAGTCCTTCATTCTCTAGTACAATGTCAATACTGCAATTTCTATCTTGACCTGTTGACTTGGAATTCTCTAGGTCTATAATTTCTATTTCATTTCATATCATTTTATGTTTTAGGAAGGACTAGTACCACCTTGGCTTTCTTGTCACTTGTATACTTGTGTATTCTTTCTTTTCTACATGTAGATATTTCTTTCATGCATGACAAGATGCATCTTTTCAATATACTATTTGTAATTATCTTGGATTATTTACTTTGATTTTTCTATTTTTTTAAATTACACTTGCCATAAGAAACTATACTATAGATTGCAATATTTAGTGCCATACATTCACAAGTATCTAGTATGGCACAATTCAACTTTCATAGAATAATTTAGATTTGGACTATAGTTGTCATGACAAGAAAAGTGTACTTCCACATTGATATATTTATAGAGGAATAATTGCATACACTACTTCACAATGATAAATAGTAACTTGAAGACATGTAGGCAGTACAAAAACTTATACTTCTTATCTCTTCTACTATCGCATATTAGAAAAAGATATATTATAATACTAGACTAAAAAACACATAACATGTTGCATCATTAGAATTCATTGATAAAATATTCAAAAACCAAAATGCTAATAGAAAACACGAGTAGTGAATACAAAAATTAATACTCTTGTTCTTTGGTCATGTCTCCATGTTATCTTTATGTTTTTTTCACCTTTCCTCTTCACATCACCAAGATAATATTAAATATTCATCGATGAAATATTCAAAAAAGACAAATGCTAATACAAAACAAAAGTAGAAAATACAAAAATTGCTACTATTCTTTTCTCTAATCATGTCTCCATGTTATCTTTATGCTTTTTTCACCTTTTGTTCACATCTCCACATCAAATATGATATGTTGACTATGTCATCAAGCAATATAAATAGTGTTCAAATTGCTCTATGTTTGTACCATTTGAATCATAAATTCAGTGGTGAAGCTCAATGACATTATTATCACTTAGACCATGACATTTAGGACCTATATATTCTGATGTCACATGGAAACTAGAAAAGTCAAATGTGTCATGGTTAACATCATGCATACCTATATTGTTAGCATTGGTAGCAAGATTGTTTAGAAATGAAGGAACATTTTCATTGGGAACATTACTAGCATATTTTTCTATAATTGGATCCATGTTGAGAATTGTAGAATTCCATTTTTGTGAGGCAAGTGCATGGGGGAAACATCTTGTTGCAGTAGTTGCAATGGGCATGAGTATATCAAATTTAAGGGATGTATATTATGATAACTCATTTCAAAATTGGGTAGTCTAATTGCACTAGGATAAGTTGATTCATATAATGGATAGCAAATTTTTGTGTCACTTTTTGAAGAACACATGTTATCTATGCTAGCAGCATATATGGAATTGATATGTCCTTTCCATGAAAGACCTTGTACTATATTTCTATAAAAACTTTCAAGGATGTTAGGTTTCATGTGCATCATAGTTAGAAAGTGTTGGTTCTTAGTGATAGGTATTGTATAACCAAAAAGATCATTTGTATAGACCATTGGCACTGGACCATTTCTTTCTATTTCTATTGAACATCATTCAACTTGAAGGCTCAATCCAAGTTCATCTTTCTCTAAGTGAGAGATACTTTTTGTTTCATGTATCTTTGTATCTAAACACACAATATTTTTAATGGCTTTGTATCCTTTGAAGGCTATTAAAGCTAGATCGTATGCGCTAGCAACTTCCTCTTTGGTATCAAATGTTCCTAGCCATTTTTTCTTTTGTTGTATAGGATTCCACACTTGTGAAACATAATGACCACTTGAACATTTACAAAAACCTCAATATGAATTTTCTTTTGGACAGATTTTAGATCCATTGCAAAATGAAAAATTTCCTTTCCTTTCTTCAACTTTTTTAGTACGTTCTTGCAATTCAGACAACTTCATGAATTTAGTTTTCTTCCTATTTGATCTCATTATAGTTGAGATCTGAGTGCTCTGCACATTGCAAAGTTGACTATGAGGTGTACAATTGACATGACAAAAGTTGGTGTATGCATTACTGGCTCTCATTGACATGTTGGTTGTGTCATATGCAAAGGTTGCCTGTTCTGTTGTGTCAAATGTTCCTAGCCATTTTTGTCTTTGTAGCTTGGGAAATGTTATCTCTACTGAAAATTGATTAGATGCTTTCTTGTGAACACCCCTGTATGTCTTCTTCATTTCTTCTTTTGTGTTTCTATATCACACTTAAATTTTTGTTAAGATATGTTTCAATACACACATATTTACATTACATTACAAATGACCGATCCTCTCAAACAATAATTTCAATTATAAAGAAATGAAAAAGATATGCAATTCTAGAAAATAGTAGCTAAAAATGATTGTTGTCATATTGTTCATAATCATTTTTTGTCAATAGTTGCTTGCAACTTATCTCCATTATAAACATTATTTCCATACTATGATTAATCACAACACTACTAGCTGATAAATACTAAATATCATTACTATTGTCATGACTAGTGATATTACTATTATTGTATGTTACTTGGTTACATAACAAATGCATACAATATGACTACCGTACACACTACCATAAATGTTACGAACCACAGAGTATTCTCCACTATGAAGAATAGTGTAAAATCTACCAATATTATAAACATTAGTACCATCCATGATTTTGTTACAAGTTCATCATAGGTAGGCACATGCTCAATTTTGTTCTCAACCAAATTAGTTATCATGTTCTGTGGATATGCTCCATTCACTACAAGAGGGTCACCAATCTAGAAACACAGTTCAAAAAGTGGAAAACAAATTCTTAGATTGTGGGTGGTCTCGACCTACAAATGTATACATGTGTTCTAATCTATTCTATAAGGTTCTAATTGTAGATTTTGTAAGCTTGTCAAGAAGACAATACAATTAGTAAGTTTTCATCTTTCATATCTATTCAAGCACATTGTTTCTTTGACTTGTTTTGTTAGCAATCATTACTTTGAACACAAAAACTTATGCCAATAGAGATCTTATGAAATCCTAACATGGATCTTAAGGAAATAATACAGAAAGAAACAAGCAGACTTTGGAAACTTGTAAGTTTGAAATTTTTGGATTCTAATCAAATCTATAACTTTACTTACTATTTTATTCTTCACTCAATTGCCAAGCTTGTTGATTTGATCCTTGTTGATTTTCTTGGTTTGCAATCAAAGTGTCGTATTAAGAAAAGCATAATCAAACCTTCACAACATTAGATGTAATTAATTAGGTCACTAGTTCTTATTCTACATATGTGAAAAATAATCTATTGTGTAGCATAATCATTATGCACACATAAAACATAGTAGATCAAACTATTACTAGTTCTTAGTAAACTTTGCAAAAACATGGTTAGCTAAACAAAGCTATCTTCATGCTTGCAATTGTCAAAGTACAAAAAAACTTGTAATATAGTATAAAGTGACATGGAGATTACTAGATACATATTGTAGATACATATTTTTCTCCTCGAAATCCATATCATGTAAAGATTGCTTCAATGAAGAAAAATCTAACCATAGCCATTTGAGACCATTCTTGCTTCAGCACCTTGATCTAGGTCTAGAGCCAAAGCAAAATGCACCTAAAGTGCAACTTATGGGAATGCACTTAAGCTTACAAAAGCTAGGATGAAATGCAAGATGGGTCTTGGCTACTAGGCCGTATTAGGTACCCATGTACATAATGAAATGCAATCTCTCATAAAGCAGAGAAAGAGGGGAAACCTCATGGGAAAAACCCTCCCCCAAAAATAGAGATGAAAAAAATAGATGCATGGATGAATGGAGTAATCAAGAACCCCCCATTACAACATACATCAAGTATATATAATAGAAAATTAGGAGAAGAACAAAACCCCATAACAAGAAAAAGTCCCCCCCATAAAAGAGAAGAAGAAGGAGACAAGGTAGTCCCCACCCCCTCTTAAATGTAGTGTACCAATCAATTATAGCTACTCCAATGTAGAAGTTGATCCATGACCGCTGAATAATGTTCCTCCCCTTTGGAAGAAAAAATGGTAGAGGTATAGGTGAGATGCTTTCCTGATGTGTAGAAAGAATCTGAAGGATGAAAGGTGTCTCTGAAACATGCTCAACTGTCCCTATGTTGATACTAATAGTGGCTCCTTCCAATACTACTAAGAAGAAGTGCAGATCTAGCAAGGATGTATGTATAACATGTCCTAAAGAAAAAAGTGTCTCCTCAAATGATAAAGAGACCTTCTACAACTACTATACATAAGAATCCACAATCACATCAACCTGTGAAGACTGATCATATAGAGAATAGACATGAGGGTGAGAGTGAGCCCTCACAACAACTAGAGAAGGATCATCTTTAGCAAAGAGAAGATATAAATCATCAAAGATATCTCCCAAATATGCTATGTATGACTCCACGAACAAACCTGAAATATTTGTCAAGAAGTCATCACCTGATGTTGGAGCTAGAAGACAAAGTGTAGCTTGTTGTGTTGAAGTACATGAATGTATCATTGTGCCAATGGATGAAGTATTCACCTCAACAAAGAGAAGACGAATATCATCAATGATGTCTCCCACATCTTAAATGTGAGACTCCACGAACAGCTCTGCAATATCTGAAAGGAAGTCATCCCATGAAGTTGAAGTAGCACTAGTACATTTTAGGTCATTTCTAGACCAAAATTTTCAACCAGTTATTAGATTGGTCAGACTATGGAAAGGGAAAATATGGTTTTTTTAAATCTATGCCCATGTTGGTCAAAATTTTGACCAACACAAGCTTACTATGTAAAAAGGAAAAATGTTGCCTATTTCATTGTATTCTATTTAGCTTCAATGCATGCATAGGAGTTGAAGAACCAGGAAATCTCTTCTAAATCGGTCTGTTATTTTTTCCCCCTATCGAATCTCATTTTGGATGGTGCAAAAATAGGCGAGTTTTAGTTTCAATGCGCACATAGGGGTTGAAGAACCAAGGCATCTCTTCTAAATCGGTTTGTTGTTTTTTCACCCTGTCGAATCTCATTTTGGATGGTGTGAAAATAGGTGAGACTAATAAATTTAGCATTTTTTGTAGGCGAAAATACTGTCATTGAAATTTTTCTTCTCCTGATCCCATTAGAAATAGATATGGGAAAACATTCTTTAATAGTAACTTTCATGCTGCCAACCATGCTTGAATGGTTGAGAGAGATGTATGGTTACTTTTTTTGCCCTTTTAGTAGAGGGTAATAAATATTAAATGAAACTATATCTTTTATTTATGTAGAATGTTTGAGCTCAAGGGTTGTTGGGAGATAGATACTCCATTTTTAACATTAGTTTTCTTCCACCCACTTAGACACCTTTCATTAAAAACCATATATTTAGGGCATTTGGCAATGGGGCTGTATTTAAAGCTTTTTATGTTGACAAATCAAGAGGGATTTTGTGTGTTGTTTGTTTCATCCCAACAAAGGGACTCAATTTTTCACATCAAGCACTAGGTTTTTAATGGTGCTAGTATGATTATGCAAGAATGGTCTCTTTATTTCCAATCTTTGAGTTTTAGTGATAGGTTTGTGCCTTTCTAGATTTAGCTTCCTAACCTAGCATTGAAATAATGAGAACATGAGGTGATTGAGTTTATAACTTATCAAATAGATATCTATTTAAATTGGACTCTTTGTTCTACCATGACACGTAGTTTCCAATTAGAGTGTGCTATGTTGGATACGAATTCCCCTATTCTGGAGAAAATCATATTATAATCTAAACTTGGCTTTTGGGATCAAACCATCTTTATTGAATCACATGTAAATGTTTGTCACAATTTCCATTCTCAGGATATACAAATGATATCTGTACTTCTAGATTTTTTGGCCAACCGACTAATCTACAGTTCCATTTTAAGGTTGTTATTAAGTAGATGGAGAAAATTTCTATTAATTCTACTCTTCCTCCATTTTTACTTGTGGATCAAAATATTTCTTTGCCTGTCAAATTGTCTTTAGTTTCTATTTCTTCCCCTATAAATATTTGTCCAAGAAGTTCATTTAAACTAATCATCACCACTTGGATTATTAGTTTTTGCTATCGTCCATCTTCTATTAAGATCTCTAGTCATAACATGCACTCATTTCTTTATCTAGACTTTGTTTCTTCCTTGTTTTCTAATCTTCATGCAGTTGTGTTTTTTAAATCTCTCCCTTGATTTTCTCTCTTGGTTCTTATCACTAATACATATAACCTCATTTTTCTACCAAAATTTTTGACCATCAACTAAATAAATTTAGGTTGGTCAAAATGTAAAGGCAAAAATTTCTTTTTTTGACATATAAGACCCATGTTGGTCCAAATTTCAACCAACATAGGACTTATACATCCGCAAAGGAAAAAAAAAATTCTTGTTTTATGTCTTTCCCATGTCCAGTTTCATTTTAGTTTTCTCTAAATTTTTGCATGGTTTTTGCAGATGGTAGGGCTAGTCTTGAAAGCGAATCTACACCCTACTACAGCTACAAGAAGATTAGCAAAGGGATTGTCACCATTTTTTATATGGATAATTTGGGAGTGGTTGAGCTTCTTCTGGAAAATGTGGGCTCTCATCTTCTTTTCCCTTTCTTGTATCAAAGTCTTTTTTTAAAAAATATATTCTTTGTTTTCAAACACAAATTGGACATAGTGAAAGCAAAAAATCATTGTATATTTTCCTTTCAGCTTTACATCTGTGGATGTCATACATCTCCTTATAGTAGTTTAGGCTCCATCTTCTCATGATTGCAGCTTCAACTAGGTTTTAATTTGGGTACTGTGTAAATTTCTTTACTTTTGTGAATCTATCTGTGTTCATTATCCTGAATAATGCAGTCTCTTGCAATTTTCCAACCATCCGTAGAGTAGATGTTTTGTAATCATGAAACTTCTTGCTTTTCCATAAATTTAGATCCTAAAGTATTCGCCAGAAAGATCTACTTTACTATTGTTGCAAGGATTATTCAATTGGTGCATAAATTTAGCCTGTAATAGTGTCATTATTTTGGAGTGGTTTGTGTTTTGAAAAGTTAAAACTATTTCACTAGTTAGTGTGAAGATGGGAGTATTATGGATTTGATTGTGTGCTGAAACTTTTTGGTATCAATATTTTGAATCACACAATTGAAACATTGATGCAAAAATGCTTCAACACACAATCAAATCTAGAATACTGCATCTTAATGCTATTTCACTAGTGATCTCTATTAAAACATTCATCATTCAACATTAATATAGTAATTGTAATTTATTATATAATTAATCTTATATCATTACCAAATAATATGTCTATATTATGTTTTAACATCTTTAGAATGAAAAGAGGAGCAAAGTTTTTTTGTTGTTCCTTTCTTTCAACATTGTATCATTTACTTCTCAAAACATTCAACATTAATATAGTAATTGTAATTTATTATATAATTAATTTTATATCATTACAAAATAATATTTTTGTATTATGTTTTAACATCTTTAGAATGAAAAGAGGGGAAAAGTTTTTTTGTTGTTCCTTTTTTTCAACATTGTATTTACTTGTTCTTTTTAACTGTGGTCAATTTGTATTCTTTTTGTTTCTGCTACTATAGGGATTTTTTTCGGATGTTTTATCATTGAAAATCAAAATGTTAATTGATATCTTTCTTTTAAAGGGGTTTAACCATGGAGGAAACTCTATAGTTAAGCGCGCTCAAGCTGGACTAGTACTAGGATGGGTGACCTCCCAGGAAGTCTCGGTACTTCACCCCTGTGAGCATCACCTAGATCCAATGAGTGCTAAGTGTTCCATTTATTCTCATGAGAGATGGATTCACATTGAATCACTACTCATGAAACATGGTTCAATGAGTTTGACTCAAAAATCACACAGTTAAATCCTGATAGCAATATCACAATCTCTACTACAGCTGCAAAAAATTGCTGATGAAGATCACAATATTTATTTCTTCCATGCATTTCCCTACAGCTGGAGTCTATATTTTTTTCTATAGATAACTAAATCCTCAATGCAAAATAGGTTTTATTTTTATTTTATATATTTGGGTATATGTTCTTCTGATGGATTCAGTACATAGATCTTTGAATATGTGATCTTCTATTAGTCGTGGCTCCATTAAAGATTAAAAAATTTCAATAAGATATTTTAGGAGTTTTATAGCTGCTTGAAATGACTTGATATAGGACTTCATCTTCCCTTTCATTAGAACAACTTTAGGTAGCCATCGAGTTGGATCTAGGTATTTCTTATTTCACCTATTTTTCCCTTTGCTAGTTGAGGCTCCATTATGATTATTTTCCCTTTGATTATTTGATTAATTGCTCAAACTATGCTTCCCAAGCTTTACCATTTGCTCTTGTTGAACATATGTTTGATGAGATCTTTCCTTTATTTCAAACAAGATCAATATAAGATATGAAGCATATTCTTTTGATTGTTTTCTATGTAGCATCTCTCGTCCACTTTTGCACATATTGCTTCTATTTCATCTTGAACTAATGGAATTGATAGTCTCAGATGCATTCACATAGCTTTTGTTGCTCTCTTTACAAGCTGAAAATAGATATGACTTTCAATATGTGGCACCAACATAGTCTTCATTACATTTTATAATACTTGAATAGTAATCTTTAAGATATGCACCATATGAAACCTTGTTTCTATTTATTCTCATGCCAGGTGAACATGATAGATGAATGTGTAAAGGTGTTGAGGAGATTTCAATGTGATAGACCTAGAAAATCAATAAAAAAAACTCTGTATTTCATTGCTAAAACTGTCACAGAACAGTGACTATGCAATTTGGTTGTTTTTAATTGGTGCAAGCTTTATTTCACTTCAAAGCTTTTCTTTGAATATGAAAATGATTGAGAAGGTTATTTTGTAAAGTTGCTTTTATTTGTGAACAGTCATTTGTAAAGGATTTTGCATAGGTAATAAGAGACTGTCACTGTCACGTCATAGAACTTGATTGTCTGAGGCAAACTCAATGAATTTGACCCATCCCACTGTTGTATTGTATATGTAACTTGTGGAACAGGAGTTGCTAATGTATTATGCACCTATTTGATATGATTTTTTGCAAAGATATGTAGGGAGATTAGAGACAAAGATCTTTGAATGTAACAGGGTGTACTAGGTGAATGGGACAGTTATGAGTTGGGAGATTCCATCCACATGAGGGGTATATTTTCTTGCATAGAAGGTCAAGACTGGACCAAGAGAAAGTGTTGGATCCATTGTAAGGATCAAGAAGTGCTTGGAAGGGTTGATGTTCCAAAGAATTTCAACATCCAACCTTTATAGACATTTGAGTCCTAAATTCACATCCCTTGATGTTAGGCCCAAATGGTCTAAGGATTAAGTTTTTTTAAATTGTACAACCACCATGAGGCCAAACTTGCATAAGCTAATTGATTTGTAATTAAGTGAAATCTGAATTCTTCTTTTGACCTTAGGCCAACCCACTTAGGCATATTTTTGAACAAATTTCAATTGCAATTATTTCATGGCTGAAATTGTAATGATCTTAGGCTCACGAGTTTTTGAGATTTACGCATCTTTTGAGCTCACATGTTCTTGATTGAAGATTGCATTAATATGTTTCAATCTTTTAGTCATCTCCATTAGTTGATGCATTAATCATATTAGTCATTACTATCAGGATTAGTCATGGCATGCTATTGTTAGCACCTAAGTAACTTTCAGCTTGTGACATCTCTTTGAGGCATTTTGCAAATAACTAAGATACATTGTCTATAAATCCACAATTTTCAAACATCTAGGCCTTCTAGAAATTATAGGATCATTTTAGTTACAATTGAAAACATTAATCAACAATTTCCATATGTGCAGATATAAACATTAACTACAACATGTCCAATTTATTTGAAGGTATATTTTCCTGTGAAGAAAGACCATCCCTGACAATATGAACCCAAAACAAAATAATGAGAAAATGGTTGCATTGTGGGCTCAATTCCAAAGAAAACCTGATAAATGTTATTGTCCTTGCAAAAAGTGTAAGGGCTTAAAGAATCAAAGAATTCTAATTACAACAGCCCAAAGTCATTGTAGGCAATATGGTCATGTTGAAGGGGGCCACAATTTTTTTCCATTGCTAAATGTGGATTTCCTACTGGAGGAACATGGAGGTGTGAATATCCAAGCTAAGGATAACACTCCCATGGAAGAAGATGATAATGTGCCAGAGGACATGGTTGAAGAAGATGCTATTGGGGCAGGTGATGAAGAGGCTCACAATGATGGTACTAGAAAATCTGATAATAATGATGAAGATGGTCTTGATATACCTTTACTTGACAAGGCACACGAGCCCTTATATGAAGGCTCCCAAACAACTCTATTGTCGACTATAGTGTTGTTGGTGAACTTAAAGGTTATGAATAGTATATCCAATGTAGCAATGTCACGTATGCTAAGGTATGTCATTTTTGTCATCTTCAATGTTAGCATACAATTACTATTCATTATATTAACAATGCATATCTAATGATGACGTTGGGATTGGTGAAAAAAAGAGCAATGGAGAGAATGCGCATGATATACAGGCTAATTCTAAAGATCTAACTACAACTGTAGAAAATATACTAGTGCAATTACAATGCAAACAACTTGTAGCCGAAACAAATAATGAAAATGCTTCAGCATGTGCTAATGAGGCGTTAGTGTCTTCTCTAAAGCAACAAATTTGCCAAAATTAGCACATATCAATAGAGCTCAAGAACAATTCAAAACAAGGTAATTTGACTGGGATTTCGTAAACTAATTAAGAGTACCTAAACATATAATTCATTAATTATTGTTTTTTATTTTGATCGATTTTTCCAAATTCTCTTCTTTCTGCTTTTTACTCACAGTTTTGATCTTCTACAAATGTCAGGAGTTCTTGCCATTCTAGTCAAATCTCATGAAGGTGTGGGGTGCTCAAGCCATTCTCACTATATTGATATTGATTTGGACCATGGTGATCCTTAGATGTGTACTGCTTATGCCACAGAAATTTATGATAACTTACACATTATAGAGGTTTGCTTTGTTCATAGTGATCTTTTATTCTTGGTCCAAAAAATTTATATTGTTCAATTGAGTTGATTTGTTTCTATGAACTTTTCTAATGCTTGTTAGTATAATTCTCACTATTGTTAGATGTATTATGCTTTTAACAACTTTAGCTTATTGTTGTAAATTTTTTGTTATAGGCATATAACTGTAGATCCTTGGATGGATCTACAATGTTCTACAAAGGAAGTTGTGAATTACTTTGTTTTTATGTGGTGTGCTAGATATAGATTTAGTTGATAAAAATCTTCAATAAAATTTGCATATTTTTGTTGATGTTCTAAGCTTAAATGAAGTAATATAGGTACTTGAAGCAAAAAAGTTATCGGTTTTCATGTGTCAAGCTAGACTAGATTTATGACATTTTCTTGAAGCTTCTTTTGATTAATACTTACAATCATCAATTACTTTTTCAGCTAAAACGGCGAGCATTACCTTGTTACATTGAAACAATTCAATAGGAGATCAATGTAAATATGAGGGGCATGCTTGTTGATTGGCTTGTTGAGGTTTGTTGCTTATTGCATTTCTTCATGCTATTTGTATATTTATTTTGCCCTATTGTAGTTGTGCAATTAATTTTATATAATCAATTCAAAATTAGATTGTTGTAATAGGTTGCCGAGGAGTACAAGCTTGTGCTAGATACACTTTACTTAATTGTGTCCTATATTGATCAGTTTCTCTCTGCAAATGTTGTGAATAGACAAAAGCTTCAGCTTCTTGGGGTTACTTGCATGCTTGTTGCCTCGTGTGTACTTCTTGCCTAGTGTAACATTTTCTTTTCTTTTCTTTTCTTTGGTATACAGGTATAATACTTATTTCTTAGATCAACTTGTCATGCTTTCTTTGCCATGTATTATAACAAAAACTGATCTAGTTTTTATCATTTACAGGGGAGCAATAGACCAACACATTATCATGTGCTTTGGGATGAGAACAAATTTACAGTTGATGGGTTGCAATCATTAACAAACAATATTTATTACACGTATATCCTCTTTCATTAATTCTCTTGATTCTTTTTGTTATGCACAATACATATCTTCTAGTTTAAATCCCCTTTCATTTAACTCTCTTGATTCATTTTTTTATGCACAATGCATATCTATTAGTAATATTTACATAGGAGCATTGTAATTCATAATTATCCTACAACGCTAATTGCTTTTAGATTATTCATGCATCATGCATATAAGAACATCAACTATAGTGGAAATTTTCATGTATCAAATCTCATATTCTAATTTTATATTTAATTTGTAATTTTTTTGTACATCAATTTGGGATTTAATTGTCTACTGCTCTTGTATAGGTGTGTTTATAGATATGCAAGGTGCACACGTTCTGTATCTATAGGTATGGTTCTGAAGTCTTCAAAATAGTTTTTATGTTCATATGCTAGGATGACTTCATTGATTTGTTTTTGCTTCTTTTGTACAGTGCCTCTGGCATATTATGCCCATTTGGCTACCTTCCGTGCTCAGTTCTATATGGAGCTTGATACATCAGATAGTGGTTCATTGTCTAGTGGCCTTCCTGGTTTATAATGTCACTACTTTCTCTTGTTTGATAGGTTAAAATATACAATAACTTTCCTCAAATATATCTAACTAAAAAAGAAGCTCAAGAGCACTGAAAAACATGCCCAGAAAGAAGAGGAGGGTATCATCAACAAGGTGGAGGTAGGGGTGGATATGGTGGTGGTGGTTGAGGTGGAGGCTCTCCCCAACAAGGCATAGTGAATAATTACTTCATTTAATTTCCTAAACATAGATTATTTCCCTTACCATTTTATGCATAAAGATATCCTAAATTCCTAATCCAAAATGATTTAGTTCTTCAAGCATATTTGAGAAAATTGATTGTTACAATTTCAATGGGAATGTTACGAGCTCTAGAATTCTTATATTTCATTTGTTATCTCAAGATATTATGATAGTACCAACATTTTGTGACTTAGCTTTTTTGCACAATGTTCAGGCATCTTTGAGAACTTTTTAAAATCCATGCAGCTGATTATATGCTTTCTATTTATGGAAATGATGCTTTACGGGAACTCTCCTCCCTAGGAAAGAGTGGCAGTGTTTCCTATTTTTATTTATTTTTATTTGCCAAGTTTCCTTTTTAGTTTGATTTTGAGCTGGTGACACTTGAGACTCAAATGCCTACAAATGCTTCATGTAGTGTCTAGTTTCAAGCCCTGATCACTAGGCAAGCACCTAGCTCTTATTACAATTTGCTTACTACAATGTCACATCCATTTTGTATGTGATTCTATTTACCTAAAGGATCCTTAACCACAAACAACAGTAGTTTCCTCTACCCAAGATAATACAACTTTGTTTGGATTTAAATAAGAAAATCGTAGCAGCATTATTAGTGAGGATTTGTGTCTACTTAGAAACTTCTTATCTAAGAAAGCAATTTAATTTAACAAAAATAAATTATTCAATGCATGTTTAATCCATGTTTCCATGGGTTCCCGGGCAGGGTATTATAGCATATAAGCTAGACCATATATTGACCCCTTATTCCTAATAGAATTCAGTCATGACATTATGCCAATCAGCATTTTATTTGTACATAGGTTGTAACATAATTTGATGTTACATGATGCTCGCCTGCTATATAATATGATTTGTTTCCTATGATGAATACTGATGATATAAGTTCCTTTCTGGTCTCTTCCCTTTTGATGGATACCAATTATAAATGATAACTTTGGTCCTTCCATTGAGAGTTGTGTCTCTACCTTAATAGTATGTATCTTTTGGTTGAAGAGTGGTTGACTTTTGTTTATTATACTTTAAACTTATTACTAATTGATTCGTTAGTTGTCTCCTTAGGCAATGAATAGATGTTATAGTGGATGTCAATAAATCTTAGTCAATCACATCCTTCCTTTATAACTATTAATTGTTGTTTTAATCCAAGGTGGCGATTATGGGAATCGTAAGTTTATATAGATTTGGTCTTTAAGATTCTTCTTTCATATTGCTTGAATTTTTAGACACATAACCTCCCCTCATACTTATGTCAAAAAATATTACATCCTCTACATAGCAAGAGAGATTCCATATATCATGTAAAGCCTTGTTTGAGTTGTCATTCCTGTCTCCCATGAGTTTCCTTAGAGAGCCCAAACACTAAAATAGTCACTGCCCATGCATAAGGAAAACACAACGTACAGTCATGGAATGCTCAACATGTCATTTTTCTTCAATGTGAATTTCCTTTGGTGTTCATTGTTCTGAAAAACTAAGATTATTGCAAGAGAACATATGATGCTTGTTTGTGCTCCTCTCTCTTAGGCATGTGCAACCATTACTGTAATAACCGATACTCAAATTATCTACTAGAATTTTCACCTACTATGTACAGTGGTTAACCTTTACTTGTTTAAGGATGAAGACATCACAGGTCATGACAAGGGCATGATAGTCTGCCCCTCCCAAAGTTGTTTTTCCACAAGCAATTTCAAGTTTGGGTGATTGATGATTTCTTTTGTATGATCATTTTGATGCACCTTTTCAATTTTGTCTCCTCCAGAAACATCAAAAAATGGAGATGGTGTGGAAAGGGGTGGGGACATCACATGCGTTGTAACACCAAGAATTCATCACCATTTATGAGGAATGCGTACAAAAGACACTTCAAATAAGGACTATTTGCAGGTAAAACATGATTATACATATTTGAACCATGCTTTGCAACTTTATTGAATCTAATAGTTGATATATAAGTTTTTCCAAGTTTAGTCAATTTTAAATTAACCATACATTAACGTGCTTAAATCACATCTCAGCTCACATGTCAAAGCTACAAAATCAGATTTCATTATCAAAACGTTTGTCATTTTGATGCATGCATTAGTTTGTAGTTAATAAATTCTTTCTTAAATTTATTCTTTTTTTAACCCCATTCTAACTATTTAAAGAAGAGAACTGTGTGTATTTTGACCAACCATCCATCATATGGAACTCATAAAAAGTCTTATAACTTGCGACTGACATGTCTTTACTTCTACCACTACCATTATTAATCAGTACAAGCCAAATTATCATTCTCTAATGCTGCCTACTGGTTAGAGCATTGCAATATACTGTAACAATGATATGGGTGATGCACAACTGCCTCCTAGATTCACATTCCATCCCACTAATGAAGAGCTCATAACACATTATCTCATTAGAAAGGTTTTAGATGGAAATTTCATAGGAAGGGCCATTGCTGAAGTGGACCTCAATAACTGTGAACCTCAAAAAAAATTTGACCAAGCTTTAGTCAAAATTTCGACCAATGCCAACAATTTTATACCAAGCATTGGTCAAAATTTTGACCAATGCCTAACAATTTTCTACCAAGCATTGGTCAAAATTTTGACCAATGCCTAGTATTTTCCTACCAAGCATTGGTCAAAATTTTGACCAATGCTCATAGTTTTCTACCAAGCATTGGTCAAAATTTTAACCAATGCCCAGCAGTTTTCTACTAAGCATTGGTCAAAATTTTGACCAATGCTTTGCAAAAAATGTGCTAGCAATTTCAAAAGTTTTCGACCAACGTATTGGTCAAAATTTTGACCAACCAGTAGGTTGGTCAAATTTTTGACCAATGTATTGGTCGAATTTGGTCGAAGTTTGGTCGAAAGCTGGGTCAAAATTTTGACCAATAAAGGTCAAAAAATGAGCCCAAATGTACTAGTGTAGGAAGACATAATATTTCCTATTGCACTGAACTAGGAGCATCTGTGGTTGGAATTGGATTAGTAGTAGCAATAGGAGCATCAAGAGGTGTGATCTCATCTTGAGGTGAAGGAACCAATATGGAAGCTGTTAAAGATAGAATGTCATCTGTAAAAGGAGGAACTGTTGGATCTCCATATTCTTTCCAAAGAGCCATCCACATATCATAAGGGTGAATGAGCTTTTTAATGACATGCCAAGGATCATCAGTCATATTCAATGTAATAATATCCAAGAGTCTACTAATAGGTGGTTGTCTTTCAGTGTTAGATATTAGTTCATTGGAACATAAATAAGGAAATACTTCCTTATGCTCACTTCTTAGATGATCAATGACTAAAGCACTCCATTTTTTATAGTTCCTTTTTGTCAATGGTGTTCTGATTCCAAATTGACATGCGAAAGAAAACTCTTCCATGAGATCAAGAAACGTATGCACCCCCCCAAAATATAGAAATAATCAATCAACCCCCCTTAATGTATGATTTGGGCACTCTATACTTAGTGTGATTACAATAGCCAATTTAGGGCCTATTTCTAAAAGCAGTATTTTTGTCCATAGAACCTATAACCTAATTGTAGATCTAGAAAGTAGACAAAAAAAATTCACTTTCAAAAAAAATAGAACCTAATTATGTGTCTAGATGAGCTTGTACTAAGCATTTGAGGTGGCAAAAGTTGGGATTTGCGAGTTGTAGGAAAATTTAGGAATAGAGATCTCAAACCACTTGCACCAATGTGTACATCATGAAATTCTACCCCAAAACAAAACAAAAAAAAACTCACAAAAAGGAGTCTGTATGAGGGAGATATCACTATTTGAAAATCATCATTGTAATTATTTTTCCTGAATCACCATCGTCGCGCATCCAAAAATCAAATGGCTCTAGATTTTGCCTCAAATGTCCAATTTGGATGAAACAAAATCTGATTTGGGGGTTTTTTGACCTTCTGAATGTGATGCAAATATCTGATTTGTACCAGCAAGCTTCAATCTCCACCTGCAAAAATCTCTCCTACTAGCCTGATGGCCAAAAAAATTCAAAAATTAATGTAGATCCGAAAAAAAATTGTAAAGATGCAGATGAAAAAAATGCAAATTTGAAAATAAAATGTAAAAATCTAAAATGATCATACCAATTTCAAAAATTGGGCCTTTGGGTTACCGGTTTGCAAAAAATGTTGCCTCAATTTTGACTATGGCCCAACATAGGTGAATTTATAGTCAATTTTCATATAATTGACACTCCAAACGCAATGGTGAGGTTCACTTTGGCTCTAGACACAATATTTGTAGATACTCTGGATCTGGGTCAAGGTGCTAAAGCAAGAATGGCTACATGTAAATGCATGTAAAGACTGCTTCAATGAAGAAAAATCTCCTTTTGAAGAACACATTTGATATGAGGCACCTGAGTCAAGAATCCATTCCGATGAAGAACTTGTATTTGCCATAAGTGCTTGCCCTTTTCCCTTTGAAGAGGTTGGAGTTGAATCCTTGGAAGCATTTGGCACTTGAATTTTGTTCTTCTTGAGTAGGTTTTCCAACTCATCGATTCTCTTAGTCTTGCAATGATGCTCATCATTATTCAGCTTCTTGCAATATGCACAAAAAAAAATTTCCTTCTTTTCATTGTTTCCCTTTTTGTTGGAAGAAGAACCGCCTTGTTGTGAGGAGGATTGTTGTGTCTCAGATTATGATCTTTGCTTCCACTACTTTTTTTAATTGTTGTTAGAACTTTTTCCTCCTTGACTTGAGTGGTTCTCATCACTAGCCACCAATTCTTTGGTCTTTGATGACATGAGAAATCTCATATCTATCAAGTGGGATTATTCAAAAATCAACATTTTTGCAAATGCATCAAATGTAGGCTTTTGGAAAGCACTTCCCATGGTCAACCTATGAGTATCATAACTCAAAACAAAAGAAGCATACTCTGAAGGTAGCCTCTTTAGGATGTGATGAATCAACCTATCATCCTTGATGGGATTACGACAATCTTTAATTAGTGCTTTAAACTCATTGGCTTTGTTGATATAATCTTGAATTGTGTCAAAATTATTAGGATCAAAGAGAAGTAGGCCATCCTCAATCTAGTATCCCTTTTCCTCATCCACCTTACCATACAATGCTACAATTTTATCCCAATCAAGTTTGGCTTCCTTGAAACTGGAAATGTGGAAGAAGAGATCTCTATGTACACAACTCCTGATAATTCCTAAATCCTGTTGGTCTTTAGTTTGTCAATCAAGGAGTGTTGTAGCACCAGTGGGTTTGGGAATTGTACCATCAACATAAAGACTTAGAACATTTTCCATTAATCTACTCCATGCAATATCTTTCCATCTAGTATAATTATGTGAAGTTAGAAGTGGAGCTTTAGGTGAACCCATGATGTAGAAAAGTAAAAGAGCACAAAAGAGAGACACAAGAACACAATACACACCCCCCATTTTCACTCAATCAAAAGAACCCCCCCAAAAAAGATGTTTTTGGTACTTTATATGTAGTGCATGTACAATAGGCCACTTGTCAAAATGTACAAAGTGGACTTCTAATTTTGTTGTATACAACTACCTTTTGAAGCCCAAATCTGTCACAAAGTATTGTAGCTCAGATGTACAACTGATATTTCTATCCACACAACCCTAGAATTTGATTGTAGATCTGGAAAGTAGATAAAAAAAATAATACACTTTCAAAAAAATAGAACTAAAAAATGTGTCTAGATCAGCATGTATAGAGCGTTTCAAGTTGCAAAATGTAGGATTGAATAAGTACAATCGCCAAAAAATGTAATTTCTAACAAATCCTTACACCAAAACCAAAAAAAGAATACCACCACTAAAGAGTTTAGAAAATTCTACCCAAAATCAAAAAAATTGCACCTGCTGAGCTATGGCCTCTCAAAGTTGGGCTACCAAATAAAAAATGCATCTGAAGAGAGGTCTAGACAAAAAATTGAGAGCTTAAATTTGATGGTCAAATAGTCGTCATAGTAGTTGAAAAATTCCTAAGAATGATGGTCATACGATCGTCAATTTTAACATTATGAAATGTTGACGTCAATGAAAAAGGGTCTACCTGGTAACATGGCCAATGACATCAATAGATGGCATTAGCAAAAGTTCACCCTGTACAAAAGTGTACAAAAATTTGCAACATATTTGTAGACATGGAGTATGGATCCGGTGACTTGTTGCCAATGTGGCAATGCCATGTGGAGCTTAGGTGTTTGTTGTCTGTCAAGGCTTGTCCAGGTGGAAAATCTACATGTTGCAAGGTGGATACTCCACGTGGAGGGCAAGGAGTGGGTGGAGCTGGCACCTAGTCTATCAACGTGTCTACTGCTACACGTGTTGCGTGCTGGCCGAGTTAGTGTTGGAGCAATGAACATGCAGTTGTCAAGAAAGAGTTTTTCGAGTAGATTTTGCTATCATTGGTGGTTGATCGTGCCATGTCGGGAAAGATTTCCACTAGAGCCAGAGAGTGGGAATTGAAAGTGGCTGGCGGGAGTTGCTTGGCTAATGACTATTTTAGTTAACAGAGATAATTAAAGGTGGTCAGATATTATAGTATCAGAGATGGAATGCCATGCCAGGTTTAGTATATGATGGTGTCGGTGTTGATAAATAAGTACATTCATATCAAATATCAAATTCAAAACAGAACAACACTACAAATTCAGCAATATAAGTGATCCCAATTTAGAATTAGAGCATGTGTTGAAGTACATGGTATGTGAAATTATCTCCATATTTATTAGGGAAAAATCACCCAAGACCAAGGAACTCAAGCACAAGCACAATAGTAGACCAAAAAAGTATGATCAAAATTATGATATGATATTCATTCAATGTATATGTAAGTACACTAGGAGTGCCTATATATAAAGGCCTCTGGAATGCTTCTAGAATCCATAGGAATTAGCAACATTATAAATCATACAACCAGGCACATGTCCACCAAGTGTGGATTATCCTCAATTAAGCATAGGAGTAAGTGTGATGATGAGAGCATAAGCCTACAAAGGTGTAGCACACAAAATTATGTTGTAGACACCATGTGCAAAATTAGGAGTGCAAATAACTATGTTGTCTACATGACAATTCAATTAATTATGCAAACTCCAGTGTTGTAGATACCATGTGCTGAATTAGAGTTGCTTACTCCAGTGTTGTCAACATGACAACTCATAAGAGTACACAAACTCCTAAGTGTCTCACCTAACAAATAATAAAATGATGCATTAACCTAAGTAAACTTAAGTAAAGTGTAATAAGTAAATACTTATTTACACCAACACCCCTCCTTAAGTGCAACTTAGGGGAATGCACTTAAGCTTATGAAAGTTAAGATGAAATGCATAATGGGTCTCAGCTACTAGGCCATGTTAGGTACCCATGTACATAATGAAATGCAATCTCTCATAAAGCAGAGAAAGAGGGAAAACTTCATGGGAAAAACCCTCCCCCAAAAAGAGAGATGAAAAGACAAGATGCATGGATGGATGGAGTAATCAAGACCCCCCATTATGACATACATCCAGTATATACAATAAAGAATTAGGAGAATGACAAAACCCCATAAGAGTAAAAAATCCCCCCCCCAATAAAAGAGAAGAAGAAGGAGACAAGGTAGTCCCCCCCCCCCCCCACAAAAAAAAAATGTAGTGTGCTGGTCGGTCATGGTTGCTCCAATGTAGAAGTTGATCCATGACTTCTGAATAATGTTCCTCCCCTTGGAAAAAAACAATGATAGAGGTACAAGTGAGATGTTTTCCCTGTGTGTAGAAAGAATCCCAATGATAAATGGTGTCTCTAAAACCTACTCAACTGTCCTTGTGTCGATGTTGATAGTCGCCCCTTCCAACACTGCTAAAAAGAAAAAGTGCAGATCTAGCAAGGATGGATGTAGAACCTATCCCAAAGAACAAACTATCTCCTTAAATAATAAAAAGACCTCCTGCAATTGTTGTACATAAGAATCCATAATCACATCAACCTATGAAGACTGATCATGTAGAGAATGGATAGGAGGGTCAAAGTGAACCCTCGTGACAACTGAAGAAGGATATGCTTCATCAAAGAGAAGTTGTAAATCATTAATGATGTCTCCCAAGTCTGCGATGTGTGACTGCATGAACAAACCTAAAATATCTATCAAGTCATCTGCAAAAGCTAGTGCTAGAAGAAAAAGTGTACCCTTTTGTGCTAAAGTACATGAATCAATCACTGTGGCAATGGATGAAGTATTCACCTCAACAAAGAGAAGACAAATATTCCATATGCTCACTTCTTAGATGGTTAATGACTAAAACACTCCATTTTTTATAGTTCCTTTTTTTCAATGGGGATCTAATCCCAAATTGACATGTGAAACAAAACTCCTCCATGAGATCAAGAAATGTACCCTCCAAAATACAGAAAAGATCAATCGACCCCCCCAATGTATGATTTGGGCACTCTATACTTAGTGCGATTACAATAGCCAATTTAGGGTCTATTTCTAAAAGTAGTAGTTATGTCCACATAACCTATAATCTGATTGCAAATCTGGAAAGTAGACAAAAAAAATATACACTTTAAAAAAAAATGGAACTTGATTATGTCTGCAGATGAGCCCGTACTAAGCATTTGAAGTGGCAGAAATTGGGATTTGCGAGTTGCAGAAAAGTTTAGGAATAGAGATCTCAACCCACCTACACCAATGTGTAGATCATGAAATTCTACCACAAAACAAAAAAAAAATGTGCACAAAAAGGAGTCTACATGAGGGAGATATCGTTGTTTGAAAATCACCTCTACTATTATTTTTCCTAAATCATCGTCGTCGCACCTCCAAAAATTAAAAGGCTCTAGATTTGGCCTCAGATGTCCAATTTGGATGAAACAAAATCTGATTTGGGAGTTTTTTGACCTTTTGAATGTGATGCAAATATTTGATTTGCACCAGCAAGCTTCAATCTTCACCTGCAAAAAACTCTCCTACTAGCCTGATGGCCAAAAAAATTGAAAAATAATGCAAATTCGAAAAAACTTGTAGAGATGCAAATGAAAGAAATGTAGATCTAAAAATTAAATGTACATATCTGAAATGATCGTACCAATTTTGCAAATCAGGCCTTTGGGTTGCCAGTTTGCAAAAAAAAAAATATTGCCTCAAAATCGACTTTGGCCCAACATAGGCGAATTTATAGCCAATTTTCATTGAATCGACGTTTCGAACACAATGACAAGATCCATATTGGCTCTAGACACTCCCAATTTCTACGGATTCTCTGGATCTAAGTCAAGGTGCTGAAGCAAGAATGGTCTCGAATGACTATGTGAAGAGAATCTCCTTAAGCTTTGATACCATGTAAGGATTTTCCTTAGGAAAAAACTCACCCAAGACCAAGGAACTCAAGCACAAGCACAATGATAGACCAAAAAGAGTATGATTAGAATGATGATATGATATTCATTCAATGTGTATGATGTGAAAGTACACTAGGAGTGCCTTTATATAAAGGTCTCTGGAATGCTTCTAGAATGCATAGGAATTAGCAACATGAAAAAGTCATACAACCAAGCACATGTCCACCAGGTGTGGGTTATCCTCGATTAACCAAAAGAATAAGTGCGGTGATAAGAGGATAAGCCTACAAAGGTGTAGCACACAAAATTATGTTGTAGACAACATGTGCTAAATTAGGAGTGTGAATAACTGCATTGTCTACATGACAACTTAGTCAATTATGCAAACTCTAGTGTTGTAGATAGCATGTGTTGAATTAGAGTTGCTTACTCTAGTGTTGTCAACGCGACAACTCATAAGAGTATGCAAACTCCTAAGTGTCTCACCTAAGAAATAATAAAATAATGCATTAATCTAAGTAAATGTTGTCATAGAGGTTTGCACCCTTGTCCAAAGTTTTTACCTAAGGACAACCTTGTGAAACATGGAAACAACCTCCAAGCTGTGGGACTTGAACTGTGAGGTTGAGTCTCCGGAGAAGGCCGGCTTCCTTTACTATCAAGGTGCACCTAACTACTCTTGGAGAGGAAAAGGGAGAAGAAATGCATGAAAAGAAAATCTACCTATTCTAACCTAAGGGGGTGATGCACCAAAATAGAGTGTTCAACCAATCCCTGCCCATATATGCACTATTGAACCATCATGACACTAAAGGATATACACATTCAGATTTGTTTTAACCTAGCAACCACATGCAAATCAGAAAACCCAGATGAATGACACAAGGAAGAGAAGATTCACTTTTATATCATTCACAGGCCAAAAGAGATACAGTCATGCAAATCATAGATCTCTACAAAACACCAATGAGAGGCAAATAGTTCTTGCACTTTCACATTAATGGATGAAAGAGATAAGGTTGAATTTCATACAGTTCAGAGGCAAAAGGAATTTATAGTGAAATTGCAAAGCAATAACAAAGAAGTCAAAGAAGAGTCGACCTGAACAAAATTTGTAAAAATTACCTTTATAGCTCAGGCATAACTGAGATGTCCTCTAACTGAAGTTACTCTACAACCACTACCATTAAGTCTTACAGAGAATAATCATGCAGATCTAGGGCAAATCCAACCTTGGCGCAGACCTAAGAAATTTGATCTTTGATGGAACAGGGTCTTGAAAAGATAGAAACAACGCCATTAAACAGTTCTAACCAGGTAGATGGATAGGATCAGAGGTGGTGGAGTGTTCTCCTTCATTTACCAAGCACAACATTCACTCAGAAGTGGTTGAAATCAATCATGAAGATCGGATCGTGCGAGTAAACCTAATATCCTCTATTTCTGGCTCGTGAATCAGCAAGGTCAAATAGTTAACTAGATTCTAGCACCAGGATGAGCCACATGGACCAATGATTTTTTTTTTTTTTCCACCCCGTGGAGTCTTCATGCATTTGACTATATCTTCTTTACCAACTGTGTCACCTCCCAACCTAACCGTGACTGCCTCAGGAAACCACGACCTTAATTGCCAACCTTTCTATTATTACCTTGGTTGGGCCTACCAGGACACGTGTCACTGAATCGCTATCTTTCTATACATAACTTTCGAGCTCCTTTCCATAGCAAGATAGTGATGGCCATTGATTTTGCTTTGATCCTTTCCTTCACTATTGGCATTTTGAACTAGACCCCACAAAATTTTGAGGACACATGGCACTGAGTCGCTATCTCGCTATACATATCCTCCGAGCAACTCTTCATGGCAAGATAATGATGGCTGTCAATCTGAAACCAAATCAAAGATGAGAAACTGCACAGAGTACCCTGAAGAAGTGGTGGGTCCCATATTCGCTATGTCACTATAGCTAAAGGTTGATCATTTCCTCATAGCGACATAACAAGAAATGTCGATCTGCCACCATTTGACGACCCTAAAGGTACACCCAATCTGTCAGTGCATCGACGAATAGGAACATGGCCCACCTTGGCATCACTCGGTGGCTTATGGAACAAGCATAGCCCCACAAGAACACGTGTTGTTCAATCACTATCTCGCTATGCATAACCTTCGAGCAACTCCCCATAGAGAGATAGCAATGATTGTAGATCAAGATTGATCTGACGATCAGAAATCCTTGTGTGTTTATGAAAGGGGCATGGGTCTGGGGTATTGATGACATCAAAAAATCTGCACAACTGGTGGAATAAAACCCTATTTCAATCATAGTCATCCTTTCACATTGCCTGTGGCCCCACCATGTTCACTTCACGACACCTCGCTATGTTGCTAACGGCAAGATGCCTAAGTTTTTCGATAGTGAGATAGCAAGTGTCGAGGACTTATCAAAACTCGGTGCCAGACAAAGAACAAGATAGACCGTTATCGCCATATTGACTAATTTCAACTGGGTCCCATGTCGCTATGTCACCGTGAGTAACCCCATGCAACTTGCCATAGTGAGATAGCAACAAACATAGATCTTAGCAAGATCCAACGGTGTGAAAAGAATGCGGGCTAGCGAAAACAAACTTAGAAAATAAGGAAATACAATAAAGATTAAATCATTCATTATTTATTTTTGTATTTCCCAGGGGCATTAAAATAACATAGAAGATGGGAAGTAGCCGTTGGGGTAGGCTACATTTAAACTTTGAATTTTTGGCGGGGGGCAAAAATGAGTAATAGTAAACTTAAGTAAAGTGTAAATAGTAAATACTTATTTACACCAACACTTTCAATTTATGAGCAGAAGTCAATTTATAGTACTACTAGACAATCAAATAGTTCATCAAGAGCTTGTAGTTGAAGGAGTTGGAGCAGTCAAATTTTTAGTTGGAGCAATCAGATCTGCTTCAGTTGGGAGTTGTTTCTCACTTGGATATTTCTATTCACATGGAACACTAGTTTCCTTGGGTAGATCTGTGTACAAAGACATGAATGCATTGTACACATTTGTCACTCTTATCACAAGATGTTCACCCAAGTGAGTAGTGTGTGCATTTAACGCATGAACTAGAACAAGATCACATTCATTAGTAATAGTTAGATGCACAACACTATAAATGAATGATGCAACCTCACACTCTTCAACTACTTTATGGGAAAAGAGGCCACTAGCAATAGATGCACGTTGAGTTCCTTGATATGCATAAATTGCTTTATGGTATCCTATCGATGACAGAAAGTACTCTCGTACATAAGCATTTTCTAGTTTCTCAATGATTATTGCTTCTTGTACCAAGTCCATACAATTCGATAAGAATTGTGAAACAATATTAGAATAGAAAAAATTTCCTAAAGTATTTTTTAGAAAGTCCTCGCCTATCAATGTCCTTAGAGATTTCTCAATACATGAACAGTCAAATCTGAAGACATGTTGCATTGTGGTTGATTCAATTGGTCCTATAATGGGACAGTTCCACTGCGGCCTTGGAATACATACTTGCTTATCCATTTTCAAGTTGTAAAGTTTGTTATCAACTTTCCAATTGTCAGATGCTATAGTCTTTGAAATTTCTAAAGCTAGTTATATTAGTCACTAGTATAATTCTCCTAGTAGAGCAAGTAATTGCTCAAGATTTTGAAAAACATGTCATAAGTATTGTTTTATAGCACAAGTTTTCTTAATTGAAAAGAAAAATTCAGAAGATGCACAATAATACTCTTTAGTTTTGTGTTATTTTTCTATGTTTTATTTATTCTAGCAATAAATTAACATTCAAGATGCAATAATATTATCATTAACATGAAAATATGGGTTTTTAGGTTTACTTTCAAAAAAACAATAGTCAGCACTAAAATTTACATTTAAAAAAAAAAGAAATTTTGTGTGTTACAAATAAATAAAATATTTTCTTTCACCAATGAGATATTTTAATGATGGAGAATATAATAAGAAAGTTCTTAAGTGGAAATAACATGTCAACACCAAGCCAATGTGATCTTCATCACCCTCCCATATGCTTATGCTTCTACACCCTTCTACAACTTCTATCAACTCATTCAATACCTTTGATAATGTGAATGTCCCAAGTGACACAACTTATACTTCCATCACATCATCTTTTTGTACACATATTGGATTCCATAGTTATACCAACTTGAATTATTGAAATTCCTTCAGACACCACTATTATTATGTTCTCCAAGGCCCACACTAACATTGGTGTAGATGATACTATGCCCCACCCACAGTGTATAAGACTAATTGTATATCTAATTTCTATATATTGCAATGCATTTCTCATCGGGAAAGACATACATTGCGAGTTCAAAGTTTAAAGCAGAGTGATGCTTGGAAGAGATGAATTGCAGGTGACGATATTCATTTGATCCTCTAATTGTACTCACTACTGGGGTAGGCAAGAAAAATAAAAATAAAATAAATATAAAGAAAGGGATACATATTGCACAATAATAGATAACAATGCAGAGACCATCTGGAAGCCTCTTATTCATATTGATCACCAAACTATAAAGAATGTTGAAAAATTATGGCAAAAGGTGGTTGTATATATATTCATTGAAGGCCACTTGAATCTTCTGAATCTTCTGAAGAGAGAAAATCCAATTGATTAGAAGTTGCAATATTATCTATGGAGCCACCTATAGTCCTCACATAGTGTTCTATAGTATCATGGGTTGATTGAAACAACTGCTTCCTAAGACAAGGTCATCAAATGAAAGAAAATAACACCGACTAACAAATCAAGGACCATAGCATTATCAAGAATGATTGGAGAATAACATCTAGTGACATCAAACGAGGTATTATGACGAGTACATAGTAAGACACACCATTCAATCTACAAGCGTCATTCTATGAATACCAAATCACCATAAACAAGTGCAATCTCACATATATTTGATTGATTGGGATTTGATGACACCTCTTATTTGGATATAATATTATTGTTTTTATGTCTTATTGAGTAACATTACACATATTGGGAAAACCTTATAATAAGATAAAAAAATAGATGTAAAAAAAGAATGAACAAAGATTATCAGAGTATTTCAATTTACACTAAAGAATATAAATTATGAGCTCCTTGACATTATTGTAAACATCGACAAAGGAGATGAGAGATGAAACACCTAGTCAACGGATCATACATACTTAGCATTAAACAAAACAATATGTTCTATGATTTGTGAAGAGCACATCCAATGTATAAGGAACCAATGTATATGGAGAATGGCGACCCATTTAGAATCCCTTTTAGAGTGCATGAGAATGATATCAAATTATATAAATCTAATTAAGATCCTTGTAGTGTGAAAATTACCTTGAGAAACACTGCTACAAACATACAGATCTTGTCATCACTTAGTCAGGCATTAATAGTTTAGATCGTGGGAAAAGTAATATACATATTTACACCCCAAGAAAAGTAATTGTATTACTTGGAGGAGGTCAGGTATATATCTTATTGCTATCATAGAAAGTGGGTCTTAATAGTTCAACTATAGATGAAGGTCATCAGGCATATGAAAATGTATGAGACAAAGGATATAGTTACATAATGAAGGTCTTATGATGTATGAATATTTATGAGCTAGAGAATACAATAATAGTAATAAAGGTCATCTTCTACTCAGCAACGACCATCAACATTGAGAATATATCACATGAAATTAATAGGGGATGATAAAAGGTCTGACAATTACAAGGAAAAATATGTAGTTCCTGCTCCTAGTTCGCATTTCTGTTATCATTGCTGAACTCTTTAGGTCAATTTATGCTTGATGTTTAGTAGTACTATTTTGAGATTATCAGATATTGTTTTACATTTAGTTTATTATATAATGAGATTACTTGGTACTCTATATTTCATGTATGCATGATGATTATTATAGTGCTTTCAGTTATTGATGATGATTAGTTAGATGATTATTATGTGTTTTCTTATGGATACTTACCCCATACTGCATGTGTATGGTGTGCGTGTTTTTTTTTCTTTATGTATGGTGTTTCTAATGTGGTTAAGGAAGGGAGTCATAGTCACCTGCTAGTCAGTATTTACATGATGCACCACTTCTTGCTATTGCCTGTTTAGCTTATAATATTGTGTTTGTACATGCATGGATTTGATGTAGGTTGCAAGTACCGGGTATCAACTTCCCTGAATTCTAGGATGAGTGTACCCTATCACATTATCTCAATGGTAAGAGAGGGGAGATAAATTCTTAAGTCCAAATCCTTAACCTTTAAGCCATTTGTCCTAATTGAAAATTAGGACAAGTATCCGAGTTGACTAACCTTCTCAATGCGTCGAATGATGTTAATTCATGATTATAACCCTTTAGTTTGATTTTGTATGTGGTTTGTTATGATGGGTTTTCGTATTTTGTTTTATGAGTCTTTGGTGGATTTTCTATTAATTAAGTCTAATTAAAAGATTAAATTAATGATTTCATTTAATAGAAAATTATTATGATATTTTAATATTAATAATATTTAATTAATTAGAAAATTAATTAAATAAAAAAAATTAAATTTGAAGATAAAAGTTATAAGAATAAATTTTAGAACGTGATGATATTTATTTAATTTAATAATAATATATTTAGAGTTCATTTTTAAATAAATGCTAAATAATATTATTGTTTAAGTTAATAAATATTTTATCGATTAAGTTTTGAAAATATATAAAAAGGAGAAAGATATTAAATTATGAAAAAAGTTTTAAGTTTGCATGATGCGTGCATGAGATTAAAATATAAAAAATTAATTAAAAGATAAAACAAGTGAATTTAATAAAGATATTATAATTGCATAAAGTGCATATGAAATCAAAAATTAATAAATTAATTGGAACCGAAGTCAAGTGGAAAATTAAATAAAATTATTTAATAATTTAATGAATGTGCATAGAAAAGATAAAAGAAAGATAAATAAAAATTTAATTGGAGTTGAAGTCTGGTGAGCACAGAGTTCTCCTGGGTGAATGCACAATTAGTGCCCTGATTTAAGGAGAAGAACTCTTTATCACAATTGCAGGGTTCATTTTTGAGGGAGACAAATTTGGACGTGAATTTGGAAGCAAATTTTGGAAGGGAAATTTTGGGAAAATTCTTAGAGAGAAGTTCTTGGATAGAAGCGAATTCTCTCACAAATCTTCTAGGTGTTGCAATTTTAGCATCAAAACTAGGTAGGTTCTTGAGTTTTGTTTACCCAATTAAAATTATGTTGTTTAGATGATCTTATCTTCTTTGTGATTGTTGAAATCGATTCTCTGGATATCATTGCATGAATATTTTTCTCTCTTGTTCTGAATCTATGATATTAGTATTGTATCTCATCTGTATAATAGGATAGAAAGAAGAGTAAATCATTTTAAAAAACTCGTCTGTAGGTAGAAGGAAATTGTATTTAATTTGGGTGATTTTTTGAAAGTAAAGAGGAAATTTAAGAGAAAATTCAATTGGATGGTCGAATTTTCTCTATCAGAGTAATGTTGAAAACTATTTTTAAAAAATATATTTTCTTAAAAAAGGGGCTTTGTTTTTATAATTTATATATATTTATAAATCTTATTAAATAAATAAATTTATTTTAAAAATGTGTTTTACAAAAATATATATTAAAAAAAAAATGGGGGTGGGGTCACCACACCCCCACCACCCATTTCCCACCTTGTGTGGTGGCGACTGCTACAGCAAACTGTAGGTCTGTCAATGGCAAGCCGTAGCTGCCTAAGCAGTCTGCTACTGCCTTTGACAGCCTACGGGCTACTAATAGCAGTCCACTTATATATATAAGGGAATGCATTTTGTTTAAAAAATGATTTATAATTTATTTTATTTTATTTTATAATTTTTTTAAATTATATTTATTATTTATTGAAAATTTATTAATAAATTTTATTTAATAATTTACTTATTAATTAAAGAAATTGTAATGTAGTTGTATTATTATTAATTTAATTAATAATTAAATAAATGATATTAATATAGTTTTATATTTAGAATTAATAATTAACTTAATTAAATTTAGTTTAATTAAGGTTAATTAATAAAGAATGTTATAAAATGAAGTTTTTAAATTAGTCAATTATTGTTATTGATTTAAATACAATGGAAGGGTAATTTTATATTTTATTCGAAGAGATGAACATGTTAACTGGTAGGGTAAATTGAGAATCTTTTACTTGAAGCATACTCTGAAATGAAAACTGAAACCCTTACATTTGAATTAACAATATATTTTCAAATCAAACCAAACTATGAGACTATGATGTTTTCTATGTATTGTTTATGTTTTAGGGTTTTGGGGTTGACTTAGCTTTGACTAGTCCTAGGACGTTTACTAGAGACTTAGGGGTTGTGTGATTGTGATGCTATATTGTTTGATCTCAATCTTCCAAATCCAATCATGGTAATGCATTTAGTATGATCTATGATGGATTATATTTATTGTTTGTTATTGTTTTCTAATCTTCTTGTGTGAAGCTGAGGTATATGTATATGAGATATCTGACTTAACCATTTTTGAGTCCTCGATCAGTTATACTTGAGTTGCTTTCCAGTCGCCTTGATGGGACTAAAGTGTTTGCTTTGATCTTGGTGATGTCATGTTGTGACATGTTTGACTTAACCATTTTGAGTCATTGATCAGTATTATTAGGATACTTTATAGGTGCTTGTTGAGAACCAATGGATATTGTGATATATCTTTGATGCTTTCTAGTTGCTCGTAGAGAACTGATGTGATTATTATGATTATCTTTATGATGCTTTCTAGTTGCTCATATAGGGCTGAGGTGATTTTTATATGATTAATGATTTGTGCTTTTATGATCCTAGGGTAGGTTATCTACTTGTAGTGTTGGGAAGTGGCTTGCAATGGGGGTCGAGGCCCTAAATTGGTTGCCAGGGTAACTCATTATAAAGTGTTTAATAAGTGAAAACATTACACTAAATGGGGATTAAAATGAACCTAATAAGAGTCTTTTATGTTCTTGCTCATGCCTCAAGTGCTAGTACAGACTAGGATGGGAGTAGAGAGAATGTTTGGTTGTGACCTTGCACTTTGTAGTCTGCCTCATCAATATGAGAGGATACTAGTGGTTGCATAGGGATCACTAGGGACCCTGGAGTCCTAAAAGACTGCTAGGGTAACTCCAAGCATGATTCGTGCGATGACACTTGCCCACTTACATAGTAGGTTTCCTACATGTCTTGTGTGCCTCTAGGTCTAGATGTTGATCTATGTTGGAACTTTTGAGTTAGTATACTTTTAGGATTTCCTAGACTTAGATAGTATTTGTGTTATGTGACTTGATATCATGTTTGGGACTTGAGACTATCTCCTCAACGCGGTGGGAGTGGGCCATTTAGGTTCCACGCGATCGAGTGGTAGTGCCTTTTACTCTTACCATTGAGATCCATCCATAGTCACTGTGACTGGAGCTTCTTGGGATGCTTGTTTATCTTGTTTAGATGATGGTATTTACTAACAAATTTCCTTCTATTGATTATTAGCATGTGATAGGTGATGTTATCTACTTTGTAGGATCATCTTATGCTTTATTCTAGCATGTTAGATTTCCTTATGCTTATGTTGTAGCATGTTTTAGTAGTGATGTCCCTATTATGATAGTACCGACGATCTAATCGATGGCTTGGGATGTTACAAGTGGGGGATGGCTAGGGCCCACGATGGTCTTATGATGCTATTGATAGTTGGGAGGAACTGAGAACTTAGTTAGTTGTGTTTTATGATGGATAGTTGTGTTTAATGATGGATGGATGTATCGTGTATGGTGGATGGTTTCATTTATTTAATTACTTGTATCATGGATCCAAGGAGGATGATTTATTTATATTTTTACATATGTATATTCTCTTAGCCCTTCATACCTTGTGACATGTATAGTGGATGATTGAGCATTCTGAATTTAATTTGCCAAGAGGCATTTAGAACAAATGTATATTATTATTATGGACATTGGACTTTTGATTATTATTTCATGTGGATGTGTTACTTATTAGACTTAGTATTAAATTTATATGTGATTCAATGTCTTGGGGTCCTTAAGAAATGTAACCTGTTATGTATGTTCTAGTTGATTGTGTGTTATTGCTTCCGCTACTATGTGTTTGATGTGTTTGTTTTATCTTTCTTGTTCAAAAAAAAATGTTTGGAAAACTTAGTAAAACTTTAGGTCATTTCTTTTGGGTCCCTTGGCGAGGCATTACAGAATATCATCATATGTAGAGATAAAGATATGGTGAAAATGAGTTTACCAATAAATAAATAAATATGGACTATGAGTAGTTATCTAGTATATATATTTTGGCCAAGTAAAAACTTACTATTCATAAGTCAATCATCAAGAAACCAACCAATTTGAGACCAACAATCTATTGTATATTCAGACTTGCCTCTGTTCTGTCAAACTTTAATTTGGAAATAGTGTTATCAAATTTCATCTTGCAAGATTATATAGCAAAAGGTACTTGAGATAAGGAATGTAGGAAATCAACTTAAATTATGGTTTTGAAAAGAGAAACACAATTATCTACAAGATTTGATAGGGGGAATAGTGTGAAACAATTGTACACATGAAGATAAATCAGTCTAGAATGCCCTAGGGGTCTATTTCCATTCATCAATCTGTGCATTAAATGGGGGACCTAGCCAGTGGAGCTACATGCAGGGAACCCCATGTTAGAATCTGAAAAGATTAATAACCCAGAAAACTAGTGCAAAGAGTAAATATCTAAACTATGAATGCAAATGATACAAAATCAAAATAGCATCATAGAGTTAGTCTCCAAGAGAGTAATGCAAATGCTGGAAGCAAAATAGCATTAAGAGGATGCAAAAACAAGAGATACAAATACAAGTCAGGTAGCATGCTTATATAGGCTAGGAAGAGAGAGGAGGTGGCAACACCAACCAATGAGGAGCAACCATCTATCGGACTAAAGATAGCAAAGTATCTTCCCAAGATAGCTAATGGATGCTCACATGTAGGAAGGTGACACCTCACAACCATTCACCTAATAAGACATGCTTTATTAACCTAAGCGAGATTATTAAAAGTGTAGGAAAAACCTAGCAAAATAGAAAAAAATAAAAAACTACACTAACACCCCCCCATAAGCGAAGCTTAGGTGGATGTAGAAATGGGTCCCGGCAACGAGGCCATGTTAGGTACCCACGTACAATGCAAGAAGATGCAACCTCTGAAAGCGGGGAAAGAGAGAAAACCACAAGGGAAAAACCCTCCCCCAAAAAGAGGTAAGAACCTAGTGAAGAACTGAAGAAGTCTCCCGCTAGGGAAATTGTCCCCTAAAATAGGAACAAGGAGTGATCATGAAGAAGCAGCATCACTGAAGCATGAAGAACCGCAAAACTCTGTCAAAATGCTGATTTGTAGAACCCCCATGGAAATAGAAGGCACGAACCATCAACCAAAGGAACCTCCATGGAAATAGAAGGCACGAACCATCAACCAAAGGAACCTCGATGGAAATAGAAGGCACGAACCATCAACCAAAGGAACCTCCATGGAAATAGAAGGCACGAACCATCAACCAAAGAAGCATAGAACAACAATATAACCTCCCCTTAAGGTAGGTGAGGTGACAGGCAGTTGAAAAGATGGGCCAAAAAATCTCCTACAACACAGGAGCCAAACTCATCGAGAGTGAGGTACAAACATAAATAAAGGCATGTGTCGTCGACACTGCATGAGGAATTAGAGAAAGAGAGCCTATAAGCGGCAAACAACTATCCCCCCCATGGCACGTTATATAATAGTGCGAGTACAATGAATCACAATGATGAAAAGGATCCCGAATCGCAAGAGTGGCACTTTATCTCAGTGCGTTGCATAAAGATGCTTACAGTGAATATCAACAATGATCAGAAAAAACATAAGGTTGAAACAACAGAAGGTAAAGCCCAAAATGAAGTAACTGAAGCAACAAAATCGATCTCCGAACTTGAAACAAACAGAATATCCACCAGAATGCTAAAATGCAAAAGACTGAATAGGATGTGTCTGGAATAGAATCTGGAACAACAACCAACATCACTAGAAAGAGCACAGAAAGAGCTTTCCAACGATATAAAGAAGTCCAAAAACGGAGATCGGAAGCTCAAGATACGCCTCCCGGAGTGCAAAATAGAACATCTGACTTTGATTGCCATAATAGGCAACCAAACTGTATCAAAACTAAAAAAAACCTATACCAATATCTCTGTCTCAGAACCAGCTTTTCGACGCTTCTTTCGGATTGGAAAAATACCTCCATATGCAAAAGTTAATGCCAAAAAACCACAAGTAGGTCTTGATTTCAATGCATTACAAACCCTCATGAAGAGCATATGTTAAAAGTGAAACTTGGGCACAATAATCAAGGAAACAAATAGCACCACTGCGATCTACTCAAAAAATCATGCACTTTCAAAAAAAGAATCGCCTCGATACGAGGTCGTATGAGAAAGTTATGATCCTCCGAAGTTTCCAAAACGAGAACTGTGCACAGTCATGGCTGAGAATCTGCAATTTCTGAAGAATTCATGCATGAAAATCAAAAACTAACTCCATTAATGGATAGAGCACAAAAAAATAGCCAAGTTCATAACAAGAATCATCAAAATCGGAGTCCGTATGAGCAAGAACGAGACATTTGAAAACTGCATTCAGATCTGCGGCTGCCAACGGAGAGGGGTATGGCTGTAGCTTTGCATGCTCGATCTTGAAAAATATACAGCTTGCATGCAAAATCTAAAAGATACTCAGATGGTTTTTCGGGGCTGCGAACAAAACCCAGAAAGCGTTTTTCTTGCTGATGAACAGAAGATGTTGCTGTAGTGTAAATCAGACGCCTTTAACAGTAAAAAACGGCTCCAAAAATCAGAAAACGACCCCAGCAACCAAAATTTGACATGCAAATGCTGGATCAGCTTCTTAAGTCCATCAATGGCATGCTGGAACCTGCAAAACTGATTAAAAACTCCAAATATGCAAGTTGCTTGTCAAATTTGAGATTGAAACCCCAGAGAAAAACTGTTTTTGTCAAAAAATTTCTGATTCTCAGGATCATCCAAAGATGCAAGAGAAGAGCATACTTTGTTTTTCAAAAAACTACAATAAAGTTTATTTGCCCCCCCCCCAAATCTCTCAAATAAGGAAACTAAAATCTACTCTTGCACATAGAAAAGCTCTGATACCATGTTAGAATCTGAAAAGATTAATAACCCAGAAAACTAGTGCAAAGAGTAAATATCTAAACTATGAATGCAAATGATACAAAATCAAAATAGCATCATAGAGTTAGTCTCCAAGAGAGTAATGCAAATGCTGGAAGCAAAATAGCATTAAGAGGATGCAAAAACAAGAGATACAAATACAAGTCAGGTAGCATGCTTATATAGGCTAGGAAGAGAGAGGAGGTGGCAACACCAACCAATGAGGAGCAACCATCTATCGGACTAAAGATAGCAAAGTATCTTCCCAAGATAGCTAATGGATGCTCACATGTAGGAAGGTGACACCTCACAACCATTCACCTAATAAGACATGCTTTATTAACCTAAGCGAGATTATTAAAAGTGTAGGAAAAACCTAGCAAAATAGAAAAAAATAAAAAACTACACTAACACCCCATCCCCTACTTTTAACACATACAGTTCAATCCTACGATGACAACATTGTAATAGGGGTACAAAGTCTTTCATTTTAATGATTGAGTAGGGTTTTGAACCTAGGTGGCAACAAAATCATCAAGTTTTAACTAGCACATGATGCCCTCAATGGTGTAGACTAGCTACTTGGTAATCATCAAATTATTATTATATAATTCCTCATAACTTTGGGTTTTTGGATGTATTGTTTTCGAAGTGGAGATGAAATATCAAACCTAAAACACCCACATGTTGGTTTGCTTCTTTGAGGTGAAATATGATAGAATGTGAATATGATCCAGTACAATTATACACTTAGGCTGTGGTTGCTGATAGGGTTCTTCAAATCCTTCCTTTCACTATTACAAACTGGTGGAATGGTTTATACAAAATTAGCTTTCTTTACTATTCATCTATGTGTAGGGTTAGTCCATTGCATATTACGAGAAGGCCCCATTGATGCATGATGCATTCACACTTTTAAGAAAGGTAGGTGTCAAAAACTAAAAAGCTTTAGAAAGCATCCAAAACTAAGAAACCAAAAACTGTCTTTTTAATCAAAACTTTTGAAATTGCACTTGCAATAAAAAGTGATTACATAAGTGACCCAAAAAAAACAAAAATAATGTTGCCTTGAACTCTAATGGTCATGCTCGATCTTCCATTTGAGAAGTGATTTGTACATGTGCATCATATATATATATATATATATATATATATATATATATATATATATATATATATATATATATATATATATATCTTTTTATTCTACAAAGAAATTTAAATGGTTATCTTTTGGATTCTCAAGGATAGTTCTTATTCCCTTTTAATTTAATTACTTAATATTGTCACATCCAACTGCAATAATTGATTTTTTTGGATCGGTTTGGAGTTCTTTGTGTATGTAAATATACTATGCTTCTCAAGAATAACATCAATACCAAAATGAAGTGCCATATAAATATAGCACAAACCAAGTTTTGCTAAAAATGCCATATGAATATACTATAATCACCAAGGAAACTAAAAAATGGTATACTCTTCAAATTTCTCTCCAATTTTAGAAAAACATATTGAATGACTACAAATAAAGTTGCCAATTAATGTTTCATTCTCTCGAGGACAATCACTCGAATAGGACAATCTTTTAAAATTGGGATTTTGTTTTTAAATTCTGTAACCTTTCAAAATCACTGGTAATAACCAATGACTTAGTAAGATCGAAGATTGGCACATGCCTAATTTTTTTGATTATGCAACACTACTTTTTTGGTTTCTTATTACTTTTAGTATTTAACTGTTAATAACCTAATTCAATTATTTTCATGAAACTAAAATAAAAATTGGATGCATGTGTAGTGCTCAAAGCACTACATTCTACTCTGGATCCTGATCTTTTCCCTAATGCCTTTCTCACTAAATGATGCTATGCTACAAAGGGGAAAATCTCCTTTGGAAAGACGAACATGTGAAAAATCAAATATGGAACCACAGGTAAGACGCATAATCTATCTAATAGAGGGCTTCAAAAAGATTTGTTTTATGTAGATCCTAATGATTTTAGGAAATGTGGAAAATTAGGCAAGGCACATGAACTGTCTGATACAGTGCTTCATAAAGATGTGTTTACTTACATGTAGACTATAATAATCTTAGGCTATGCACATAATGAATTTGCTGAAAATGCTTTAGGAAACTTCAAGGAAATATAATTGTTAGGGGTATATCCAACTTCCACAACTTTGACAAAATAAAATTGAAATCATGTGAAAACATTTCTATTTACATTTGGCCTAGCTTGAATACGGGTCAACTATACAAGGCAACAAGAGGATCTGATAAAAATTTCTTGCAACTTGAGATTTCATATTCAACTTTGAAGCCTAGATTTCCTATTGAACGTGCAAATCCTAATTGCAACATTTCTCTACTTTAGATTGCTATCGTGATTAATGCATTATTCCTGCCTTGCCTTGCTTGCACTTGGAAAGTTAAAATTTTTGAATTGTGAACTTATTTTAGCATCTGATCGGACTTTATAGGCTTTCCTCCTGTAAATGCTTCAGCTATCATTTCAAAAGCCATTTGACTTTTGATAACTTTATGGTGGACGTCAAGAGCTAGGAAAAATGTTAATGGGATGCTTTTGAAAGAAAGAAACTGAGGTTCAAATCCCACTCCGTATTGAAACTAGAGAACTATTCAACTGACACATTCTCATAAATCTATTGTTAAAAAGATGAGAATAACAAAAAATCGACACTAATCCATCATGAGAAAGAAGGGAGATATAAACAATCAACACATTTTTGAAAAGCCAAGCAACAACAAGAGTAGGATTTGGACATTTTCTCAGTCCATCCTCAGAAACAAAAGCAATAAGGATGTTTATTTTAAAAGCAAAAGGAGTTATTAATTTAAAGGAAAATTTTGGAGAGGTAGAGGAAGAAGGGGGAACTTGATGGGAAGGAGTGAATAAGCAAACTATACGGTTTTCAATTGTGTAAAACCTCTCTTTTAGAAGTGAACCTCATTATGGGTCAACCTTAAGGCATAGTATTCTTCTATTCATTATGTATTAACAACCATTGATTCTGATCCTATTTGTTGTATTAAGTAGTGGAATGTAGAATCTAACTATTCGCAAGTTAGCATATTATTATTATTTCCTATTGTCATAGCTTAGTTCTTGACCAATTGTATTCAATTGATTGCACTATACTAATTGTGATGGGTCATCCTTATTCCTATGACTCATTTAATGGAACAAATATTATGCATTGTCCAACAATGTACGTGCGTAAGTGCTCGAATGTAGAATCTAACTGTTCACAAGTCAGCATATTATTATTATTTTCTATTATCATAACTTGGTTCTTGACCAATCGTGTATTCAATTGATTTAACTACACTAATTGTGATGGGTCATCCTTATTCCTATGAATCATTTAATAGAACAAATATTATGCCATGTCCAACAATGTATATGTGTAAGTAGTGGAATGTAGAATCCAACTATTTGCAAGTCAACATATTATTATTTCCTATTATCATAGCTTGGTTCTTGACCAATCATATTCAATTGATTTAACTACACTAATTGTGATTAGTCATCCTTATTCCTATGAATCATTTAATGGAACAAATATTATGCCCTATCCAATAATATATATGTGTATGCTACACACGTATAAGTATGTAATATTAGAAACGAGCTTCATGAAACCATCTGAATTCAAAGGCATTCATGTTTTTAGTAGTCACTTGGTGGATGAATTATGCAATAGTAAAAACAACACATAACCATTAGATGTCTAGATCCTAACTCACTAGGTTGAACTTCAAGTTCAAATTTAGAAATTTGGATGAACTTTACATTATATTCACCTTGTATAAATTAAAATTATATTCTATTATAATATAGAGTAGTCTATAATAGTATCATACTATATTAAATTTGAATTTGATAAAAATATTTTACTAATATTATTATTAAAATATAATAGATAATCATAAATTTTAAAAAATAAAAATAGATATATTCAAAAATAACAATTTGTCAATGTATAAAGAGGTATTAGTATGTGTCTAAGTGAATGAATATGAAGTGATCTATTTTTTACTCATTATACTTGAGATCAATAAATGAGAATCAGTATGGGGGCAATATGTGTTCAATACAAGCAATTTTTCACTGGCTACTATAAGTATGGCAAAGAAATCTTGTGATGCTTTTTGAAATGCAGGGATGGGGTTTTTAGAGTTGAAACCAATACAAGTATCTAGCAATCACTTAAGAAGATCTAGAAGTCAAACTTTGACACCAAATGAAGTGGATATGGACAAAGTGTAAAAATGGATCAGAGGATCTAAAAGTAAAGCTTGTAATAAACATTCTATGATTTGTATTTGTAATGAATGATTATATCAGTAAACTGACCTCATTGCCCCATTCGGGCTTGGTCAGCTTGTATACTAGGGGAATATCTCTTTTATTTTTATTAGCAAGACCCTAGATTTTCTTTGTCAGGTTCTTTCCTACTTCATTTCCATCACAGGGCGTAATGGACTTCAAGATGTAATGAACATCGTTCCAATCCATGATGGACTTCAAGGCTTCCCCTTCTACTCCTTGATCAAATACATTTTAAAGATGGCTCTCTTGAAAATTGTCAAGGTCAAATGCATTGAACTCTCTTAAACATTAAAAATTAAAAGGTGGAGGTTCAATAGAGGAACCCCATCGCTTAGCTTCTTAAAATTTTAGATGAAGGTGAATTTTGATTGATATCTAAGCATTTTGTTTTCCATTAATTCAGTTTTGCAAATCATCTTACAAATATCAAGGAAAATTACAAATTCCAAAAAGATGGAAAGATGGGTGAAAGACAAGAAGATTTTGCTTTAGGCCTTCAACACTAAACATCAAAAACTCTAATCACAAACTGTACTCAAATTCCAATATAGTTTTCCACAATAATCAGAAAGTATATATCAAGCACATTATATTATTCTACATTTTATTTGTGCACCAAATTATTGCGATCTAAAATATACACACAGATCTTCGCAAAACAAAACACTCAGTTCTTTTACAACAAACTTGATTCTACACAATAGATCATAGATCTCAAATTTTGAAAAATGGATCTCAAATTTTGAAGCAAAAAACTCAATTCTTTTATACAACTAGAACACAATATAATCTCACATTAAAAGAATAGAAAAATCTAAGACATACCTTGTACTCCAGTAGGAAGAGATGAAAGCCTTAAAAAATGTGAATTAAAAACAATCAACCAATGTTATAAATAAGGAAACAACAATTTTAGAGGATTCCATAATCAATGCTCACACAGGACAGGTGTTGATTTCAAAATAATTTATAAGGCACAATTATAAAGAAAAATATGCCCTGACATCCTTTCTAAGCAAACTTATGCAACACAACAATAATAAACGACAAGAAATGTCATCTCTCTAATTGCTTATCATGTTGTCTTGTCTTGTTTGTTTGTGTTAATTTTTTTAAAATGGAATACAATTATAACTATAACAATAATAGACGACAAGAAATGTCATCTTTTTAATTGCTTATCATGTTGTCTTGTTTTGTTTGTTTGTGTTAATTTTTTCGAAATAGAATACAACTATAACCACAATCTATAAATGTTTGACAATATGTTTCATTATTATTATTATTGATATCTAAAGTTTGGAAAAAGAGAAAAAATAAATTATTTTGTGTGCAAAAAAAAAAATGAAAAACTTTCAAACTCATGAGTATAGTGCACATAGGTCAATCAAATTGCATAAAAATAAGTTTCACTAAATTTGCAAAAATGTCAAAAAAAAATGTCTATAGTGGAAAAAAAAATTTAAAAAAAAACCTTTGATTGGACAAACTAATAAGATCATTCGCTTTTAACGAATGCATAAGTTTCCAGCCATGACAAGAACTAATAATTGATTGGATTCTCAATTAATTTGATTGATTGAGATTGTTTTGATTCTAATATATAAATGACAAATAAATATTATGTACATCAATGAATAAAGTTTTAGTTTCATTCCTTTTTTTGGGAGAAAAGATTTAATTATTTATTATGGTCCAATAATTATCTTTATGGTTCTTGTCATAGTACCCCCAATTCCTACTTTTAAAAGATCCAAAAAAATCACAAAACATGTACTAATAGGTGATTTGTCCATTTATGATCACTATGGAAACATTTCATAAAGACTACTAGTACAGTAAGTCACAAGCACTCGTATTTTTGAGTCAGTGACTTTTTTTTTTTTTTTTTTGATTGAGGTCTTCCACAAACAAGTGTTAGGTACCCAATATGGGCCCACGTGTGCCTGAACTCTCTTTCGCTAAGAGCCAAGGACTAAAGAGCATCCATGTTGCCAAATTCGTCCAGGGGACAATCTCGGCCTCATCTTTTATGATGTCTTTGGACCTTGCCCTCAGCAAGACTTGATCTCTGGTGGGCTCTTTGTGAGCCATTCAACTCCACCAATAGACCGAGAGCCCATTGACTATTAGTGAGTGACTTAGTGCATGAACATAGTAGATATTGAAAGAGTGTTTTAAAATGATACTTTTAGACTATTCTTTATATAGAGAGTTCTGTAAATATATAAAGGACGAAACCTTGACTTTATACCTCACCCACTGAATACACCAAGAAAATCGACAAAATCTAAATCTAACTTACTACTTAGAGTTATACATGCACAAAGCTAAGGGGACCAATACGGACAAATGAAATGAAGGGACAATATGTACGAAGAAAACTCCACGAATATCGGCTTTTTTAATTTAAAAAAAGAGTTTCGATTTCAATTTGTGATTCCATTAAAAAAATTGATTCCTTTTTTATTTACTAAAATCAACTCGACGACATTAGGACCACAAAATGTATGACCCTGTATATATTCTAGAAATCTAAACTTATTAACAATTAATGTATTACGCGCCAACAGTATCTTTTTTGGTGTTACATTATGAACCGTGCATTTGGTGGCGCAGAGCAATGGTCTTGACTCATGAGTGTGACAGTCTCCAGCTCAGATAGACCAAATATAATTAAGATAGATATGGCCTACTCCGCAATATCCAACTCAAAAAGCAGCTTTCTGGAAGCGAAGGGGAATTCCTTTTCGCAATTATTGTCTGTATGTGGGGTCCCGTGCGCTGGGGAAAGGGAGATGTATATAAATTAATGCTTTCGTTCCATAGATATTTCTAGAGGCGCAGATATTCCCGGAGGAAAAAGACAAAAGACGAGCCAACTAATGACGTAATTCCACTCGGAAAGTTCGGACAGAAAGAATGATGCCCGCCACCCTCCGCTGTTGCCTCCGACCAACCACAAAGCGCCGTCTGTAACAACTGAGCCACGCCACTCGCTGCCTTATCTCTTGGGACACGCGTCGAGCTTGCAAAAGATGTGGCGGAAAGAAGAATGTACGATCACCTGCCAGCTCGCAATAATTATTGAGTCCGTTAGAGCTCGGCGGGTTTTTTAAAAAAAACTACTCTACGGGCGCTACTGGCACAATGGAATGCGCTCGAAGCTCTCTGGAATGAATCTGCAGCATACACGTTGGGGAATTCCAGCCACACAAGTGCCTCGCACTGTTCCTTCAGATTTTGTCACTATTAAACCCTGCGAAGTCGCATAGAGCTCAATTCGTGGCTTGATATTCCAAAATCAGCTCAACAATGGCAGAGAGTAAGCTTATGGGGGCAAAAATATTTGCCATAATACTCTTAGTTTCTTTAATGAACGCTACCCGCGCATACCTTGTGGAAGAAAGCCCGCTTATTTTATACTACCACAACGGCCCGCTGCTCACAAGCAGCTCTGCCCTAGAGGTGAATCTGATCTGGTACGGCCAATTTAGCCCCGTTCAACGCTCCATTGTGGGGGATTTCGTTCAGTCTTTAGGGGTCGCATGCAACGGTGATCTTCAGCAAACGGTGTCTGCCTGGTGGAAGACTACGCAGGGTTACAAAGATGCTTCCAACGCGGCCGCCGTTACGCCATTGTTAGGGTTTCAGAAGCTCGACGAGGCGTACTCTCTGGGTAAAACCCTAACGAGATCCGACGTGGAGGCCCTTGTGCGAGGCGTTGCGCTGTCCGGAGTTACGTCGGAGAATAGTAGCAACGCGATTTACGTGGTGCTTACGTCAGCGGATGTTGCCGTGGAGAGATTCTGCTCGAGCTCTTGCGGCTTCCATGGTGGCCTGGAATATGGGGCGAGATCTGTGCCGTACGCGTGGGTTGGAAACCCTGGGACTCAGTGCCCGGGGCAGTGTGCGTGGCCGTTTCATCAGCCCCTCTACGGGCCTCAGACCCCTCCTCTGGTGTCACCCAATGCTGACGTGGGCATCGACGGTATGATCATCAATATTGCCACTGTTTTGGCGGGAGCGGTGACGAACCCATTTAATACGGGTTATTTTCAAGGCGACGCAGCGGCGCCGCTGGAGGCCGTGTCGGCTTGTGGGGGAATTTACGGGAAGGGGGCGTACCCCGGTTTCCCCGGTCAAGTGCCTGTGGATAGTATTACAGGGGCGAGCTATAATGCGCATGGAGTGAATGGAAGGAAGTTTCTGTTACCGGCCATGTGGGACCCAGTGTCGCGATCCTGTAGGAGTTGGGAGTAGAGGGATTTTTGGGTGTAATATGGGATGTATGTAACAGGTTTGGCAGTATGTAGTATGGGTTGTATATGAGCTTTGTTGGGGTTTGGATGTAAAGGCGCCTTTCATGTAAAGCATTGTCCCTTTGATAGAGATCGCATATGTAGAAATATGTAGACGTTCTTCTGAATTTACTCCCCCATTTCATGTACAAATGTGTTATTATTGTTGTTGTTTAACATTGTTTAGGCAGGTTCGAAGCTGTTACATTATGATTTATTAACACAGAGACTCACATATATAATCCAAAACGTCGAGAGGCCTATATTTTTTTCCATATCTTAAACTAGCACTAGAGAGTGGCAAAAGGTAAAACTTCATATAATATGGTCGTTACCGACACCAGTGCATAACTAGCTGACGAAATTTATAATTTATTGATATTTTTTTATTACATCAAAAATTATGAATTTTTTTAAAACATTGTTTCTTAATAATAAATTTAATTATTAAATAACAAAAATTGTCTATTCACCTGAGTTTGTTGGCTGGGTAGACATTGTCGATGTCCTTATTGATGTATATTATTTGTCAAAAGGAAACAGAACATTGTTAATTTGACCTAAACTAAATTCAAGATAGCTAAACTCATTTTCTTAAATTCATATAAGAAACTGAGAAGATAAAAATAAAAGTCTTAAGATAAAATTCACAATAGGATTGTTGGAAATCAACCATTGATTTTATGGGTTACTTTATAATTAATTTTAAGTCTAAAGAGCCTAGTTTAAAGCTTCTTATTTGGATGAGGGAACTTGTCCTCTAGGGAAGTTAGCAGTGGTTTCCAACAAGCAAGGAACTTTTTGCAAATATTCATGGTGTGTGTTGTTTCTACAATATGGAGTACGAGGATTCCATGAATTCACATATTTGTCAAAGAATGATGTCTCTCATTCTACTTTGTCACGCTAGTCGAGTTTGTCCATGCTAGGTGCACCAAGAATTAAAATGAATCCATGTATATGTCTAGACCCATGATGATGTCATTCATACTTATACCAGTCATTTATTACGCGAGATTTTTTCTATTACTTCTTGGAAATATGTGAACCTTTGATGCAAGAATAGGGAAGTGGTATGTGGGTTATTGATAATGTAGTTTGTGCATTCTTTGGTGGTATGAAGGATAGATGGAAGGCCATTTGGAAAGAGTCATTATAATTCAGGCCACTTAGTGTTTGCAACACTAAACATGAAGAAAAGAGTAGGGTTTCCTATTTGATTGATCATATTTGAATGTTCACCTTGATGTTTACCAATACACACGAGTTCCCCTCAAGAAAGATCCAAAGTGCATCAATTCTTTAGCCAATTGAGTGTTAGGCAAATATTGCAAGTGAAGGTTTTCAATGGTGGTTGGGATGCAATTTGTTAGAAAGGTTAGGGTTGTCATTGCACCAAAAGATAGACCTGTCAATGCCCGATACAATCAAATAGTCTTATAGAACCACAAGAGCTAGTTAAGTCATGTCGTGAATCCTACAAGGGACATTGACTTATTGCCAACAATTACCCTCCCAACATCACTTATTGTGGCCTACGAGATTCGAGCTTGTGACCAAATTGAGATGCCAATTGTTAGAAAGGACAGGGTTTCCATTGCACCAAAAGATCGACCTATCAATGTTCGATACAACCAATAGTCTTATAGAATCACAGGAGGTGGTTAAGCCATGTCGTGAACCTAGCAAGTGATGTTGGGAGGGGGATTGTTGGCAATGGGTTACATCCCTCATAAGATTCACAACATGGATAAACTACGTCACGTGGTTCTATAAGACTATTGATCGTATTGGGCATTGCTAGATCGATCTTTTGGGGCAACGACAACCCTTGTCCTTTCTAACACTTGGTATTTGAGCTTGGTCAAAGGTTTGAATCTTGCTAGCCACGACAAGTGACATTGGGAGAGGGATTGTTGGCAATGGGCCAGCGTCCCTCACAAGATTTGCAACATGGCTTAATCGCCTCTTGTGGTTCTATAAGACTATTGGTTGTATCAGACATTAATATGTTGATCTTTTGGTGCAATGGAAACCTTGTCCTTTCTAACAATAGTTGTCTAGATTTTTCTTAACAAACACAAAAGAGAGTCCCTAACTTCGATGTCTCATCATTAGATTTAGTGTAACGCCCCACCAGGTAACTCAAAAGAAATTAACCTAAAGTTTCACTAAGTTTTTCAAACATTTTTTTATTATGAAAGATAATAACTTAACAACAAAAATAGTATAGCAAAAACAATAACATACACATAAGCGCATACCATCAAATATATTACAATTCTTAAGGGTCCTATGACTTTGAATCACATTTTAGTTTAATTAATACTAAAACCAATATATAACACATCCACATTAAAGAATAACTACAAGTATGAATCCATTTAAATAATATACAATTATCTCGAAAGCCACTTGGCAATATTAGAATGCACAATCATCCATTGTACAAGTCACAGGGTATGAAAGGATGAAAGAATATACATAATAAAATAGATTACATGATCTTTTAAGATCCGTGAAATAAAATACAATACAATAGGTATAACCATCCATCATAATACACAAGAACAACATGAAAGGAAATACAGAACATGGGAGTCTAGCCATGACATCGAATTGTCAGCTTAATGGAAAAAGCAAAAAGCACTACCACTCGACCTTGTTGAACCTAAATGGTCCACTCCCACCATGTTGAGGAGATAGTCTTAAGTCCCAAACAGGATAACAATCTCAAAAGTCAAAATCAACATCTAGGTCAAGGAAAACTTGAAAGCAATCTAACTCAAGGTACCAAGACACAAGTGACATCTAAACCTAGAGATAAAAATAACACGTAGGAAATCTACTATGTAAGTGGGCAAGTGTCATCGTATGAGGCAACTCTAAGGTTACCTTAGCAGCTTGACTGGACTCCAACCCCTAGTGAGTATGCGGCACTAGTATCCTTTTGTATTGACAAGGCATACTAACAAAGAAAAGTCACAACCAAGTGCTCTCTCTACTCCCATCATAGCATGTACTAACACTGGAAGGATGGGCGAGGAAAAACAATGAATCTCATTAATTCATTTTACTCTCATTTAATGAAATGTTATCACTTATTAAAATAACCTACAATAGGTTACCCATGCAACCTCTTTAGGGCTCCAACTTCCATTGCAAGCCACTTCCCGACATCACATACAAAAAACCTACCCTAAGCTCAGTAAAAGAAAAAGGTCTCATACGACCATAAACCACACATCAGTTCTTAAACAAGCAACTAAAAAGTATTGAATTATCACTAATCAAAATTATAGATTTCACCAATACAATCATCTTAACATGATTGATACAAAATCAAGTACACATACAAAACCATGACATCACCTAAAAACAATAACTCGTAATCACCTCAACCCTATACAAGCAACTGGGAAGCAATCCAAAGATAACTGATCGAAGACTCAAAGGTTATATTCGAAAAGTCACACCATTCACCTCAGTTCAACACAAGAACATTGGAAAGCACTAACCATCAATAAATCAACTCATCATAGAAACACGCGACACATCACCAAGGTTGGGTATAAAAGATTGTATACAAAATATCATCATGACATCACAGAAAAAACACCCAAGCCTTTGGTAAACATCCTGAGACTGGTCAACCCCTAAGTCAACCCCAAACCCAACACACAAGAAAACATACAACTAACAGTGTTGTTTCATAGTTCTGTTTGGTTTTCAAAACACAAAAGCTTGATATACATTCAGGGTTCACGTTTTCATTTCTAAGTTTTTGACTTTATAAAGTTTATAAATTTCCCATATAAAAGAACTCATATTCGCTTTTAAATTCAATCACTCATTTATCACTAATTCATGAAATCAATGTCTCTATTAGGATTATAAAACAAATTAACTAATAATTGTTAAGTAATAATCAACAAGTTATTAATAAAATAATAAAATTTTACTAATAACCATATTCATTTTTTAATTTAATTTAATTTAAATAATAAAACAAATTTATTTGAAATTATTGATTAACATCCAATAACAATTTAATTAATTAATAATAATAATAAAATTAATCATAAACAATTTAAAACAATTTAATAATTTATAAAACCAATTAGCAAATTTTTAAAAATAAATATTAATAAAACATTAATTAATAAAATTTTAATTAATTAAAATTTAATTAAAAATGATTTAAATTAAAATAAAACTATCATCATGAAATAATTGGAACCACTGTATACTATCATCATCATCAAAGACTAATCATGCATCCATGAAATAACTAGAACCAAAGTAACTCATCATATAATCAACTAAGTATGAAATAATATCCAACAATCTGGAAAGCAAATTTTTTTGATCATCAAACATAAACATAAAGCTGGCCTAAAAGAGTTCGGCAATAAAACTGAAAATAAAACTAGGGGTAGGCACTACATTTAGTACAAAATAGCATAACCTTGGGTGGCTCCCAAATCTACAGCACAATACATATGCATGCATCTTAACTTATCGATAATGAGGTTGCATTGGTAATGCAATTTTGCTTTGAAAGAGTGTGGGAAAGGCCATATCTAGAAGTCCCTCAATATTGTATTCATTTAGTGCAGAAGGATCAAGCTCTGACCAATGAATAAGGGTGTCATTTGCATCTAAAATTTGCATTGCTCCTTTAATGATATCTATCTCACGTCATCCATTCAGTAATTTATCCATAAATAATGATGAGTATGTTATGTCATTTTCATTTTCATCCTCACCATACATACGTTCAAAATCATTTGAGAGCTCATGTTCATTATCAACATCAATAGTATGAAGCATGCTTGAAATGTTTATACTGGTATTCAAGAACTATTGTAGAGATTCAACGTCTATCATAACATCCTTATAGTGGGGGTTGTATTTGATCTTATATTGTAATGCAACCCAAACACGACTCCTACTTACATAATAGTCATAGTAAGTTCCATGGGTGTGGAGTCTTCAAACTATTAAGACATCCAAATCCGTAATTCTGTGTGGGAGGTATTTCACTATTGATTTAATGTCTTATGGAAAGCTAATTGTGACAACAATATTTGTACTGTCTACCACGAGCATGGGTTACTTGCACTATTGGATTTACTCATGCTATGAGCATCTCTTCAACTTGGGTTATATTTTTTTAATCATCTGGTTGTTTTTTTGGGTCCATATTATTAGATGTTGTGAATCGATGTCTCCCTTTTTTATGAGCACATCTAGTGCAAACTGGGAAGCAATCTGTTGAAGAGGTGTGCATGCCAAGGTAACACTCATTGCATCCTTTGCATATTCGCATGTTTGACAATGCAACTATCCTAGTGTAGAATTGCTCAAAAGCTATTGCAAAGTTTGTATCCCTTTGAGGTATGGGATGGCTTGTATGAATAGTTGGTATTTCATGATTCATTTCTATATCTATGCAAGATTTTTACTACTTTTGTTTGTGTTGCATATGACGCCAAATACAAATTTCTTCTTTGTGGTGAGCATATACTTGCAATCTCTTTTACAACATTTTTTTTTTCAATTGTTGAGAGCATTGTTTGACAATTTCGAGGGGAGGAGCTCATTATCTGCAAGCAACATTACACACTTCATGGTCAATATTGTATTGAAAATACTCCATACAATAGGACAAGAATAAATCAATTGATGTCAAACCACAAAAGTAATAACCTATTCAAAATGTAGTGTGAAGAGTAGATGTTGCAAGGTAGTAGAAACATCATTTATAGATTCAATCACCAATATTTTAATTCACTAAAAATATATCATAAAGAATTAAGTTGTTGCTAACAATCTTCATTGGATTGAACTACATGCAATCATAAACATTTATATTCAATCACCAATTTACTAATTTTCTATAGATATATTATAAAGAACTAAGTTGTTACTATAGATCCTCACTAGACTTGACTAGATGTAATCATAAGCATTTAAATTCACCAAATATATAGTATTTTTAATATGTGTGTACATAGCATCAACATTGGAAGTACAATTATGTACTTGTATTATTAGAGGAGAAGCGATAGAGGTGTATTTAAGCACTCTCGCTTTCCATATCATTGATTTTCTTGAGTAAAGAAGCATTTTCTTCATCAAGATTTAGTGTGTTAACTTCGGTGATTGTTGACTTCAAGCGACCTTGAGCAGAACTTGAACCATAGATAACTGATATAGTAAAGAGGAATTTTTTGAAACATCCTTGTTTGATTACTGTTTTTTACATCAATATTTTCTTCTTGATTGAACTAGAGCATATATAATTCATGTGCAGACATACCCAGAAGATAGGCGACAGGTTCATCAAGAACAACCCAAAATGTGTCTGTATGATCGGCTAGCTTTAGCTGAAGTATTTAGTTGTAAATACAATCTACAAATGTGCCTTTGCACTTTCCACAAGTCCATGTTTCATTAGCATTTTGAACAACTATTTTTTAACATTGCTTACCATTTAAGCAAAAGGGGGCAAGATGGATAGTAAACTAATTTTTTTTTTTTATGAATTGAATTGTTGCCTTTACAATCTAGTGAAAAAAGGTTGGGAGACATTCATACTTGGTTCTTCAATTTCAGGAATTGTTTTCCTTGTGATTTGTAGGGGCGGATCTATAGCTTGTGTTGATGATAATAAAATTTCCTTCCCATTTTGATCAAATCATAACCTTAGTTTTGTGGCCTCCTCTATGTCTAGGTTTATGAAGAGTTAGGTACTAGCCAAAGTGCTTATGACCTTTCCATTTTATTCAGTGACTTTTTTTACTTTTAGTTGCAATAACAACAACATTCTGTAAACGGTACATTTATTGGAGCCATATCCCCTCTTTCTGAGTAGACAATCCCCATAAAGTTACATTTAGAGTAGACGAAGACATATTCATCATTTTGACACCTCTTCTAGGAACTTTTGTCTCATCAAACCTCTTTATTGTGGTGCATGGATCCACACAAACAACTATGCCAATAACATCAACAAGGCAATCATTTGTCATGTGCATAATTCCATCAAGAAGGGTGAAATAAAATTGATGTTTTGGAATTGACATGTCATCATCTAAGAGAGAAACCCTTGAATTGTCTTCAAAACAAATTTCAAGTTTTCTATTAAGTTTGTTGTAGAGCATATTCACTGTCTTGACCGTGCCACCTATGTAATGACCCCCAATAGGGACTTAATTTATATTCATCATCATATATATAAGAAATAATAATTAACTTATAATGCATACTTAAGTCTTAATTCCTTACACTTCTCCTAATCACTAACCCTAAGATAGATGGTAGAATTACCATGATTGAGGAGTAGAAACAGTCTCCAAGAGGCTCCCTCATGAACAAAGCCCATTTTGGGAATCTTCTCCTCATTATGACCGAATTACTTTGTCAATCCTCTCATGAACTCCCTATCTACTTAGTCGTATCAGTAAGGAATTAAATAATTAAGTTGTATAAGTATTATTACAACTATAATATATCTAATTATTAAACCATTTATATATTTAGATACTTACATGTATACATATGTAGATATCTTATGAGTAATTGCATTTGTTTATTTAATCATTATTTATTACCATTATATACAAATAATTCCATATTATATATAATGAATTTACCGATTAATCATATCAAAATATCTCATATGACCAAATTAATTCATAAACAACTATCTCATTTTCTATTAATCATATTCATAGAAGTCTTATATTTTGCAAACATGAATATAAAAGAAATCAACTTTACATACCTTTTAGTAAGGGAAATTCTTTGATGTCCTCACATTTGCTAATTTTCCAATCTTTGCTAATACTTATATTATATATTTTCCCTCTATTTTTTCTCCTTGATTTCCTCCTACATTTCCTTGATTTCCTTCATTATTTCCGCTTGTATTTCTTTTCTTTATTTACTCTCCTATTATTGTATTTTCCCTAGGCAATACTATTGTAATCACTTGAACTTAAAATATTGATTAATCTTTTCTATATCAGCCAATTAGATTTAAGTACTTTTGTTTCTAATTTTAACTTTTAATTTTTCTAATGTTTATTTTTGAGATTTTTAATTTATCGATTGATTAAAGCTATTTTACTCTAATATGATTGGTTGGTATATTTTATTTTGAGTCTTACAATAGGAATGGATTTTTAGGAAACACTATGTCACGAGTCCAAATTAGTGTGTGCAATTAAAATATAATTTATATTCAAATACCTTATTACAATTATTAATTAATAAATATAATATTAATTAATAAATATGTTGTAACCTATTAATGATACCTAACTACATTATAACATGATACAATATAGTTCTTGAACATAACAATAAATCAATATAATATATTTAATTTCATAGCAATATAACATAACATAATCCAAATATCAATATGATATTATATTGTAGTATAATATATATATTTATAAATACAATATTAAATAAATAGATAAATAAAGAATATGAATTATTAAAAGATAAATAAATAATAATATAATGGAATGATAATGTAAATTAATTGATTTTTACTAATCAATCATTAAAATAAGGACATGATAGAGTCACACCCATTCGAACATGGTAACTATATAAAGGATATCAAAAATCATTCCAAGGGATATAGAAGAATAACATATAAGATACATATAAAATTGGAGAGGATTATTTAAGGATCATTATAGTTAAACTATCTAGAAGTAAATTATCCACCTCTATCTCATCTCAAACATTTAATCTTCACACCAAATTCATTCTCAACTCTATTCTTAAATAACTTCAACTTCTCAAATGCTTCACATTTGTCTTTAATAAATGCTACCCACATCATTCTAGTGAAATCATCAACAAAAATCATAAAGTACCTTTCTCCATAAAATCCTCTTGTTTTGGTAGGGCCACTCAAATCTGTATGAACAATCTCCAATTTCTCTGTAGGAGTGAACTTCTTGCTAGGAAATGATGCATTCTTCTGTTTAGCCATGATACATTCCTTGCAAACAACATTAGTAGGCTTCATGATCATAGGTAGATCTCTAAGTACAAATGTACTACTCACCTTCAATATGTTATCAAATTTTATATGACAAAACCTTCTATGCCATAACCAACTATTATCCACTTTTGCAACCAAACATATCATCTCAATAGGATTTAATTGAAATACATTACCTCTGGATCTTGTGCAAGTTCCTACCAACTTAAAATCCTTATCTTTGATAATACAAGTCTTCTCTGTAATTGCAATTGATAACCTTTATCCACTAGTTGTCCCACACTAAACAAGATATGCTTCAAATCATTAAAAAAAAAAAGTAAACATTTGTATGGCCAAATTATAAGAAATACATGCAGAAAATGAGGGTGGAGTTTTTTTTTGCCACTGGAATATAATGTTAGAAATTGATGATAAAGATTTTGAATATTGTTAGAGACTGTTGGTAGCATGAATCTTCCATAGACTATGTATCATTGAAAAGAACTATTTGTGAAATCAGTTTTATAATAGACCATCAATAGTAGAAGACTATTGATAAGTTTATCTTGCTTGTCCCTGTGATGATAAATGTTTCATAACTCACTTAGTTTCCCACCATTTGATAAAGAAATATAATTAAATTTGTCATTGAACTTCAGATGGTGTAAATGTATACAACTAAAAGGGAAAGACCTCAAACCTAGTATACATTTGTGTGGTAGGAAAATGGAAGCAAATCTACTACATAAATTAAAGGGGGAATACCAAGATCCACCCCTTTTGATTACATTTGATTGACACAAGGAGGAGTATCAATGCAAAACCTAATATATAAAGGAATGAATAACTTGGTTTTACTTCCCTCTCAGCCCCACCTTAAGAGGATTTAGGTAAAGATAAGTAAATAGAGCAATGCTAAAATAGAAAATATGGAAATAGACAAGAGAAGATAATACATTATAGAATACAAACCTAAAAATCTATTATTGAACTATGTAAGAATCCAATGTAACCTGAGATCTAGGATGAAATTTGTGAGGTGGAAAAAATTCAGAAATCTTCGACAATCTATGAGAGGCAAAATAGATAATTAAGGGTGCAAGGTGCCCCTGATGAAAGGTGGGCGACACTGATTCTGGTTTCACGATTGTGTAAAAGAAAAAAAAGAGTATCCAAATTCGTAACCTATTCTCCAATCTGAGATCTAAAACTTCCAAAAAAAAAGGGAATTGTTTTTTTTTTTGTTGGGGGAGTATGGGGGTTGCCTTGATCAAACCCTAGTTCAAAAATTAACCTTAAATTAAAATAATTGAACTTGAATACTCGCAAGTATTAGTGATAGACCTACATGAAGCAATGTAAATCTATGAATATGGTCCTAAATTTGGAATGTAATCAAGTATGTAGATGCAATTGCTTTTACTCAACTTGAAAAACTCAAAGTGAAACCAAAACCTTCTTGAATGTATGTGCTTGAAATTTGTCTCTATAGATCCTGTAGAAGATGCAACAATGGATCTTGAATGTATGAAGGGAGAACTTGAATGTTGAAAATGCAATATAACATCTAGCATAAACTCCTTCAATAGCTTGACAACATAAGTCCTTGATCTTCAATGGAGGAAAACTTGAATGCCTTGAATGCTTGAAAAAGAACTTGAGAGCTTGATAATTTGGATGCTTGAACACTTGATCTTGTGAATTGATGGATTAAGATATGAAAAATGGAGAAAATTGAAGGGTTTAAATATAGAATTAACCAACTCCCATAGGCCGACTAACCTAGAAGTTAATGCCCGAAAACCCCAAAACACGGGCCCTGAAGAGGCGAGCCAAAATAATGGTTCATCAGGGGGTATACTACTCCCTTGATCGGCCCATTAGGGGTGGGTTGCACCCTTCATTTCTTAGGGGCACATTGTGCCCCTAATGATTAGGTGCACAAACCCTCAGGATTGTCTCAAGGCTCCAAAGTATGTCTCAAGATCCATAAATCAAGTTCAAATTTTGAGGAAAGCTTGTTTTAGTGCAAGGAGTAGATTCCAAGTGGATACTTTGATTAGCCCATTAGGGGCGGGTTGCACCCTTCATTGTTTAGGGGCACATTGTGCCCCTAATGATTAGGTGCACAAACCCTCAAGGTTGTCTCAGGGCTCCAAAGTATGTCTCAAGATTCAGAAATTAGGTTCAAATTCTAAGGAAATCTTGTTTTAGTGTGAGGAGTAGATTCCAAGTGAATAGATTGATGAAAATGAGGGATATAGGGGAAATAAATCCTTCCTTGAGCTTAACACCATGAAAATAAGAGCTTTAAAAAGGATCTACTAGGTTTTACCTCGATTCCACCTAGGAGAAAGAACATAAAAGGGAAGAAGAAATGAAAGAGAGGAATTAGATGAGATGAATTAGAGTTTTCATTTATGGAAACATATATCTCAGAATGAGATGTCAAAATATACTACTAAAGATTCTATACTCAGAGATAGAAAATTGTCTGAGTGTTAGACAATTTTACTATAAGAAAAGAGATTATTTCTGGTATAGAAAAAGCTACATAGTTATTTGGCACATGTGAAGTAAAGGTATCATGATGGCATACCTAAGTGCGCAAGTTAGTACAAAGAATACAAACAATGTTGCAGGCTAAATACTAGTAAAGGTAGTGTGTGCAGCAGAACATAGTACATCATAAACAAAGGTATGAAGTACTTAGGAATTATTTTGGTCACAAAATAATTACTTATGTTTATAGGGATGACATCCTATATATTTACTCTAAGATAGTGTAACGTGTGACAACATCAAGCCGACTACACAAGAGTTTTGTGATAGGAAATAGTACGAGTAAAGAGTTACTTTATGTGAAGTATGATGATGTGTGATATGTGATATATCTAAGAATTTGAAATATATGATGTGTATCCAAACTATTTATATGACATGTGAAGTTATATAAGAGATCCATGATGTGAATTCTGATGCTAGATCAAGCTATGCGAAGTACGACAATCAATGATAAAGAAGTTTTTGTATCATTCTCTTTTTTATAAAGGTACCATATTGTATAATTGCATGTTAGAGTAGTGGGCTTCTCTTGCATTAAGTTGTAATTGTGCTACCAACTCCTAACAGGGTTGAAGAAACTCCTAATAGCGTTGAGGCTTTTAACAGGGTCTAGTCCTCTAACGAGGACCAAAACACTATATGTAATTCACAAACTCCTAACATGATCAATATCCTCAATAGGATTCTTTTGTTTAGTGGACCATTCTATGGGTGCCTTCCCCACCAGAGTTTTCCCTTGGCCAGGGTTTCCCTAGTTAACAAATAATGGTGTTATGAGTTATCTCTTTATATGGTTTTATTTACTATTCAACATTATTGGTTTACTTTCATATGCATCTTGTAAAGTAATTAATAATATCCAGTTTTGACCAAAAGTATGTAGAATAGTGATTCATCCCCCCTCAGAATTATCTATTTCTAATGAAACATTCAATAAATTATAGTGCTTCCAATTTAATACTATACATTCAACCCCTATTTTAGCAGAAGTGTGGATCAACCCATGCTTACAATAAAGTAGAGAGATAAGAAGAAGAAAAATAAGAGAAGAAGAAGATTCGGGTGGATCTCAATGAGATAAGACATCACTTAGTCAAAGAGAACAATCCCCCCAGATTGAGATTCCTACCTACACATACATGCATGAGGGTGCAGAGGAATACAAAAGACAAAGACACAATGAAAAGGTTAGTTCCAAGCCCAAATCAACTAGTGAGAGAAATATCAGCTAAAGAAACATCTCTCCCACTAATATCATATTTAGAGTCATTAAAAGAGAAATATTATTAATCAACATAGCTTCTGGATCTGTCTCTAGTAGCATGAAAGAAAAAGAGAAAAAAGATAGTGATTACCTTGCCTAGTAGAGTTCCTACCCCATCGTGAATCACCAAGAGAGTTGTTGCAAAAGATGGCATTGAAATAGTCTAATGGGGTGCTAAACCACTAGTCAACCCACCAAAGTTCCATACATATATCAACATCCATCATATCATCATGGCATGGCCCTATGTAAAAGATGTGTTCCCCATGTATGGGACATGGCATGTTGTGTTTGAATGTGTTACCCTAATATAAGATTTAACATATATGTATCTGGTTATGTTACCTATGAATGAGATTTACTAAGTTTGTCTGTGTTACCCACTATGACATTGTTGCCATGTTTTTAGTCCCCTATATTTTTCAAACTTCTAGGGTTAGGGCTAAGTTGATGTCATGTCATGTCTGTGTCTAGATTGTCTTTAAGGGACTTCTCTTCTCATCTATTCCTTTGTGTACACCTAGGTGGGTATTTTTTAAAAAGTAATCAAATGCATTTGTTCAAATTAGGTGATTAAGAAAAGGGAGGGCAAGCCTATGCATTTCCTAAATGAGAAGGAATTTTGTTCTAAAACCCTAATACTTTAATGAAGTGTTCATGGTGAAGACATGATGCATTCAAAGGGAAGATCATACTCATATTCAAAATAAAAGATGGCAGAGAACATCGAGGACTGAGGCTTAAAAATGATATGCAAATCGTGAGAACAAGCTAGAAGCAAGAACAATTGAATTTGATACAAAGTGAGCATTAAAAGATGCAGAAATGGTGAAAGAACCCAGTCAAAGGTGGTATGACTATTTTTGAAATTAAATCGACAATACATATTTGATCTAACTGTCTACATTGCAAAGTTGACAAGTCAAATAGCTTAGAGACTAAATCCAAATCATTAGATGAAGACCAGATTGATGGATGGTGTTTTATATTAGAAATATAAGTATTCAACAATGCATCTCCTTAGCCGTTAGATCTTAAAGGATCTACGCTTCTCATTATGTCACTTTCCAAAGTTACATGAAAAATAATCATGGCAACACAATGATGATTTGACATATGTCATAGAACCCAACTGAAGGTAAGATCTCCAAAAGAATTATCACCGTAGATTAGACTTGAAATCAACATTTGTCATTATATCGCTATGGAAAGTTGCTTGATTTTTAATTTATGCGATAGAATGACTCATTTTCCTATGGCCATTTCCTTTTGTGGCTGGTATGGTGTTAGATGAGGTGATAAGTCTCTTTATTTGATTGGTTGTATACGAGATAGAGTTAGGGTTATGAAGAGATTCTTTACACCGTTGATCCCCAAATCAATCTACACTTGTCATTATGTCGTTGTGGAAAGTTGCTCAGTTGTTAATTATAGTGACATAACGATAGAATGACGTGTGTGCTAATGGGCCCATTACATTCCATGAATTACCACAAAGCAATGCAGTCCAATGTCAAATTCTCTCCAAGAAATGGAATAGTGTCACTTGTCTGCCACGACATGCCTAGTTGGAAAGTGGACCTGCCCTGTGAAAAAAATAGAGTTAATATCTTTTTATTGCCAGTGTCAGATCTTAAAAGATCAATGCTTCTCATTATATCAATTACAAAAGATGCAAGGAATATAATCTTACCGACAAAATGAGGGCTTGACACATGTACCTAGGTGGACCCACAAAGAAAATCATAAAGGGAAATGAATGGGGTTTAATCGTGATCATTGGTTTAAGATCGACAAACAAAATTCAAAATTGTTGTGACCGTTGAGATTAAAATTATATAGACTTGGTGTGAAACAACAAAATACAAAGAATTGAAGATTTTTGCAGGATTTTCTAGAGATTGTAGGAAGTTGAACAACCATTGTATATTTTCAGAATTGCCATAGATTCAAATCATCGATAGGAAAGATGCCATGTAGTTATTTTACATCTTATTTCCTTTTCTATTTTGTGACTATTGCTCTACCAAAATTGAGGGATGAAAAAACTATAAATGTAATCTCATTTGATAATATAGAGGTCGAAAAACTTGATAGTGAATTGGTCTGTAATTCCATTTACCCTATTTGCTTGTCATGTTTTTTTGCCCATCCATACATTAGTTTTGAATTAAAAGTTGAAAGACAATCATGTATGATTCTATGAATAATCATATAAATTCCATTTCAATTTGATGTTTGCAGTTTAGTGATTCCATTTACTTTCTTCATATATGCTTTTGTTTCTTCTCTTGTTGGTTTTATAACATGTTACATAGTTTCATTGGGAAATGAAAGATAAATGTGTATGAATCTATTAGTTATTGGTGGATTCCATTTCATTCAAGGTTGATAGTAAAAGAAATTCCATTTTCCCTCATGTGCATATCTTCTTCATTCCTCTTCTGTATTTAGATGGTTAATCTGCATTTAGAATATAAATAAGAGTCAAAAATCTCAAGATAATCTACTATAGTCATTCCATTAAGTGTGATATGTTATTCAAATCCATCTTGCCTGAATTGTTTGTGCCTACAAACAATTTGATTATCCTTTAGTCCTCTCTAGTTAAGAGCTTATAATGTCAAAACTTCTGATCTCATAAAAATATATTCATTGCATATCATTGCAAATCATAAGGAGTTGTATCTAATAGTTCAAAGGGTAGTGATAGAATACATACAATGACCCATTTATTGGTAAACATCCTTTTGCCTCTCCAAAACATTGGGTATCAAAGAGTTAGGTTATAAAATCTAATAGGAGGACAAATTGTTAACCAACAGACATTTAGCATATGTGTTTGTGTGTGCAATAGAGGGATGAAGTAACAATCCACAAATTTGAGAATGACTTAAAAAAAAAAAGCATCTAGGGCTAAATTACTATGAGCCATGCTTAGAATCCATATTTTCTACCCCATGCAAGAAAAACTATGTACAAGGAGGGAATACACATGCCCCCCTCTTTATCATGTCTATGTCAAATAGGCACGAGAAGGAAGGGAAAGAGGATACCTACTTACACAACAAGGAGATATCCTTTTCGCAACAATGCAGATTATGTTCATAGTGAAAAGTCATGAATCTTACAATCCAAGAACATCGACAATTGTGAAAAAGATATATCACTTATGGAAAGAGTATCCTCAAAAGGGAGAAATATTAATAACAAGTCATCCACCTAAGAGGACTGCTTAATTAAGATAACATCTTTGCTTTGAAGGGAAGAAGAACAAGAATGCACCTAGTCAACCCCCCATATAGCTAAAATAGGGATCCTTGGATAAAAGATAACAATCTCCAAACAAGGGAAAGTCTGCATAATGGACATAGCTTTACTTAAGAGGTGATGATCTAGGATATGCACCTCTTACAAAAGAGAGAATTCATAGTCAAGAATCAATTCTTCTGAAATGTCCCTTTCCTAATTTTACATGATATTTCCAACCTCTAATCAAATTTTCAAGATCAAACAACTAATATCACAAAGATCCACCAAATTTCTCAAGAAACCCCAAATCGGGTATGCCAGAAATTGTGCCAAAAGCTTCACAGCTTCACCTATTATTAATAAATCTGAAAGTGGACATTTTTACAGAAATTTCAGCAGCACAAAAGCCTACAAAATGACATTTCCAGATCCATATAGCCTTTACACAAAAATTCTCAAATGTAGGACAAAAACTATGCTCATCGGGCTCCCGAAATTAACACAAAAATGCCCGGAAACACCACAAAAACACTAATAATCTATCTCAAAAGTTTAATCACGTCCCAATACATATATTCAGCTCTATTTTAACACCTTAAAGTCTTAAATACATAAGCAACCCAAACTGATATGAAATACTCAACTGAAAACACCAAACTCATACAAAAAACGCACCCGAAAACCCACAAATCTGCACTGTTCAGCACAAAGGCAAACTCTGTATGAGCATGCACATGGAATGGCTTCAAACTCCCATCCTTAGCCTTCCTGAAAACCTACAAACTCTCATTCTTGGGTCTCCCTGGAAACCTGCAAACTCCCGTTCTTGGGTCTCCTTCTCCACAGGTTTGGCAGCCTCTGAAGAATAACAAAGAATGAGCAAAAATCAAGTTCCGGAATCAGCCCAAAATGCCTCCAAACCCCTTAAAAGAGGGCATAACCATAACTCACGTCCAAGAGAGGTTAATGAAACATATTTTAATAATAATTTTCATTTATTAGTCCAACGGTTTCCAAAGATTAACCCCCTTTTTCCGAAACTTCACTTTCTTGGACCTGCCTGCCTTAGCAAAGATTATTATTTTTTAATTATTTAAAAAGGGGACATGACAAGTCCTCCCCTCCCAAAAATTGCTTGTCCTCAAGCAATGGTTGAACAATAAACCAATCAATCCATCTTGATCCCAAATGTAGTCATGAACTATACTACTACCAATTAACACAGGCTCCTGTAATATCCTCTACAATATGACCAAGAGGAATCCATAATCAAACGGACAATTATAGCTCCACCAAACTCCAAAATCACAACTTCCATAGTCAGAAACCCATGAGACACAAACTCTTAGAACATCAAAACCCAAGTAAAGTGGACTACCAACACAGTAAATACCATCAATGCATTCCACTGGCCTATACGGAATGTACAATCCAACTCTGCAACAATGGTGAATGCTACCGAATGAAACTGTACCAAGTATGGAGAATCCACACACTATGCAATGCCTACAGTCAACACAACTCTGTAGATCACCGACCACTATCTCATAACCATAACTACCATGCACCCCTAATGGTGAAAAGCCATCACAAGATAAATAGCAAGAATTGGAACCCAAACCAAATTTTCCTGCCATCAACTCCTCAACACAAGGATCAAATGCTAACTGATGGACATACCTTGCAATATAATGTTGATAAAAAAAACCAACCTTAGTCAACAGCTCACCATGAACAAGTGATACAACCCACTGTGACTGATCACCAGCTAAGTCAGGAGATGTCATAGCCAAAGGAGTAGAATCAATAACAACACCTGCTGAAGCATCACTCTGAAACTCCTGCTCTAAGTCATGTATTATCAAGCTATCAACTATAGAACCTATTGCCATGTCATGCCCATCACAACCCTCATCCTGAGGTGTCAAACTATCCCATAACTAATGACAAGCACTAGGAACCAAATTACATCTTTGTATCATCATCTCATCAACATGGTCATCAAAGGTAAATTGATGAGTGTACCTCATAGTGTAATGCCGATAGAATGTGCCAATCTCAATTAGTGGCTCAGACTGTAATCTAGATGAAACTAACTGCAATTGATCATTAACCATGTTGGAACTAACTACTACCTCTGAAGATATCACCAAGGGAGTAGTATTACTAGCAAGAACCATGCCAACTGCCGACTCACCAACATCACACATGATCTTTGATACATCTCTAGTCTCCATGCCTTCAGTACTAGAGGCCACCACCCTTTGAGGCATACAACAATCTGCTACAACACCCAACTCAACTAAACTTGACTCTAGTGGGAATGAACCTGATATGCCAATGTTAGTATCAAGGATGGATGCATCCCCATCTCCACTGTCTCTGACAATCTCGGCCATGGACATCCTTGGATCACCAAACACCATAGCTTGTGACTGTATAGAATCAGGTAAAGACTGTAGTCACTCTAACTCCATGGTCACCTTAGCCAAATAAAACTATGACTCCTTGAAAGCCAACTGTGTACTCTCAAGAATCTCAGAAGTCACCTCAAGCTGCTTAGTAAGCTCACTCACCTCATCTTCCTTGGCCAACAATGCATCATATGTTGTACTGCCCCACTCCATAAGATAATCTCTATCGGCTACCAACTACATATAATTCTGTCTCAAAATCCGAATAGCCTCCCATAAAGAGTGGATCTCTGTCAAGGAAAGATAACTTCCCTCCTGCTCATCACTAGTAGGAGAACCCCATCCATAAACTGCTAACAACTGACAAGCAGCATCAAAATGTTGGCAAGTGATAGCAATGTCTCGGTCACTAACTCTCAACTAATTAGACACATGATGGCACTGGCTTGACTGTCTCCTACAAACCTCCTCTGATGCACTTTCTAAAGGAGTATAATCAAAGTCACTAGTCTCTAGAGTATTACAATCCATATCCTGTGAATCAAATCTAAAGCTCATATCAACATATGGAGTATCAAAAACATTAGCACTGCTGTCCAACTCCTCTGTACCCAAGGAAACTAAGTTTTCAAAACTGCCCACTACATCCTCCTGGATGTCATCAATGCCAATATGATCCTGGGACTCATCTGTACACATTGCCAAATATGAAAGATCATCAACAGATTCCAGCAAGTATGGTCGACTGAATATATGAACAAAACCCAACATCGGTGTATAAAAACTAAAACCAACATCAGACAAAATATTGGCACAAGAAAAGACAACACCATGTAATCTGCTAATCAAATCCATGATAGCACCCAAACAAACACTGCTACCAAAAAGTGTTAAAGATCTCCAGTCAACTGAATCCCAAATGCCAATATAACAATCTCGAGTCCATATCCGTAAACTAGAATCAACTGGTAACTCAAGAAAACTCCTCACCTGAGTAATATGACCAATACCAACTAACTCCACATACCTGTCATGATGAGATAATGAAGTCACAATACTATCTTTGTTCACCTTCAGCTGGCTGGAAAACTCATGTGAAGTACTACCAGCCTCAACCTCATGTAGTGAAGCATCTAACTGTGCCCGGTACTCTTTCTCAACAAAATCATGAATGCTCAATGTCTGCTCATCTCTACCAGGTATCTCACCATCCTACCAACAACATCCTCATAATCATCATCTGAACCCACTACATTGTAGTCACTGCCTGTTGTAACTATACCATCCTAAATACCTGTGGCATCACCCTTTGACGACCTGTAAACAATTGTCTCAATTTGAGTATCAAGTTGACCATTACTATCAATCTGTGTAATATCCTTTCCCACCACCTCCTATGGAAAAGTAGAATTTGAGACCTCTACCTGGCTATCAGCTAGTTTCTCAAACTCCTAATGCAAGTTCTTGGTAATTGTGTCATCTGCCCTGTGAGAAAATCTACCAAATAGAAATCCAGTCAACTTATCCACCTTAGCTGGGTCAGACAACATGTCATTCATTATACGACAGTGCTCAATCAACTGTTCAGACATGTCATGGCTTATTTTCATAAGTTTATCTCGAATGTCTAAATAACCATCCTTTCTTCTGTTTTGACTCTGGATATCAATTGTCCAAGATCATGTCCTCTGAGACTCTTTACTATACCTGTCCATTCTGGATAAAGTAGAGTGTAACCCCAATAGGATATAAATTCTTCAAACACCAAGAACTAACATCCAAATGATTAGAAGTAGCATGCAACCATAGATTTTGACATGCAATTGATTAGAAGCAACATGCAACCACCAAATTCACCAAGAACTAACATGCAAATGATTAGAAGTAGCATGCAACCATAAATTTTTTCATGCAGCTGATTAGAAGCAACATGCAATCATTAATTATGACATGCAAGATCTGGGTAGTTGTCAAAATTGACATGCAAACTTCTACAACCACCAAATTCACCAAGAACTAACATGAAAATGATTAGAAGTAGCATGCAACCATAAATTTTTACATGCATCTGATTAGAAGCAATATGCAACCATAAATTATGACATGCAAGATTTGGGTAGTTCTAAAAACTGAAATGCAAGATCTGGGTAGTTGTCAGAACTGACATGCAACTTCTACAAACCCTCAGGCTAGCAAGATCATGGCTTTGATACCACTGAAATGCCCCTTTCCTAATTTTACATGATATTTCCAACCTCTAATCATATTTTCAAGATCAAACAACTAATATCACAAAGATCCACCAAATTTCTCAAGAAACCCCAAATCGGGTATGCCAGAAATTGTGCCAAAAGCTTCACAGCTTCACCTATTATTAATAAATCTAAAAGTGGACATTTTTAAAGAAATTTTAGTAGCACAAAATCCTACAAAATGACATTTCCAGATCCATATAGCCTTTACACAACAGTTCTCAAATGTAGGACAAAAACTATGCTCATCAGGCTCCCGAAATTAACACAAAAATGCCCGAAAACACCACAAAAACACTAATAATCTATTTCAGAAGTTTAATCACGTCCCAATACATATATTCAGCTCTATTTTAACACCTTAAAGTCTTAAATACATCAGCAACCCAAACTGATATGAAATACTCAATTGAAAACACCAAACTCATACAAAAAACACACCCGAAAACTCACAAATCTGCACTGTTTAGCACAAAGGCAAACTCTATATGAGCATTCACATGGAATGGCTTCAAACTCCCATCCTTAGCCTTCCTGGAAACCTACAAACTCCCGTTCTTGGGTCTCCCTGGAAACCTGCAAACTCTCGTTCTTGGGTCTCCTTCTCCACAGGTTTGGCAGCCTCTGAAGAATAACAAAGAATGAGCAAAAATCAAGTTTCGGAATCAGCCCAAAATGCCTCCAAACCCCTTAAAAGAGGGCATAACCGTAACTCACGTCCAAGAGAGGTTAATGAAACATATTTTAATAATAATTTTCATTTATTAGTCCAACGGTTTCCAAAGATTAACCCCCTTTTTTCGAAACTTCACTTTCTTTGGCCTGCCTACCTTAGCAAAGATTATTATTAGACAATAATAGATTTCCACAATCAGATAAAGTATGAAGATGCGCATTCTGGATTCTATTATGTGCCATTTTTTTGCATCAACGTTTCGAATCACACTCTGTGATTCATCATCAGGATATGAATAGCTGGAGGAGAAAAAATGTGATTCACAGAGTGTGATTCGAAACGTTGATGCAAAAAAATGGCACACAATTGAAAGATTATTATTTTTTAATTATTTGAAAAGGGGACATGACATCTTCATAAAGAAAACAATAATGTTGAATAATGACCAAATTCCACTTAAGCTTAGAGAAGATAGATGCAAAGAAAAAAGAAAAAGAATATACGAAGGCTCTTGCCCCCAAGTGTGAGACAAGAAACAAGATCCATAGAAGATTTTATAACCAAATCTTGAAGAAATTAACGATGAATCATAAGCAAAAATTTATAGCCATGCATAAAATGTTGACATCTAATATCCAACAAGAGGAACATAATGTCATGCTATAAAGTGAACACAATATAAAAAATGCTCAGAAAAGAGAAATCTATAGAAGATTGTATCATGAGAAGCATTAAGATAACATGCATGAAGTATACTTTTCTAAGAAAAAAACATGCAACTATGCATATAGTGAAGAAAACATACTTACAGACAAACATGTTCCATAAAACATTATCAATATATAGGAAGGCAAAGAAACAAGGTCATTATACTTCTAGAGAATATCTCATAGAGATAAGGCATCATACATAATAACAAATATTAATTTAGAAGAGATGTAAAAAATTTCTTCTCACATAAGTTTTGGAGGAAAAGCTAATGGAGAGAAAGAATAAAGGATCCCCAAAAAGGAAGAAAGAAAGAAACCTTGCCTGGTAGTGAAGGAAAAGGGAAAGAAACCTACTGGGAAATTTCTAGGGTACATTATATAAGATAATGGGGAATCTACTCCAATAAGTGAGAACAAAGACTAAGTGAAATCATGCAAAAATTGTAGCACCTCACATGTATAAGGAATAATATCCATTCAAGCCTTTTCTTTAACATACAAATGAAAATGAAAAACATCGACAATGTTGTGATCATAATAATAATGAAAGGGACAAGAAAAAACAAAATACAATCTTCAAGAGGTATAGGATATTTCTTTGGTTTGGCAACAACTACTCGAATATACACCTTCAAAGCCAAATCTTGACGAGTATTGTGATAATCAAGATCAAGAGTAGGTAAGAGAGGATGAAGAGGAGATCATCCAGAATATTCTTCTACTATATTAGAAGAAGAATATCCAAGACCATATTTATTCATCTTAGGAGACACATAAACATGATTTTTAAGATCTTATTCATTAATACCAAGTCCTAAGGAAGTTTAACCCTATTTAATAACCATGTGATAACCTTTAGGATAGTTATTTGTCAGATCTTCAATAGGAGGAGGTTTTCATTATAATCATGTGCAAAGGTGGTGTAAGGAATAATAACATGAGGAGGAACAAAAGGGGCCTTATACTTTCCCCTATTATGAGTAACAAAAGGAAAAATAGGCTCCTCAAGGAAGGTAGAAACATCCTCACCATGAACTAAATTCTAACCATGAACATATGTAGTAGAAGTGCTAGGAGAAGAGGATAATGAGGATTAGGAGGGTTAGGAGGAGGAGTGTCCTCCACTCAGGTTCTCACATAATCAAAAGTGGTAGTAACACAACCACATAAATACCTAAGCTCAAGTTTAAGAGAAGGAAAAGGCGTACTTGTTAACCTCATGATAATATAAGCAAGGAGAGTATGAAAAGAAAAAAACACTATAAAATGCATAAAACTCTCATAAACAACATAAATACTATAAAGAGATGCAAGAAAGAGAATGTTGAAAAAGATAACCATACACCAAAAGATCTTCATGTTGCAAGATGTATGCAAACCAAGAAAAAATAAATGTAAGATCAAACTCCAAGAAAAGAGGACATGTGAGTACACCAATAAATGTGTGGTAGGAAAATGTACGCAAACCCACCCTACATAAATAAAAGGGGGAATACCAAGATCCATCCCTTTTGATTAGACTTGATTGACATAAGGAGTATCAATGCAAAACCTATTAGAAAAAGGAATGAATAACTTAGATTTACTTCCCTCTCACCCCAACCTTAAGAGGATTTAGGTAAAGGTATGTAAATAAAGAAATGTTGAAATGGAAAATATGGAAATAGAAAGGAGAAGAGAATACTGTCTAAAACACAAACCTAAAAATACATTTTTGAATGATGTAAGAAGTTGGTGTAACCCAATATCTAGGTTGAAATCTATAAGGTGGAAAAAATCCAAAAATCTTTCGATGATCTATCAAGGGCCAACTCGATCTTCAAGGGTGTAGTGCACCCTTGATAATAGGTTTGCGACATTGATTCTAATTTCACAGTTCTATAAAAAGTGAAAAAAAGTATCCAAATTTGTAACTTGATCTCCAATTTGAGATTCAAAACCTACAAAACAAAGGGAATTATTTATATTTTATTTTTGTTGTGGGGGTGAGGGGGGTTTAGCTTCGTCAAACCTTGATTAAGGAATTAACCTTGAATTGAAATAATTGAAATTGAATGCTAGCAAGTAGTAGTGATAGATCGAACATGAAGCAATGTAAATCTACAAATATGCTCTTGAATTTTGAATGAATCAAGTATGTAAATGCACTAGCTTTGACTCGATGTCAAAAACCCTAGAAAGTAAATCAAAGTGAAACCAAAACCTTCTTCAATGTATGTGCTTAAAATCTATCTTTGTAGATCGTGTAGAAGATGCAACAAAGGATATTGAATGTATGAAGAGAGATCTTGAACAATTGAAAATGCAATAGAAGATTTAGCATAAACTCCTTCAATAGCTTAAATGTGTAAATCCTTGATCTTCAATGGAGGAAAACTTGAATGCCTTGAATTCTTGAAGAAGAACTTGAGAGCTTGATAAGTTGGATGCTTGAACACTTGAATTTGTAAATTTATGGATTGAGATATAAAAAATGGATCAAATGGAAAGTTTTATATAGAGCTCGGAATTAATCAACTCCCGTAGGATGACTAACCTAGAAGTTAACACCTAAACATCATGAAACAAGGGGGTGGCAAGAGACTTGACTGGGCACTAGTTGATGGCCTTTGCAAGAAATTTTACTAACAATTCCAACAATGTGGTGGAGGCTATGGCTTTATACTGGAGGCTAAGATTTGTTGTTAGTCTGGGGTGAAAAAACTATGCGATGAGGGTGGCTCAAAGATATTGTGGAAAAAATCAAATGGAATTTGCAACCATGTTGGTTTATCTCTAGCATCACTGGAGACATTTGGTCCCTTCGAACTAGCATGGAAAACTATAGCCTACAACACATCTACAAGGAAGGTAACATGTGGCAATTTCTTTGGCTAACTTGGGGTTACAAATCCAAGGAATAAGGTATTGCAGGAAATTTTCCTCTTTGCCTACTGAAATTCAAGCCCTCATAGAAAGAGAACAAGTTAATATACAAGGGGAATGGAATATACTTTTTTGTGAAGGTTTCATTATTGAAAACTTATAGCGGTGCTTACGTTTAAGCGGATGTCACTTTGATTTAAATTTAAATCAAATGATGAAAAGATGGAAGGACTTAAACAATTTCAATGTGACTTCGAACTTGTGTTTTAAAGTCATTATGATAATTACTAAGAGGAATAAAAATAGGATTAGTAAATATTTTGTAAGAAGAGTATCAAATTAAATTATTTATTACCTTTACACTAAATGTTTGGCTCAAATTAAAGAGCACATTTTGTGGAGGCAAGTTAATTGTATGATTCATATCAAGAAAGGATGTATAGACATATTACCCCATCGATGATGGGAAGAAAAATTCTCCACCACTTTGAGTTGTAATTATGGCATCTTAAATCACTCATATAACTAGAAATTCAAGCATTTTGGGAGTTTTTTTTTTTGTAAGACTATGTTGTTGGTTTAAGGGTTTGACCAATACTTTCAGTATGTAGTTGTCATAAGATTCTAGAAAGGGGTCTAAAGTGAGTGGTTACATGGTGAGGATTGAAACATCCAAAATTAAGGACTCTGTCAGAAAGCCTTGTACTTGGATAGCTTTGAAGGAAGAAATTTGGTTCCATTTATGGAAGCTTTGGCAGGACATGATGATAACTACTCTTCTCAATTTTTTAACTCTTAGATAGACACGAGGGTCCTATTAATGGTATCTATTACCAAGTGAATGAGGATATTATTGCTATGGCTATGGTGTTATCTAAAGAGTGAAGAAAGTGGCTAAAGTTATGAAGAGCCAACGAAATTCATAGGTGGGTTTAGTAGTGAAGAACTTTTTGAGCCTTTGGATGAGGCATGTCTTGTAGTAATAAAATATTTTTATTCTACATGATCTGTAAGATATAGTGATGTAGTTGAGGGATAGAAGGAAGAAGGCTAAAAACTATACTATCCTCCACCAAGAGCTTATCCTCTATCTCTTTGATCTTTACCTTGCCTTTTGTCTTCCCTAGTATATTGCTTTAGTGGATAACCAAGGCCAGAAGAATCCACCCAAAATTGGGGGTGGGGGCTATTCTATGACCCCCATTCCTCAATCATCCCCATCTTCCACTCCCTCTAGAAATTCCAAAAAAAACAAGAAAATTTTGGATGCAACTCAAGATACTGCCAAAAATCCTAAACTAGTATTCTCTATTGAAATTGATCGGGTTGATTCAGAAGAGGAGAATGATGGGGGTTGTGGGAGGTCAAGTAGACTAGCCAAGATTCATGCAAGGAAGAAACATATGGATAATATATAAATGGATACTAGAGAGGGAGAGTAAGGTTATGGAGCCAATGAGAAGAGGAAGTCAAGAAGAAAGGAGATAATGGTTAGAAAAAATTACGTTAGTAACAAGGAAGAAGCTAATGAGGAGGATATGGAGAAGGAGACCTAAGACTTGGAGGTGGGGAAGATAAAAAGATGAAGGAGGAAAGTTGTGACTCTACACATCTGATATTTTCACTATGAGCACCTTTGACTTCACCTCCACTATCCATCCTCTTACCCAAACTGGTAAAGATACTTTCTCGATGATTGCTACCTCTCCAATAAGGAATGAGAAAATAGAAAAGACATGGTTTGTAGTAACCCCAATGTTCTATAGGTTCATGATATGGTAATACCTAAAGAAAAATTTGTTGGCTACTAGGAGCTGGGCGAGACAGTAGGAGATTGAGGCTTTCAAAATTGAAATTACCATTCTAGGTGAGAGCTTCACAACATTGTCCAAGTTTGTGATGAAGGTGACTTATGTAGCAACCACCATGCTCCAACTGCTCCACCAGGAGGAGGAGGATGAAAGTCTCAACATAGAGGACTTAAAAAAACTATATGGATTCTTGGAAAATGATGGGGCCAAGGTCTCATTAGGGAAAAGTGGAAAGGAAAAGGCAAGAGTTTAAGCATTTACTATTTTATGTTTTATTTACTATGCTCTAGTTCTGATGAGATGTTCCAGTTAGTAACTTTTTAGATTGGCCAATGATGGCCCCTATGGACTTTAAAATATTTTTAAATAGTTGTAGTACATATTTTTTAGGTAGATAGAGATGGTATGTTAATACTTTAGGTATACAAAAGAACAATGCTCCAGTTGTTAGTAATTTTGCTAGTGTGTTAGATAAACACTTGTTTTGGCTGTGCAAGTTCATAGGGACCGGGTTTTTGATATTAAGGGATGGGGTTGTGAATTTTTTGGTAGTTTAGTTATTGGTTATCTATCATGAATGGTTTAACCATTTTTTTTTATAAGGGCCAACCCCCTTATTTTTTGGTAGCTTTAATATCAAAAACAACATTTTTCTTTATTTATTCTATAATGAAATTGATCTTTTATATTGGTTGATTGTTATAGGGGATTGATTTTTCAAGCTTCAACATTTTCACTATTTAAGGTTAATTAGTTGTTACCATGTAATGTTTGTATATTGAGAATGAAAGGTATCTAATGATCTCACTTGTAAATAAAATTTTAAAAAACTATTATTTTTCCAATTTATTTTAATATTATTATGTAAGATTGATAAAGAAGACATGAATATTCATAGATCCATGGAATATATATCTTAATTTACTTTCTATAATTCTCATTTTATATGCTTTAAATTTACTATTTTTATTTTGATCACAAACATTTTAAACTACATTGTTATGGCCAAATTATTAAAAATACATGTAGAAAATGAGGATGGAGTTTTTTTACGACTGGAATATGATGTTAGAAATTGATGTGGACATGATGTTGGATTACATAAAGCTTTTGAATAATGTTAGAGACTATTGGTAGCATTGATATTCCATAGACTATGTATCATTGAAAAGATACATTTGTGAAATCAATTTTATAATAGACCATCAATAGTAGAAGACTATTGATAAGTTTATCTTGCTTGTCCTTTTGATGATAAATGTTTCATAACTCACTTAGTATCGTACCATTTCATAAAAAAAATATAATTCAATTTGTCATTGAACTTCGGATGGTGTAAATGTATACAACCAAAAGGGAAAGACCTCAAACCTATTATACATTTGTGTGGTAGGAAAATAGAAGTAAATCTACCCTACATAAATTAAAGGGGGAATACTAAGATCCACCCCTTTTGATTAGATTTGATTGACACAAGGAGTATCAATGCAAAACCTAATAGAAAAAGGAATAAATAATTTGGTTTTACTTCCCTCTCACCCCCACCTTAAGAGGATTTAGGTAAAGATATGTAACTAAAGCAATGTTGTAATGAAAAATATGGAAATATATAGGAGAAGAGAATAAATTATAGAATACAAGTTACCTAAAAATCTATTGTTGGACGATGTAAGAATTCAATGTAACCTGAGATCTAGGATGAAAAATGTGAGGCACACAAAATTCAAAAATCTTTGATGATCTATGAGGGACAAAATAGATCATCAAGGGTGCAAGGTGCCCCTGACAAAAGGTGGGACACACTGATTCTGGTTTCATGGTTGTGTAAAAAGCCAAAAAGAGTATCCAAATTCGTAATCTATTCTCCAATTTGAGATCTGAAACCTACAAAAAAGGGAATTGTTTTTTTGTTTGTTCGGGGGAGAGGGGGGTTGCCTCAAGCAAACCCAAACTCAGGAATTAACTTTCAATTGAAATAATTGAACTTGAATACTTGCAAGTAGTAGTGATAGACCTACATGAAGCAATATAAATCTATGAATATGGTCTTGAATTTGGAATGTAATCAAGTATGTAGATGATATAGCTTTTACTCAACTTGAAAAGCCCTAGAAAGGAAATCAAAGAAACCAAACCCTTCTTGAATGCATGTGCTTGAAATTTGTCTTTATAGATCGTGTAGAAGATGCAACAATGGATCTTGAATGTATGAAGGGAGATCTTGAGTGTTGAAAATGCAAAAGAATATCTAGCATAAACTCCTTCAATAGCTTGACAATGTAATTCCTTGATCTTTAATGGAGGAAAACTTGAATGCTTTGAATGCTTGAAAAAGAGCTTGAGAGCTTGAGAACGTGGATACTTGAACACTTGAACTTGTGAATTGATGGATTCAGATATGAAAATTGGGGCAAGTGGAAGAGTTTATATACATAATTAACTAACTCCCATAAGCCAATTGACCTAGATGTTGATGCCTGAAAACCCTAGAACACAAGATCTAAAGAGGGGAGCCAAAATTAGGCTTCATCAAGGGACACACTACTCCCCTAATTGGCCCATCATGGGTAGACTATGCCCCTCATTGTTTAGGGGTGCATTGCACCACTAATTATTAGGTGCACAAACCCTTGGGGTTTTCTCGGGGCTCAAAAACATGTCTCGAGATCTAGAAATCAGGTTCAAATCCTAAGGAGATATTATTTTAGTACGAGGAGTAGATTCTAAGTGTATAGATAGATTAAAATGAGGGAGATAGGGGAAATAGATCCTTCCTTGAGCTTAACACCATGAAAATAAGAGCTTTAAAGAGGATCTATTATGTTTTATCCTGATTCCACCTAGGAGAAAGGACATAAAAGGGAAGAAGAAATGAAAGAGAGGAGGTTGATGATCTGACATTTAATAGGAGCTAAACATGTTGGCAATATGGCTAGGTAAGATGAATTAGTTTTGTCATTTATGGCAACATATATCACAAAATGAGATGACAAAATATACTACTAAAGATTCTATAGTCAGAGATAGAAAATTATCTAAGTGTTAGATAATTTTACTAGTAATGCAGAGATTGTTTATGGCATAGTGAAAGCTAAAGAATTATTTTTCATATGCAAAGTTTAGGGAAGGTATATCAAAGTATTGTGATGAACTACCTAAGTGCACAGGTTAGCACAGACAGTACAGACAAAGTTACAGGCTAAATACTAGTAAAGGCAATGTGTGTAGTAGAACAGAGTACAACAAAAGCAAAGGTATAAAGTACTAAGGAATTATTTTGGTCACAAAATAATTACTTGTGTTTGTAGGTACAACATCCTATATATTTACTCTAAGACTATGTAACGTGTGATTACATCAAGCCAACTACACAACAGTTTTGTGACGGAAATAGTATAAGTGAAGAGTTACTTTATTCAAAGTATGATGATGTGAGATATGTTATATATCTTAGAATGTAAGTATATGATGTATATGACATGCAAAGTTATATGAGAGGTATGTGATGTGAATTTTGATGTCAGATCAAGCTATGTGAAGTATAACAGTCAGTGATAAAGAGGTTTTTGTAACTATCTCATTTTTATAAAGGCACTATATTGTATAATTGCATGTTAGGGCAGTGGGCTCTTCTTGCATATAGTTTTAATTGTACTACCAATTCCTAATAGGGTTGAAGCAACTCCTAACAAGGTTGAGGCTTTTAACAGGGCCTAGTCCTCTAACAAGGACTGCAACACTATATGTATTCATAGACTCCTAATAGGGTAAGTCCACCAAAATGGTGTACAAAAAGTGAGGTATAAGTTGACACCTTTTTTCTGAAATTAGGTAAATTTGAACTTGGATGAGACATTTTAGGTTCATCCACTCAAAATTACAATATATGTAAAATATATAAATTGTAGCACTTTTAACCTACTTTCTAAACTACTAGATTTTTTACAAAATGGATAATATTAGGTGGATCAAAAGTTGTGCACACAAAAAATAGTTCCTAATTTTTAAAGAAAATATAACATAGTTATTTTTGTGTGCAACACAAAAGACATAGTTATATTTAGTATTTTGCATATCCCTTTGGTAGGATGATAGTTAAGATTCATATGCAAAATTTGTGTATTTTTTTGTAATTTTTTATGAGATTTTTTTTTTTGTTATGAATTATTGAACTAACTACATCTTGAAATTTTGGTACCTTTTCGTGTGCTGAGCATAAGTTGCATCAAAATATTCAAAAATGGATTGTTTTAAAAAAAAAGGTGTATAGAATCAAGTGTAGAACAATAATATATAATTTATTTTGAATTTGGTTAAGTATATCAAAAGTTATTAGAAAAATGGTAGACATATGTCTGTGAGGAATGTCAACTCATTGGTAAAAGTAGTTAAAGTTTGCATTGTTAAAATTGTCCAAAAATAGAAAAAATTGTATGGTTAGAAAGTTGAGATACGTGTAATGTTATGGTAGTAATTTTAGAGATACTTACTTCACCATTAGAAAACGTGATGAATACAAAGATGAGAATTCATCTTAGAAGATGAAAAAACATCTAAGGGAAAGAAAATGGAGGGAAAATAGTCTCCCAAGCCTTTGAGTCATTTCTCTATGCTATCACCAAGCCATAACCAGATTGGGTCTCTAGGATTCAAATAACCCAATCGGGTTATGAAAATGAAAAAGCACATTCAAAACTCGGTCAAGTTTTGAAGAAATAAAAATAGGCTTTACTTTGGAATCCATAACTTTCACATACGGAATCCGATTGACTCCGTTCAAAATACATTGGAAAGATATTGAAGAGATCTGCAACTTGATGTAGATAAATCAATCCTATGTTATAAATTTTTATTTTCCATCAATTTGAATTAAGCATTGTCTAAAAAAAGTAGTCATTGTTTTCCAAATACATAATCAATAGGTAAACATGAATGCTAACATATTTTTAATTCTCTCTCTCTCAAACACACATACACATGTTCCCTCACTCACTAAATTAATCCTAATATATCTCTCTTACTAACTCCTAACCTCTCACATTCTTTAACTAACTCCTCACCTCTCTCTCTCTCTCTCTCTCGCTCTCTCTCTCTCTCTTTGTGGTTAACTTGTTACCCTTAAGCGTCATCTCTCTCTCTCAGTAATCCCTAAGTCCCCTCTCTCTCGCTAAACCCTAAAATCTCTCTCTCTCTCTCTCTCTCTATATATATATATATATATATCACTCTCTATGTCCATGTCCAATATCCTCTCACTCTCTCCATCATATCCCCTAATCTCTCTCTCCATCACTTCATATTTCTCGCTCTCTTATCATATCCCCCCCGCTCTCTCTCTCTCTCTCTCTCTCTCTCTCTCTCTCTCTCTCTATATATATATATATATATATATATATATATATATATATATATATATATAGATATATATCCATCTCTCTCTCATTGCCTCACTCCTATCCTATTCTCTCCATATTTCTCACTCTCTAGATATCCATGTCCAATCCCCTCTCACCCTATCCATCCTATCCCCTAATCTCTCTCTCTCTCTCTCTCTCTCTCTCTCTCTCTCTCTCTCTCTCTCCTCTCCTCTCCCATTCTCTCTTCTATCCCATTCTCTCCATATTTCTCACTCTCTCTATCCATGTTTGATCCCCTCTCACTGTCTCCTTCCTATTCCCTAATCCCTCTCTCTCTCTAACCCCTTACCCATCTCTCTCTCTCTCTCACCCCTAATCCCTAACCCCTCTCTCTCTTTGCATGAAGTTCCCATTTCAAGAATCAGAGGACAGGGAGATAGAGATATGGGTAAGGGGTTAGAAAGAGATTTGATTAAGAGAGTAGGGATAGGAAGAGGGAGAGGGGGTGGGATGATGTGTGTGTGTGTGTGTGTGTGTGTGTGTGTGTGTGTGTGTTAGGGGTTAGGATGAAGAGAGTGAAAGGGGATTGGACATGGATAGAGAGAGTGAGAAATGTGGAGAGAGAGAGAGAGAGAGAGAGAGAGAGAGAGAGAGAGAGAGAGAGAGAGAGAGAGAGAGAGAGAGAGAGAGAGAGTTTAAGGTTTAGTGTGAGAGAAGGGGCTTAGGGATTACTTAGAGAGAGACAACACTTAAGGGTAACAAGTTAGATAAAGAGAGACAGAGAGGTTAGGAGTTAGGAAGAGAGATATATTAGGTATTATTTAGTTAGTGAGTGCGTGTGTATGTGTGTTTAAGAGAGATAAAATTTAAAATATGTTATCATTCATGTTTACTTATTGATTATGCATTTGGAAAACAATGACTACCGGTTTTAGACTATGCTTAATTCAGATTGATGGAAAATGAAATTTTGATGACATAGGATTGATTTATCTACATCACATTGTAGAGCTCTTTAATAGATTTCCAACACATTTTGAATGGAGTCAATCAAACTCCAGATGTGAAAGTTATGGCTTCTAGAGTAAAGCCTATTTTTATTTCTTCGAAACCCAATCGGGTTTTGAGTAACCCGAATGAGATTTGAATTGGTTTTTCATCCTTAAAACCTAATCGGATTTTGTTTTTTTATGTATTTTGGCCAAGCTTGGTAACCAAGCTTGGCCGCTTTTTGAAATTTTAAACAACTTGGTGGGGTTATTCATAACTTGATCAGGTTATTGACGTTTTGGGGGTTTTCTTGTGTGGTCTCCACTAAATTGTACGCCATCTTAGTGCACACACCCAATAGGGTAAATATCCTTAACATGATTCTTTTATTTAGTGGATCATTTTGTGGGTACCATCCCCATCAGGGTTTTCCCTTGGCTAGGTTTTCCCTAGTTAACAAATAATGGTGTTATGAGTTCTCTCTATGTATTATTTTATTTACTGTTCAAAATTATTGGCTTACTTTCATATGCATGTTATAAAGTAAATAATAATATCTAGTTATGGGCAAAAGTTTGTAGAATACTGATCCCCCCACCCCCTCTTAGTATTATCTATTTCTAACAATTGGTATAAGAGATCAATTACTTAGAATAGGCTTAAAAGCTTGAGTAAGATCCCTATGGATATGGAACAACTAAAAAGAAATCTTGAAGAAGCCCTTGTGTAAATTGATCTTCTTATAGAGGAAAGAGACAACCTGAAAGATAGGTATGAAGATACAAAAGCTTACATTGGTAAACTGGAAAAAAAGAATTTAAAAATTGATCACCTAAAGTCTAGAAAGGAATCAAAAGAGCATATTAGTGACAGTGATGAAATAGGAACCCTCAAGAAAGAAAATGAGATCTTGAAACATGAGTTTAAAATTGTTGAAATTAAGTTGACTCTTAAGAAGGATGATAGTAAGATTGAACCAAATCTGAAATCTGAAAATGTAGACCTTAGATCCCATCTAATTCAAGCAACATATGAATTATATTCTATAAGAATAGAGCATGCAAATTTAGAAAAATGCAATACCATTGTGAAAGGAGAATTAACACAGGCTAAACAACAGTTAGAGAAAAAATATTTCAATAGTGAGAAAATTGATGAGCAATTATTTTTCCAGAGATCCTCTTATGACAAGATAGCTCTTGATATCTTATTTGAGAGAAATCAACCAAGAAAACTAAGGTTAGGAAGGAATCAGATTCAATTGTTGAAACACCTAACCCAAAAGAAATTGATCATAGTAGGATTGAATCAAGTATATCTACAAAAGTATCTAAAGAAGTTGAGCAAGTTGATCTATCTAAGAAACATGATGAACCTAAGTAAACAAAGCAAGTTCATCCACCTAAGGAGGCTAGATATGAATTTAGAGGTAGACATTTATTATGCAATGAAGTTGGTCACATGAAGAGAGATTGCATAGGTAAGTCTTTTAAACCTGTTACTAATTTCTATTGTTATAATTGTCATGTTTTTGGACATTCAGCAGTAGATTTTAAGAAACCTAAGTTTGATAGTAATAAAGGAAATAGTAGACTATTTAGGAATAGTAACCTTGCAGGTAATGAAAGAAGGAGATCATAAAGAAAATCCAATGATGGAGAGAGACCTAATGGAGCAAGGAACTAGATTGTATGTTACAAATGTAACAATCTTGGACACATTCCAAGGAATTGCAGAACACTAGATTATCAAGATGGAACCAATCAAAGAAGGAATGCACCATATGTCAGTTATGCAATAACTTTGGACACACAATGAAAATTTGAGAATGGATAGAAAAAAATTCAATAGTAATCCTAACTATAGAGGGAACAACAATAGAAATGATAGAAATGATAATGGCAACACTAATAGTCAGAAGGAAGCACTCAAAGAGCATGTTGAAGAATTCAAGGAAGTATTTGTGAAAGCAAATAATCCAAAAAGTTCTCATACATTTTTAGAAGAACAGTACTTTGATGCACCTAATGAGAGATTGAAGTCAAAAATTGTGTGTAATTCATCATATTTGAATTAAACCCTTTTATCAAAGATGGAGCATTAGAAAGATGGAATAAATGTTAAAAGACAAGTTAAGAGTTGTGAAGTTGAAAAAGGGTAATAAAGGCCCTAAGGAAGCTTTGGTTAAGATTGCAAGTCATTTGGAAATCAAATAAAGAACAAAGACAAACAAGTTTACTAGTTAATAGAATAACAGTTTTACAAATTTTGGTAGATGTGCAATTAATATGAAGTTGGATTTGAAAGATTTAAAGGATGTGAATGAGATTATGTGTATCATTCGATCGTGCAAAGATTTTAGGAGCATTTTAGAGAAATTTGACAGTGAGTAAAGGTGAAATTGAAGCGTTCAGATTGCGAAGTTGAAAGAGCCCTAGTTTCACAAAATTTAGGCATTTTGTGAAGTTTCTAAAATATTTGAATCAGTTGAAATGGTGAATCCTATTTATTTTTATGTGAGTGAGAGGCCAAGATATGTATTTAAGAAGCATCTGTTCATTTCCAAAGTGGATGACCCCTTAGGAGCATTTTTGCAACTCCCAAAAAATGTTCTTCATGTAGAAGATATCATGTCATATATTCATTGTAAATTTGAGAACATTAGAGAGAATGGTATACATAAGGATCTAGACCTAGGGTGCTAGGGTGACTTGTCGTTGAGACAAGTTCACACACTTAAAAGAACTGAATATTGTAAACCACATGTTCTTTACGAACTTTGATAACCATGAATGGACCATAATTATTCTTAGTCACATTCAAAAAGGAATGTTTTGGATTGGAGAGGTACCTATCATGATTGACAGTGATATGATACATAGGTTATTTTGTCTATGCAATGAGGGCATAAACCCAATTAATGAAAAAAAATGTAAGAAAGATTGTAGTGACAAATCTAAAGACTAAATAATATTACAAAAAAATGAGGATATACATAATTAAGTAGATAGACGTAATACTGATCAGCAAGATTATAGAGTACAAGATGAATTATAGTTTGAGATTGAACTCTATTCCTGTTGGTTTCCTACATGTAGCATATATGATGATAGTTGAAAGAGAAAAGGTTAACATGTGCAACATATTGAGACACTAGTTACTGGATAACATTGAAAATCTTAAGAAGACTAGAAGTTCATTATTTAGGTTTGAATCATTTTTTATTCACCTATTATTCCTAGTAATGAGACAATTCTCTAGTATTCCTGATAGGGAATTAGATAAAATGAAGACAATCAGAAGATAATCATATAATGGTGTGTCACCATTATAGAAGACAATTAGAAGAAAATTTTGTGGAAGATGTTAGAAAAATGATGAGAGAATTCTAATCTACGATGAAGTAGAGGTATAAGATAACACCTTCACTTGTAAAGAAGACAATAAAAATAAAATATTGTGGAAGATATCAAAAAAATGATGAGAGAATTCTAATCTACGATGAAGCAGAGGTATAAGATACCACCTTCACATGTAAAGAAGTACAAAAAGGACATATGCTTCATGGTTGAAACAGATGTGACCTGCATGGAAGAAATTGTACCAAGAGTTAAGTTTATAGACCCCGTGGGTTATGAATTGAATAAGGAAATCATTGAAGGGTATGTGAAGATCATTCTCAAATTTGAGGAGGACAAGGACACTCCTAGATGGGGAACTTGTGCGGAAAAGATTAGAGAAGTAGAGAGAAAGCTCTATAGAAAAGAGATCAAGTAGAGTGTTGAGAAGAAGATAGAATCAATTCTTAAAGAATCAAGAATGACAAGACAAGACCTCAATGAGATTAAGGTCTTGGAGATGAAGGCTAGTGGAAAATCTATGGTATTGGTAGCTACTCCTATTACCATAGCAGCACCTTTAGAGGGAGTGACAGTAGCAAGATTTACTTCGCAGATACCTACTGTATGCCTATAATGTGGGCACACTTCTATGAGTCATTATATCCAAGATTGCTAAAAAATGAGGTCTTGAATGGCAGCTCATAGCTCTCTATTCATGGAGTGCAAGGGTCTGCAATAGAGGCCCTCAGTTTGACCTAGTTTGTGCCCATGCAAGTACACCATGAAACAAGAGATTCAAAGATCCAAAATGCATGCAAATGGAGATGAAAACTAATCTATATGGTAACAATGCAATACTAATCTATGAAAACAAATATAGATCTAAGCTAATGTGAAAATGCATGGATGAAACCTCATGATGGAAGCCATGGATGCAAGAGAGAATAAGACAAGAAGATAGAAGTTTTTCACAAGAAGCTTTAGTATTCAAATTCCTTCTCCAAAAATTGCTCTTCAAACCTGCATCATAACAGTAGAATAATTGTGGATCTCAAAAATGAGGAGAGGGCTCTCCCTTATTAAAAAAAATGTGGAGGTGGGAAGTTTCTCACAACCAATGTGGGACAATAGAGTTTGATCCATGTGAGAAAAAATTCCACCAATGAGAAAAGAGGAGAAGAATTAAATGAGGGAAGCAAAAAGGAACTTATTTAATTTTTATTTATTTCATTTCCTTTTTAAGTGGGGATTTATTTAATTAAAAGGGAGCAAGTTCTTTTAATTAAATAGGAAATATTTAATTAAATTAAAAGAGGGGTTTTCTCTTAATTAATTAAATATGGATGAATTTAATTAAAAGAGAAGTTTTCTTTTAATTAATTGGGGACTTATTTTATTTAATTAAAAGGGAGATTTTCTTTTAATTAAACAAGACTTAGGATAAAATGATCAACCTTAGAAAAATAAATAATCGAATTTGATCAAGAAAATTGATTTGAATTGATTTAATAAAATATTGCAAACCATTGATTAGGGAAATTTGATAAATTGAATAATGGGGGCCCATAGTCTAGACGACCATTTTAGGGTGCATACATTTGCCCCTCTTTGACTAATGTGTGATGCATTTGGGAACACATGAAGTCAAAAAAAGAAATTGAAGTGTGAAGTCAATTTGGGATCACAAAACAACCCAGATGTATGGTCGATCCAGGAACACATTAGGACAAAGAATACAAATAAATTTTTGACTTGGAAAAGTTGAGGATAAAATTGATAAAAGTGAATCAAGGATTAAAGTTGATAGGTACTGCCCCCTTGTGATCAAAATTGAATTGAGATAGAGGAGAAACAACAAATTGATCAAATTGATCAAATCAAACTAAAGATAAGGTTCTTGCTATAAGATGAAAGATATAAGAATGACATAACAGGGGTAGATCATCAAGCATGAAATATAATGCCCCAAAGTTGATTTAGAAGAAAAGAAGAGGGGTAAAAGAAAATGGAAGATAGAAGTTTGGAAGATATGGAAAGAAATAGAAAGAAGAAAATAAAATTTGTCCAAGAAAGAGAAAGCTCCAAAATCAATCAACTGTTTAAGATAGAAATTTCCATTGAGATCATGAAAGAAGATAAGGAAATAAAGATCAAAACATGACCATGGTTGATTAAAAGTCCACTTGAAAGATGAAGGGAAAACCCTCTCAAACTCATTATGTAGCCTAAAAATGCAAACTAACATAAAGTCTAATAATGCAAGCTACATGAAAATGCAAAGGTGTACTTGCAAAAGAGCAACTGTAACATAGGATTTTGTGTCCATCATTCAATAGAGAATGTAAAGGAACTTATTTTCATCATTGGGCCATTATTAACAGATATCAAAAAATAATACAATCATCACTAGTCACAAGCGCAACTATGAAAATATGAATGTGATTTATATCAGATCCGAATGTGGAAAGATTCTAACATAAGCATCAAAGATATAAAGGTCAAGATGACTGCAATGTTAGCTTACCCAATTTAATGTAGCAAAACCATGCTCGCATCAAGGCATAGATGCCAGGATGACCATAAGAATGGTTATGCAAAAATAGTCAAGGATGATGCCTCAAATCTCCTAAGTGTTTCAAGGGGACAACAAGAGACACTCTAAAGTTTCAAGACCACACCCACAAGCAGAAAACAAATAAAAACATGCCCCATGCCCCAAGTCCTCTAGTTATGCATCTTGGAGAGACTTATTAGACAAAGACACTCAACGAAAATCAATAACAGTCAATACAAAAAGAAAAGATCATGACATAAGTCAAGCATTAAGTGTTTGTGTTTAAAAATTTAAGTGTGTTAACTAATATTGAGTTATGAGGATAAGGATCAAATGCTTGTAAAAAGGGAAGATCACATGACAAAATTGGGTAAGACCATATCGATAAGTGTTGAAAAACACTCGATGTCAGGGGTTGTATTAAAACATACAATTGGGGTGGTGTTAAAAAACACCATTTGTGAGGTGTCCTAAAGACTAACACATACAAGAGACTAAAGCTAACACAGTTATGCCCCCTAGACAAAGACCAATTCCAAACCAAGGCATGATGGAGAAAGGCTAAGTGTCGAGGATGCACAGTAAGAAATAGGGGTGCAAAGGCCTCAAGTAGCACCCGTTTCTAGGTTTTTACCACTTGGATTTTTTTAATTTTTTTTCAGGACTTTTTATATATTTTTTTTTGTATTCTTACTACCAAGGCACTTGTTTCCAGGTTTTCACCAAGGCACTTTTTCTTTTCTTTTTTTGAATTTTTTTGTCTTTTTGGAATATATAATTTTTTTGGAGATACATCAAAGCGCTTATTACTAAGATAATCATTTTTTCAGGACATTTTTCAATTTTTAGAATTTTCACTATATATCATTTTTTTGTAATTTTTTCAAGATCAATAAATATGTACAAAGATGCCCCCAAACAAAAATAAGGACCAAAATCTCAAGCAAGATCACATTGTGTAGTTCCAATATCTAGCAAGGTGGAGGACAAGAGTGATTAGTAAGCTGGTGGAAGAAATGAAAGACAAGAGAATGAAGGAGAATAAAGGGAAGAAATCATCAAGGGAAAAATTGTCATGTAAAGCACATTTGGACAAGAAATGAAAGGAAAACATAGAATAGTTTACGAAATCATAATGTAAAAGTGGGAAAGATGCAATCCAAAGGAGTAGAGATGTCAAGAGGCTTCATAGCATTGTATTTTACTCTTTTTTTATTAGATCAAGACCAAAGGGGTAAATGGGAAAAGGATAGTGAAAGACTAGAATGAATGGAGGAAAATAGATATGAAGGGTAAACATGAAATGAATGAAAACAATATCATCATAATATAGCTCACAAGATAGCCAAATGTTTGTGTATAGGTCAACATTGTCAAGATTAAAGAGAGAAGACGAAATGGATGAAAGATGTAGAAGAACTACACTTGATGCCTGATTGTCAGGTTTTCATCATGGTACTTATCCAATGTGCCACAAGGGAGTGGTTTTCACCATAGGATGAATTTATTTCTCTTTACTTTTGCTACCAAGGTGCCTGATTACCAGGTTTTCACCAAGGCACATTTTCAAATTCTCATTTTTGTCTTTCTTTTTTACAAAAACATTTCAATATTTTTGAATTTTTTGAAAGAAGTCAAGCTTTTTAGATAATAATCCTTGAAAGTTTGAACCATGGCATGCAAAGGAGTTGAAATGATATGCTCAAAGATGTTGATAGGGAAAGGAAGATGGAAGACAAAAATGGAGGATATGGCTTTATGCAAGGAGAGTGAGATTGGAAAATGGAAATTAAGGCAAGATCAACATCAACACACACCTTGAAGGGTGGTGAGAGGATGGGGAAAATGTGAATGAAGAAATACTTGAAGGAATATGGTGGGTGAATAGAAGAGGTTGTGGTTTAGGCACATGGAATGGAAGAATGCTTTTGGAAGAAGATAAAGTGGAATTCTTCGAAAGCTTGAATGTCAACTTCAATTGTTGTTCAACATTAGACTCTCTGAAGAGAGACTTTGGAATCCATATAGCCGTAGGCCTCCTTTCATTTCTTTTTGATGATTTAGAGATAATATCTTCAATGATGGATTTTGGAACCCATACTTGTTTTATAATTTTTTTTCTTAGATATCTCTTTTGACTTTATGCCCCCATGTCGATTAGAGGAGACTTGGTGGTCTTCTTTTTTATATGGATTCTTAAATTGCTTCTTTTTCTTGTATTGAACATTCAGGTCACTTCCAAAAGACTTGGGACTTGTGGAAGAAAAGGATTCAAGGATATGCATCTACGTTGATCTTGAGGAAAGATAGGAGAGGGAGGGGCATAAGGACCTAAGATGGATGAAAAATTAGGAGAGTTGGGAGGGGAACGTGAAGGGAAATAAGGACCCAAGATGGAAGGAAGACATGAATCATTTGGTATTGGTGGGGGAGATCCAAGGATGGATTTGGATGATGCAAAAGGGTAATCAATAAGTTCATCAACATCTATATGACAATCAAAGACATCAACATCTTTAGAGTGAGCGTTAGGATTTTCAATACGATCGTGAACATCTTGAATAGGAGCAACTTCTTTGATAGGAGTACTTGAAGCTTGAGAAGACTTAGGAAGAGTAGAAAGTGGAAGGGAACATGGAGTGGTAGAACAAGAAGATGGAAGACTTTGATCTTGACAAGGATCTTTGGATAGCATAAGTGTAGAGTTTTTCTCTTGACTTTTAATAGGCTCAACATTGGAAGTAACAATGCTATTTTTAATAACCTTAATGGAAGTATCATCTTTGGAAGGTGCAACTGTATTAAGGTCATTTTTATTGTCAATAAGCTCATCGATGTAAGTAGTAGCTTGATCTTTCTTAGGAGAAGACTTAAGACATGGTGTAATGAATGAGGAAGGGCACAAAGGATCAAAAGAACCATGAAATGGATCAGAGATATCGTGAAAATAATTGGTTGACATGGAGGGTTCTTGATCTTGATATTTCTTTATCATTTTTAGAGTCGCCTTGACATGAAGCCACTCCTAAGGAAAAGGAAGCATGTTGGAATTATATGGAAGACTTTGGAATAGATGATGAAGGACTAGCTGAAGTAGGCATTATAGCACATAAAGGCTTAGGATCTTTAGGTTTAGCATTATCAAAAGTATTTGTAGCCAAGTGAAGGTTAGCTTGAGTTTATTTAAGAGATAGCCCTTGAGGATAACTATAGGGAACTGAATGAAAAGCATTAGGATATTTGTTGCATGAAGGATTGGTAGAAGATTTGAGAGACTCAAAATATTTAGGGGATGTATGGATAGTGGAGGAAGAAGAAGATGGAAGGGGAGCATCAAAGGACAAAGCTTCAACATTAACATGATCTTGCTCAAGAGTTTAATCTTTATTTTCAACATGAGGGTTCTTAGAAGAGGAACTCTTATGCCATTGATGTTTTATTTCAGCACAAAAAAATGCTTTCTCTTCCTCAAAAAATGCAGATTTATCATTTAGATATTGTTCACAAAATTTATCAATGTTATTTTCAAAATTTCATTCATATGGCTTACCATCAATATCTTTCCATGACTCATCCCCTTTAAGCATAAACATAGGACTAGGAGGACTTTTAGGACGCATATGAATATAATAGTCACCATCATCATAATCATTGTCACTATAGGCATTATAGATAGGCATATCACAAGACTTTTTCATGTTGTTCATTATGGTCTATCTCAATAAGAGGAATACGACTCTTGGTAGAAGTAGAAGAAGAATGATATCGTGAAGAAGAGGTAGGTGAAGACCTACATGAATGATATTTAGAAGAATCATGGTAAGACTTGGAATATGAAGAATGTGAATGATACTTAGAAGAATCATCATAAGACTTAGAAGATGAAGAATGTGAATGATATTTAGAAGAATCGTTATAAGACTTAGAAGATGAAGAATATGAACGATATCTAGAAGAATCATGATAAGACTTAGAAGATAACGAACATTTGGAAAATAGATATTGTGATCTGATCTTGTGTATGATCCTAGCAAGAACATTTGATTTCTTCCCTTTTTCAATCATTTTTGTCACAAGGTTAGCATCCATATATCTATTGTAGTAACAACTTTTTTTAAATTGAACAAGGAGGTCGAGTTCATCTAAGCTCAAATGAGGATCCCTAACAAGATATTCAAGATCCATGGTTCTAGAAGAAGAAGAATCAAGCATGGAAGAAGAGAAATGATGAATAGAAGAAGGTAGACTATATGATAATAGGAGGAAAATAATCAAGAAGACATGAAGAAGAGGAAGAATGAAAATGGGAGATTAGAAAGACATGGAAGATGAAGAAGAAAGAGGACCAAGAGTCATTTTGTGAAATTTGATACCATTTGAGTTCATTTGAATGTTGAGAAACATGTAATAGCACTTGTAACCAACTTGAAAGAAAAGGTACTAGTTGATAGGATAACCCTAAGAAATGTTGGTACCAAACTAGGATAGTAAAAGCACTCACTTGTCCAAAAGAGATGTGATAAGATAGAATTTTGCAATAGGCATTAACCAACACTATCACAGAGGTGCCCACAACTTTGGGTGAATACCCTAGCACATATGGACTAGGAGGATAAATTATCCAAATTTTAATTAATTAAAACTAAATTTTGATGAGAGTGGATGGACATGAGATTACTGAGACTCTCCAAGTGTAATATCAAAGAATCCAAGGTATATCTTTCTCAACAATGTCTCTTGTGAAATCAATGATTACTCATTCAAGGGGTCAAAGGAAAATAACCCAATGTGCGAACAAGCTTCTAACAATGGAGTAAATAGACTAATCTGAATTGGATCAACCTTGGGAAATTTCAAATAATAAGACAACAAATTAATTGGATCGCGAAGACTTGACTTAGGAACTTAGATTTTGTTCGTTTTAAATGTCTAACTAGATGTATCAATATATTTTTAATCATGAACCAAGCACACAAGACAACAATTAGGGATTTCAAGCAAATGTCTTCATACAATGAGTAAGGGACAAAGCAACCTTGCACATGAACAAGAATAGTGTCATAGTATCAACCCAATCCCTAGAACCACTACTTTGTATGTTCTCAAAACATTTTCCAATCATGCACATAGTCCTAGAAAAGAAAATTTGGTAGCACTGTGGTTCTTAGTAATGTTCAACTCTACAGCTTTTGCAATCTAGAGTGGGTGAAATCCAATCTTGGCGCAGTAGGGTTTTGACATATTCTGAGAATTTAATCAATCAGAGATACTGAGGAGATCTGACAATGCAACAAAAGACTACACCTGTGAAGATTTCTCCCACAAAGAAATTTATATAGCGGTTGCTACTACCATGTAAAAAATGACTATTACCACTTGAGGTACCATCCACGTGGTTGACCCAATAAAGGGAATGTCCACTATGGTTTAACCCTCTCTAATCAAGGAAGACTCACAAAGTTGTACCACATGGGGACTTGGTTTGGATTCAAGGGTTCCAATTTTCTCATGTGCCCAAAAGGGAACAGAGCATACTCCTCTAGTCTCTTCACCTTATCCAAATATAGAAAACAAGATTCTTTAACACGCTAATTTGAAATTACCTTGCCAAATTTTTAGAAAATCCAACAACAAACACCACCAATCTCAAAAGAGAAAGTACTAATGGATGTTGAGGAAAACTCCAAGCGGAATAGTGAGATAATAACAAATATCCTTCCCTACCTACAAGGGGATCCGTCATCAAGAGGAACTTCATATGTAAAGCAAGCGAATGAAGCTTAGTCTCTCAAGACCTCCAAAATAGTATTCATAGGGCCTAATTACTATGTGAAATACAGATGCATGAAAGCAAATCTAGATCCAATTTTAGAGCACAAAATAAAGTGTGAATCTATGAAAGCATGCAAAAGCACTCAAGCCAAACACATGAGAAAGTTCATTTTACTTCCAAATCTAGATTTTATAGAGATCCAAAAAAATACCTAGTAATCCTTGTAATGAGTCTTTTCTCTATTGTACCTTTAATTAACGCTTGAACACTCGCTTGCAATGAACAATGCAACAAACAAAACAAGCAAACACGAGATATACAATATATATCCAACTTATGAAAAACTAGGGTTAGATTTGAAAATATGATTTTTAAAAGTGATAATAATTAGAAAATAACTCAAATGAAAGCTCAAATGATGCATTGATCCATTGTAAAAATTAAATACAAGCTATTTATTAAATTTCATTGTTAAATTAATTTTTGACCTAGTCATCAATATTGGACCTATATGATATGAAATTGGATCCAAAACCCTAAATGAAAAAAAATTACTCGTATCAAAAATTAGAGAGCTTTCCAAAAATGTTAGAATCTTGAAAATATCTTTTCATTTGTGCCCTAGGGAGCCATTTTGTCAAAACAGACTAGGTTTTGCAAATCAAATTATTGAGCCCTAATATGATCTTTGAAATCAAAACACAAAGAACCAAATCTATTTAGAATTCAGAGAGCTTTCCAAAAATGTAGACTTTTCAAAAAGATTCACTAATTTTATCCTTTAAATGATTTTTCATTAAAAAATAAAGAAAAATTTAATTTTGAAAATTAGACTAAAGATTTTCAGATATGGTTCCACCTTGCAAAAAACAAATAAGATCAAAATACCCAACCATTTTCGAGATATGGTCAAATCTTTTAGATCTAGGGTTTTTTTGTCTCCAAACAAATCTGCACAAGGGGGTTAAATCTAAAAATGTCCAAAACTAGCAAATAAAGGTGGGTTGCCCCATGGTGGGTGCCAAAAATGTATGCCTAAAATGTGGGCATGCATCTATGAGTCATAATATCCAAGATTGCTCAAAAATGAGGTCTCAAATGGCGGCTCATAGCCCTCTATTCATGGTGTGCAAGGGTTTGCAATGGAGGCCCTCAGTTTGACCTAGTTTGTGGCCATGCAAGTACATCATGAAATACGAGATTCAAGGATCGAAAATACATGCAAATGGAGATGAAAACTAATCTATATGATGACAATGAAAACAATGCAAGAAAGGAATGTAATAACAATGCAATACTAATCTATGAAAACAAATATGGATCTAAGCTAATGTGCAAATGCAAGGATGAAACCTCATGATGGAAGCCATGGATGCAAGAGAGAATAAAACAAGAAGGTAGAAGTTCTCCACAAAAAGCTTTAACATTCAAATTCCTTCTCCAAAAATTTCTCTTCAAACCTGCAACATAACAATAGCCTAATAATGGATCTCCAAACCTGTAGCATAATAATAAAATAATTGTGGATCTCAAAAATGAGGAGAGGGCTCTCCCTTATAAAAAAAAAATATGGAGGTGGGAAGCTTCTCACAACCAATATGAGATAATAGAGTTTGATCCATGTGAGACAAAATTCCACCAATAAGAAAAAAGGAGAAGAATTAAATGAGGGAAGAAAAAAGGAATTTATTTAATTTTTATTTGTTTCATTTCCTTTTTAAGTGGGGATTTATTTAATTAAAAGGGAGCAAGTTCTTTTAATTAAATAGGAAATATTTAATTAAATTAAAAGAGGGGTTTTTCTCTTAATTAATTAAATGTGAATGAATTCAATTAATAGAGAGGTTTTCTTTTAATTAAATGGGGACTTATTTTATTTAATTAAAAGGGATATTTTCTTTTAATTAAACAAGACTTAGGATAAAGTGATCAACCTTTAAAAAATAAATAATCAAATTTGATCAAGGAAATTGATTTGAATTGATTTAATAAAATATTGCAAACCAGTGATTCAAGAAATTTGATAAATTGAATAATGGGGGCTCATAGTCTAGGCGACCATTTTAGGGTGCATACACCTATTGCTCCCTATGCTGCAGTTTCACAAGTACAACCCACAATTGTACAACCTTTGAAGAAGTCTGATGAAGTGGAGGTACAAATTGTAGAAGACAAATCATCTACTCCTCCGGCTAAGAGAAAGTCAGAGAGACTAACCAAGGTGAAGCAAGAGGATGAGTTACCTAGTAAGAAAAGGACCAAGCAACTATCTACTGGCCCTAGAAAGAGGAGAAAGACTCTGCAAATGGTTGAATTAGATGAGTATGATAAATCTAACGATGAAGACAAACCTAATTAAAAGGTAGTCTGTGAAGTAAGAACTGCCACAGGAAAGAAGCCTTGGAAGCCAAAGATAGAGAACTTGAACACGCAAATTATTAATGATAATACTTTCATTTAGTTGAATAAGTTCTATGGCATGTATACTAATATGGATGGAATCCAATTAGAGAACGTAGTAGTAAGAAATATGTTTATTAAGAATAAGAGATTTGAAGATGTTCATAAACACATTCCAAAGGATTTATATAATAGATTAATTAATAGAAGAAGAAGATTCATTGGTGAGGATAAGAAAATTAGAGAAAACATGATCAAGAAACTTTGTGAAGTTAATAGTGATGAAGACTTGCAAGACATATTGAAGGTAGTCGAGCCCTTGCTAAGGAACAAAAGAAGACACATTCTTTTGATGGGAGGAAACTTTGAATAAGTAAATAGAGAGACTGAAGAAGCTATAGTCAAATATATGACTTTTGTACCAAAGGAAGAGAGTGTGAAGTTAAGGGGAGCCAACCATGTATCTGTTGAAGTGAGTACTCCACCATCAATGACAGTAGAAGCCAAGGACACTCAAATGGCATATCTATCTTCGCAAATCTCCATTGGAAAAGACGCAATGCGAATTGGCGCTGCAAGTATAACTATAAACATCACAGAAGATCCTTTCAAGGATCTTAGGCCAAACATTATTGGCAATACCACAAATTACTCCAATTCAGATGAGGAGGAAGAGAAGAGACATAATGAGGAAGAGAAGGAAAATATTGAGACTACAGAGAAGAAGGGGAAAGAAGATGAAGGGAGAGAAGAATAAAAGAAAAAGAAACAAAGGATGGAAGATGAAAATAAATAAAAAGAAGAGGAGAAATAGAAGAAAGAACAAGCAGATAAGAAAAAGAAGGAAGAAGAAGATGTGATGAAGAAGGCAGAGGAAGATAAGTAGAGAAAAGAGGAAGAAGCAGAGAAGAAGAAGAAAGAAGAAAAAGAGCCAAAGAAAAAAAAAAGGAAGAAGAAGAGGAACAAAAGAAAAAGGACAAAGAAATCAGAAGGAAAGAAGATGAGAAGAAGAAAGATGATGAGGAACAAAGGAAGAAGAAGGCAAAAATGATGAGAAGTCAAGTGCACCTAGTACATCTCTCACCCTAGCTTCACTTACAGGCTCAAATGATGATGATCAATCAGAATTGATATCATCCCTTAGAAAAATAATCAATAAGAACAAATAGGTAAATAGTTTGCAGAAAACTCTCATGGAAGTTACTGACAAGTTGCAGGGAGTCATAATTGTAAAATCACTTGATCCTAAACCTGAGGACAGAGAAAAATATATGATTTAAGCATTCAATGTTGAATTCACAACTTTTTCAGAGGTTTGAACAACACAAGCTCAAGCCAAACATGATGACAAATGTTTGATACTATCTATTAGAACATTAGGAATGACTTATTGACTCTTGATGCTTGTATCAAGTCATAAGGAAGTGTGAGCTTGAAGGAAAATATTTGTATGCAAAGTGTGTGATGTCTTTTAGCTTCACAAAATACATTGACAGTGAGCTTAAGGGAAAATGCACAGAAGTAGAAGAATTGGCAAGACAACTTAGTCAACATGATGTGGAGATTGAGGCAATTGAAGGACATCTTAGCAAGGCCCATGATGAGATAAGTCTTATTGAAGGCAAGAAATCAAGGATAACCAAGAGTTTCTCACTTTTGAGAGAACACTTATCAATTAAATTAGACACAATTGAGTTTTACTTAGAGGAATGTCTGTCAGTTAAGGCATCTTTTGACAATTTTGTACACTTAGATCTTAATGCAATAGAGATAACATCTTATAGTTTGTGTGCTCTTCTCAGCATCTTAGAAGGAGTTAAGGACTTATGGGAAAGAATATGAAGAATCTTACAGTTAGTTTTGGTGATTGTATGTCTCTCTTAACAACCTAAGTAGAGGTAATGGAACACATTTTTGACATGTAAATAGATTTTGATGCCTTTTTCATTGATGTCAAACAAGAAGAAGATGTAAGAAAATTGTATAAGTTGATGCAAGGGGGAGCTTAGCTATGTATATAGGAAACCATTGTAAAAGGAGAGATAAGGAAGGATTTCAATATGATATTTAATGATCCAAAAATTGAATGAATAAAATTTTGAAGTTTTGAAGGCCAGTCTTGAGAAGTTCTTTTTGTGTTTATTGTTGTCTTGTATAACATTATTTTGGGACTTAGCCAATTTTCCCATATGGTTCCATCAATGCCAAAGGGGGAGATTGTTGGCAATATATCTAGGTAAGATGAATTAGAGTTGTCATTTATGGCAACATATATCTCAGAATGAGATGGCAAAATATATTGCTAAAGATTGTATAGTCAAAGATATAAAATTTTCTAAATGTTAGATAGTTTTACTAGCAGCATAGAGATTGTTTCTAGTATAGTGAAAGCTACAGAGTTATTTGGCACGTGTTTTGTTAAGGGAAGGTATATTAGAGTTTCATGATGACATACCTAAGTGCGTAGGACAATATGGACAATACAGGAAAAGTTACAGGCTAAATACCAATAAGGAAATGTGTGCAATAGAACATAGTACAACACAAACAGAGGTATAGAGTACTAAGGAATTATTTTGGTCATTAAAAAATTACTTATGTTTGTAGGGATGAAATCCTAGATATTTACTCTAAGGCAATGTAAAATGTGATTACATCAAGCCGACTACTCAAGAGTTTTGTGAAGGGAAATAGTAAAAATAAAGAGTTACTTTATGTGGAGTATGATGATGTGTGATATGTGATATATCTAACAATGAGAAGTATATGATGTATATTTGAACTATGCATATGACATGAAAAGTTATATGAGTGATATTTGATGTGAATTTTGATGTTAGATAAGGCTATGTGAAGTACGACAGTCAGTGATAAAGAGGTTTTTGTATCTATCTCATTTGTATAAAGGCACTATATTGTTAATTACATGTTAGGAAAGTGGGCTCTTCTTTCATACAATTTTAATTGTACTACCAACTCTTAATAGGGTTGAAGAAACTCCTAAGAAGGTTGAGGCTTTTAACAGGGCCTAGTCCTCTAATAAGGATCGAGAAACTATATGTAATTCATAGACTCCTAATCAGGTTAATATCCTTAACATGATTCTTTTGTTTAGTGGATCATTCTGTGGGTGTCATCCCCACCAGGGTTTTCCTTGGCCATGGTTTCCCTAGTTAACAAATAATGGTGTTATGAGTTCTCTCTTTGTATGGTTTTATTTACTATTCAACATTATTGGGTTACCTTTTTTTTTTAAAGAGAGTTAAATGCTTTGACCTGGAGCTATGAACCAGTGAGACTACAAACAAGGGACCTCATCCCCATTAGATTCGAACCTTGATGGAAAGGATAACAACTCAACAAGTTAACCATCACAACATGGCAGTATTGGTTTACCTTCACCCCCCCCCCCCGCCTCTTCTCAGTTTTATCTATTTCTAACAAAACATTCATTAAATTAGAGTGCTTCCAATTTAATATGATACATTTATCCCCCACTTTAGTGGGAGTGTGGATCAACCCATGCTTGCAATAAAGTAGAGAGAGAAGAAGAAGAAGAAGAGTTTGGGGGATCTCAATGAGATAGGACATCACTTAGCCAAAGAGGAAAATCCCCCCATATTGAGTGTCATAACTCTACATACATGCATGAGGGTGTAGAGGAAAACAAAAGAAAAAAACAAAAAAAAAAGGGAAAAAGAAGAAGACAAAGACACAATGAAAAGGTTAGTTCCAAACAAGCCCAAATGAACTAGTGAGAGAAATCTCAGCTAAAGAAACATCTCTCCCACTAATATCATATTTAGAAAGCCATTACATGAGCATAAGCGATGACATAATAAATGCAAGAGCAATATCATTAATCAACATAGCTTCTAGATCTATCTCTACTAGCATGAAAGAAAAAGAGAAAAAAGAAAGTGACTACCTCACCCAGCAAAGTTCCTACCCTATTGTGAATCACCAAGAGAGTTGCTACAATAGATGACATTGAAATAGTCTAATGGGGTGTTAACTTTCTAATTAACCCACCAATGTTCCATCCATAGATCAACATCCATCGTATCATCATGGCATGGTCCTATGTAAAATATGTGTTCTCTATTTATGGGACTTAGTGTGTTGTGTTTGAATGTGTTACCTATATTAGGACTTAGCAAGTTGCTATGTGTTACCCAAATATAAGATTTAACATATATGTTTCTAGATGTGTTACCCGTGAATGAGATTTACCAAGTTTGCATGTGTTACCCATTATGAGATTTAGCATATGTATTTGTGTGTACAAAAGAGGGATGAAGTAACAATCCATAGATTTGAGAATGACTTAGAAAGAACACCTAGCATCTAGGCCTAATGTACTTCGAGTCATGCTCAGAATCCATATTTTCTGTCCCATGCAAGCAAAACTATGTACAAGGAGGGCATATGTATGCCCCCCTCTTTATCATGCCTATGTTAAATAGGAATGAGAAGGAAGGGAAAGCGGATACCTACTTAGACAACAAGAAGATATCATTCTTCGCAACAACATAGATTATGTGCATAGCAAAAAGTCGTGACTCTTACAATCCAAGAACATAGACAATTTTGAAAAAGATATATTGCTTATGAAAAGAGAATCCTCAAAAGGGAGAAATCTTAATAACAAGTCATCCACCTAAGAGGGTTCTAAATCAAGATAACATCTTCACTATAAAGGGAAGAAGAACAAAAATGCACGTAGTCAAACCCCCATATAGGTGGAATAGGGATCTTCGGATAAAAGATAACAATCTCCAAACAAGGGAAAGTTTGCATAATGGACATAGCTTTACTTGATAAAGAAGACATGATGATATAGGACATGAAACTCTTGCAAAAGAGAGAATCCATAGTCAAGACACAATTCTTCATAAAGAAAAGAACAATGTCACATAATAATAATATTCCACTTCAACTTGGAGAGGTAGATGCAAAGAAAAAAGAAAAAGAATATATAAAGGCTCTTGTCCCCCAAGCACGAGACAAGAAACTAGATCCATAGAAGATTATATAAGCAAATCTCGAAGAACATAAGGATGAGTCATAAGCGAAAAATGATAGCCATGCATAAAATATCGACATCTAATATCCAACAGGAGGAACATATTGCCATTGATAAAGTGAACACAATAAGAAAAATGCTCAAAAAAGAGAAATCTATAGAAGATCATATTATGAGAAGCATTAAGATAACAGGTATGAAGTATACTTTTCTAAGAAAAAACACATAGCTATGCATAGAGTGAAGAAAACATACCTACAAACAAACATGTTTCATAAAACAATATCAATCTACAGGAAGATAAAGAAACAAGGTCATTATACTTCTAGAGAATATCTCATAGAGATAAGGCATCATACATAATAACACATATTAATGTAGAAGAGATGGAAAAATCTTCTTCTCCCATAAGTTTTGGAGGAGAAGCTCATGGAGAGAAAGAAGAAAGGGCCTCCAAAAAGGATGAAAGAAATAAACCTTGCTTCCCAGTGAAGGATAGGGGAAATAAACATATTGGGAGATTCTGAGTACATGTTATATAAGATAATGAGTAATGTACTCCAATAAGTGAGAAAAAAGGCTAAGTGAAATCATGCATAAATTGTAGCACCTCGCGTGTATAAGGAATAATACCCATTGAAGCCTTTTCTTTAACATACAAATGAAAATGAAGAAAATCAGCAATGTTGTGATCAGAATTATAATGACAGGGAAAAGAACACACAAAAAGGAAATCTTCAAGAGGTATAGAAGATTTCTTCGGTGTACTTGTCAACCTCACGATAACATAAGAAAGGAGAGTATGAAGAGCAATAAACACTATAAAATGCATAAAACTCTCATAAACAACATAAATACTATAAAGAGATGCAAGAAAGAGAATGTTGAAAAAGATAACCATACACCAACAGATCTTCATGTTGCAAGATGTATGAAAACCAAGAAAAAAAATGAAAAATGTAAGATCTAACTCCAAGAAAATAGGACATATGAGTACACCAATAAATGGTGAAAATCCAATGCAAAGAATTCATTACATTCACCAATAAATGTGTGGTTGGAAAATGGAAGAAAACCCACCATACATAAATAAAAGGGGGAATACCAAGATCCATCCCTTTTGATTAGATTTAATTGACACAAGGAGTATGAATGCAAAACATAATAGATAAATGAATGAATAACTTGGATTTACTTCCCTCTCACCCCCATGTTAGGAGAATTTAGGTAAAGGTGTGTAAACAAAGCAATGTTGAAAGGGAAAATATGGAAATAGAAAGGAGAAGAGAATACCTCATAGAACACAAACCTGAAAATATATTGTCGAATGATGTAAGAAATCATTGTAACCTGAGATCTAGGTTGAAATCTATGAGGTGGACCAAATCCAAAAATCTTTCAACAATTTGTTAGGGGTGAACTGGATCTTCAAGGGTGTAGTGCACCCCTAATTTAAGGTGTGTGACACTGATTCTAATTTCACAGTTCTGTAAAAAGTTGAAAAGAGTATCCAAATTTGTAACCTGATATACAATCTAAGATTTAAAACCTACAAAATAAAGGGATTTTTTTTGTTGTTACAGGGGTGGCGGGTTTACTTCTTCAAACCCCCATTTAGGAATTAGCCTTGAATTTAAATAATTGAAATTAAATGCTAGCAAGTAGTAGTGATAGATCTACCATAGAGCAATGCAAATCTACAAATATGCTCTTGAATTTGGAATGCAATCAAGTATGTAGATGCACTAGCTTTGACTCAAGTTCAAAAACCCTAGAAAGTAAATCAAAGTGAAACCAAAACCATCTTGAATGTATCTGCTTCAAATATGTCTTTGTAGATCATGTAGAAGTTATAATAAAGGATCTTGAATGTATGAAGAGAGATCTTGAGAAGTTGAAAATGCAATAGAAGATTTAGCATAAACTCCTTCAATAGCTTGAATGCATAATAAATCCTTGATCTTCAATGGAGGAAAACTTGAATGCCTTGAATGCTTGAAGAAGAACTTGAGATCTTGAGAAATTGGATGCTTGAACACTTGAGCTTGTGAATTGAGGAATTGCGAAATAAAAAATTGAGCAAATGGAAGGGTTTCTATAGAGCTCGAAATTAATTAACTCCCGTAGGCCAACTAACCTAAAGTTAACACCCAAATAACACAAAAAATGGACCCCAAAGGGGGAAGCCAAAATATGGCTTCATCAAGGGAGCACTATGCCCCTAATTGGTTAGGAGTGCACTGTGATTTTGATGATCGGGTGCACAAACCCCATGGTTGTCTTGAGGCTCCAAACTAGGTCTCAAGATCCAGAAATTAGGTCCAAATTATGAGGAAATCGCATTCAAAGTGAGGAGTAGATTCCAAGTGGATAAATGGATGAAAAGGAGGGACCTAGGGGAAATAGATCATTGCTTGAGCTTAACACCATGAGAATAGGAGCTTTAAAGAGGATCTATTATGTTTTATCCCAATTCCACTTAGGAGAAAGTACAAAAAAGGGAAGAAGAAATGAAAGAGAGAAGGAGATTGACGATCTCACATTAAATAGGTTCTAAAGCTTCATTTAATTGGAGTGCTTGCAATTTAAGATTGTTGGTGTAAATAAGAATTTACTTATTACACTTTACTTAAGTTTACTTAGGTTAATGCATTATTTTATTATTTCTTAGGTTTGGCACTTAGGAGTTTGTGTACTCTTATGAGTTGTTATGTTGACAGAACTGGAGTAAGCAACTCTAATTCAGCACATGGTGTCTACAACACTAGAGTTTGCATAATTAACTAAGTTGTCATGTAGACAACATAGTTATTTGCACTCCTAATTTAGCACATGGTGTCTACAACATGATTTTGCATGTTGCACCTTTGAGGCTTATCCTCTCATCATCGCACTTACTCCTATGCATAATGGAGGATAACCCATATCTGGAGGACATGTGCCTGGTTGTATGACTTATCATGTTGTTGATTCCTATGTATTCTAAAAGCATTCTAGAGGCCTTTATATACAGGCACTCCTAGTGTACTTTCACATAGAATGAATATTATATCATCATTCTGATCATACTCTTTTTGGTCTACTGTTGTACTTATGCTTGAGTTCCTTGTTCTTGGTTGAATTTTTCCCTAAGAAAAATTCTTACATGGTATCATAGCTCGGGGAGATTCTCTTCACATAGCCATTCGAGACAATTCTTGCTTCAGCACCGCGTCTAGAGTAGAATGTCCAAAACATCAATTTGGTGAAAATCAACTATAAATTGACCTATGCTAGGCCAAAGTCAATTTTGAGGCAAAAAAAATTTGCAAACTGGCACATGAAGGCCCAATTTGAAACTTGGGTATGATCATTTATTCGATCGACTAATTTATTTTCAGATCTGATTTTATTATTCTCAACATTAATTTCGAATTGGGTATTTTTCAAAAAAAAATTCGGCCAGTTGAGCTTGCAGAGAAAATTCTTTTGTATAGGCATCGAGCAGTGACACCTCGGCCTTGCACCCTACACAAAATATATCCTTTTGATCCACTGCATACTCAATTCAATGAGTAGTCAAAATTTTCATTTACAATTTTCTGACTAAGCGTTTCAATTGGCAGGCATCAGACTTGCAAATCCCAGCCACACACTGCCTTTCAGCAGCCTTCCTTTTCATTTGGAACTTGTGGGCTATTTGTTTTATAGAATAGTGGGTCTATCCCACAGGCAATGTGGGACTAACCCCACAAATTTGGCATTGCGTTCCAAAAGGATTTTGGCTCCCACAAACGTTATTCCCAGCTAACGCTTCAATCTCCACTGGCTGTCACCAAATCATACCACCACTGCCATGTTAAACACTCCCAGTGAAAACAAATTCAGTTCGGCAATTTAAACTACCCAGCCCCAAAAAATCCCATCAGAACTCCTCTATCGATGTCTCTGCAACAAAACCTCTAGTGCGTCCAAATTTTTTATGACGGATCCTGACACATGGTCCAATCAGACAGTGACAACCACATTGGACAGGCCACCTCAGCCAATTCAGCCAGTCAAACACAGGAAAGATACGTCAACAAACCAATCAGCTAATCCATATGCCAGGTCAGCAATACACGTCACCTTTTTTCATACAAATCTGTATAGGTGACATCATTATTCGTACAAGACACGTCATCACTAACATCATCCAGGGGCCCAAGTATGCTGATGTCAGCATTCTACTATCCTAAATTTGATGGTCATTTGACCTTCATAGGGGCAAATCAGAACTGTTGTGATGGTCATTTGACCTTCAAATTTAACCCCGTGTTTTGCCGATCCAACCCCTCTCCAAATTAATTTTTGATTTGACAGTTTGACTTTGGGAGGCCATATTTCAATCATCAAAACTCCAAATTAGGTGCATTTTTTTTTTTTTTTTTGGCTAAAATTTCTTAAACTTTTTAGTGGTGCAGTTCTTTTCTAGTTTTGGTGCACGGATTTGTTAAAAATTGCATCTTTAAGAAACTGTACCTGTCTAATCTTGCATTTTGCAACTTCAAATGCTCCATACGGGCTCATTTGGACTCGAAAATAGGTTCTATTTTTTCTAAAAGTGCATTATTTTTCGTCTACTTTCCAAATTTGCAATTAGATTATAGGGTTGTATGGACAAAAGTATCACTTTTAGAAATAGGTCCTTTTCCGCATTGTAATACTTTGATATAACTTCAAAATTGTTGTATATCTAAGATACATTGTAATTTTTTAGTTTTGAACTCCATAAGGAGGTTGTAAAAAGGAAAAATCAGAAGTCCACTAAGGCCAAATCGGCAAGTGGCCATTGTAATCACACTACATATAAAGTGCCAAAAGCATCTTTTTTGGGGGGGTTTCTTGATTGTGTGAAAAGGGGGGGGTGTTTTTGGTGTTGTGTTCCTCTTTTCTTACTATTTTCTTTCATTTCTTTCATTGTGGGAAATTTGAAGTCTCCAGAATTAACTCCACATAACTATGCTACATGGTCAATTAAAATGTGGTGTCATTTAATGCATAAAGGAGTTTCTCAATATGTAGATGGTACCCTTCCTAAACCAACAAGTAATCAAGTATCTACAATTGAAATTTCAGCTTGGGAAATAATGGATAAGAAAGCCCTAGGTGATATTTGTTTGGGGGTTGAAGACAAGATCATATATCAGATCCAGAAGCCTCGTACATCCAAGGAACCTTGGGATACCCTCCAAAACCTATATGGGAAAGTGTCTGAGGAGGATTTTTACAAAATTTAAGATGAGCTTGTCTCCTTAGATCCAAAGACATTTGATTCTATACAAGACTTTATCATAAAGGTGAATGAATTATGAATGAAGCTTGATGATTGTGGGAGTCCTATTAAAGATGATAGGTTAATATATCTCATTCATAATAAGTTGCCATCTGAGTACTCCACATTTGTTTCTTCTTATAACACCTCAAAGACTACATTAGGGTCTACCTATCAGAAAGCCACTTTTGATCACTATGGTCTATACAGTTAGATGAAGAAGAAAAGAAGTTGCAATCAATGGAGATTCTCAATACATCCAAATCTAAGGCATTGGTGGCCAATAATGAGGGTTCTCAAAATTTAGTTGGTCAATCTTCAAATAAAGGAAAGGGCAAGAATAAGAAGTGGAAGAATAACAAACAAGAGGATGTAGAAAAGACAACACCATCATCAAATCAACAGGGCAAGTCTTCCTTGAATTCAAACAAGAAGGGGGATACTAATAAGGAGACGAAAAAGTGTGGCTATTGCAAGAAATTGGGTCATGAGGACCATGAGTGTTATCATAAAAAGATTGATGAATTGACGAACATCATGAAGAAACACAATGTTCCACTACCTAATGCTTATAAGGAGAAAGGGTCTTCTTCAGATTTGAAGGGCAAAGGGCAAGCACTCATGGGAAATTCAAGTTCTTCAACGGAATGGATTCTTGACTCAAGTGCCTCATATCATATGGGTTCTTCAAAAGGATATTTTTCTTCATTGAAGTAGTCAAAGGTACCACACATCTTTGTAGGAGATGATACAAAAATGGAAGTTGAAGGAAAAGAAAATGTGGAGATGGAAAATGAAGAATTCAAAGACATTCTCTATGTTCCTAACCTAAGCTCTAATATCCTCTCAATTTACCAAATCACTCACCTTGGAGATGGCAATAAAGTTGAGCTCCTTCCAGATTTAGTAATGGTGTGCACTCTAAAAGATGATTCATTGGTTGCGGTGGGAAAAGTTAATCATGAAACAAGGTTGTATTCTTTCTCCCACTGTGTGCCTAAGTCTCTCCTTCACATGCCTTGTTGACTCAATCTAATTCACAAACCAAATTATGGCATGAGCGGTATGGGCATCTTGCCTTCCACTAGCTTCAGCAACTTTGCTCAAACAAAATGGTCAAAGGTCTACCTACAATCAACTTTTTCCATGGTGAATGTTCAACATGTTCAGTGGATATGCATCCAAAGGAGAAGTTACATAGAGGGAAGTCTTCAAGAGCACCAATTGTTCTTCAATTGGTTCACATGGTACTAGTAGGTCCCTTTGCAGTGACATCAGTCAGCTAAGGTCACTACATATTTACTTTCATTGATGACTTTTCATGCTTCACTTGGATCTACTTTCTTCATCACAAGAATGAAGTGTTGGATAAGTTTCTAGCCTTCAAGACTCATGTTGAAAAAAAATCCAAGAAATCCATCAAAGTTCTTAGGATGGACAATGAAAGCAGATATGTGAACAAAAGACTTAAAGACTTTTGCACACTTGAGGGTATTGATCTTTAGAATCCACCAGCATTCAGTTTGTATAAGATAAATGTTGTAGCACTAAGGTTACGATCTCTTAAGTCTATGGAAAGTTGCATGATACAAGCCAAGTCTCTTGATCCATCACTTGAAGTCGAAGCAATCAACAGTGCCAATCACATAATTAACAAGTCTTCTAATAATGCTTTAGATGGAAAGACACCTTTTGAGGTATGGTACAGTAGAAAACCAGTTGTGACACACTTCAGAGTCTTCGGTTGTCTAGCATGGGCAAACATATCTTCCAAGGGATGCAAGGCACGACCACCTAGGCCTTGTACTTTCATCAGATATGAAGACGGTGTTAAGGCATATAGAGTTATGGATCTTGAGACTCATGAGATTTTCATAGAGAGGAATGTACACTTTGAGGAAAGTTCACCTAGCTTATCCTCTAATCCTCTCTGCACATCATACATTATGGAAACTAATAGTGACACTAGCGATAGTGCTTCAACAAATTCAGATATGTGGGGTTCTATTGACAATTGCAGCAAGAGGTCATGACATCAACATACTCCACATGCATATATTGCCACAGTGATAAGTCCAACACAATAGGGTACACATAGTCTTCCAGCTCTAGCATCAGAGGATGACTTCTTGGCAGACATTATAGGTTTGTTCATGGAGTCACACATAGTAGATTTGGGAGATAACATTGATCATATATATCTTCTCTTTGATGAAGCAGGATCTTCTTCAGTTGTCACGAGGGCTCACTCTGACCCTCCTGTCCATTCTCTACATGATCGATCTTTACAGGTTGATATGATTGTGGATCCTCATGTACATGAGTTGCAAGAGATCTCTTTATCAGTTGAGGAGATAGTACACTCTTTGGGACAGGTTCTACATCCATCCTCGCTAGATCCGACAGTGTTCTTTTCAACAGTATTGGAAGAGGCAATAGTCAGTATCGACACAGGGACAATTGAACAAGTTTCAGAGGCATCATTGATCATCGAGATTCTTTCTACACATAGGGGAAGCATCTTTTTATGTACCTATGATATTGTTTCTTCCAAAGGGGAGGAACAATATTCAATAGTCTTGGATCTGCTTCTACATTGGAGTGACTATCACTAATCTACACTCTACATTAGGGTGGGGGGCGGGGGGGTGGGGGGCGGGGGAGACTACCTTGTCTCTCTTCTTCTTCTCTTTTATGGGGGGGACTTTTTCCTCTTATGGAGTTTTGTTCTTCTCATACTTCTCTTTTGTATATACTTGATGTATATCGTAATGGGGGGGTCTTAATTACTTCATCCATGCATACATCTTGTCTTTTCATCTCTCTTTTTGGGGGAGAGTGTTTCCCATGAGGTTTTCTCTCTTTCTCCATTTTATGAGAGATTGCATTTCATTATGTACATGGGTACCTAACATGGCCTAGTAGTCAGGACCTATCATGCATTTCATCCTAGCTTTCGTAAGCTTAAGTGCATTCCCCTAAGTTGCACTTAAGGAGGGGTGTTGGTGTAAATAAGTGTTTACTTATTACACTTTACTTAAGTTTACTTAGGTTAATGCATTATTTTATTATTATGTATTATTTTATTATTTTTTAGGTGGGACGCTTAGGAGTTTGCGTACTCTTATGAGTTGTCATGTTGATAGCACTGGAGTAAGCAACTCTAATTCAACATATGGTGTCTATAACATTGGAGCTTGCATAATTAACTGAGTTGTCATCTAGACAACACAATTATTCACACTCCTAATTTAGCACATGGTGTCTACAACATAATTTTGCGTGCTACACCTTTTTAGGCTTATCCTCTCATCATCGCACTTACACCTATGCTTAATGGAGGATAACCCATATCTGGTGGACATATCCTGGTTGTATGACTTATCATGTTGCCAATTCCTATGCATTCTAGAAGCATTCCAAAGGCCTTTATATAAAGGCACTCCTGGTGTACTTTCACATAGAATGAATATTATATCATCATTATGATCATACTCTTTTTGGTCTACTGTTGTGCTTGTTTTTGAGTTCCTTGGTCTTGGGTGAATTTTTCCCTAAGGCAAATTCTTACAAAGATGATACAACATTAAACTAGGAAAAGTAACTACACATAAGTACTTTATTTTGAATGTGTTATGTCTTCTGACTATGAAACCTTAGCAAAAACATTATTGCACATCAAGAGGCAAAGGAAAAAATGGGTTGTTTCTCGTAGAAAATTAATTACCATTTCCATATTATCTCACCTTCAACCAAGGCCCACAACCACTATTTCACCACAAATTATAGTATATATTGAGACAAGTGAACCAATAGAACACCACACCACTTCAACACAAACTATAGTGCAGGTTGATACAAGCAAGCCAATAGAACACAACATACCCACTCTAAATTAAAGCTACTACCATTGTCAAACCTTAAGGGCCAAGAAGAGCCCATAATTGGAAGTGACAACAACTGTGAAAGAAATGATCAACTATTAGACAACAAATCATCAACAAATTGGTCGCAACTATGAAAAGTCAAAAATTACTAGACTGCAAAGAAGAGAGTGAGCCTCTTAAATTATTCCATGTTATCCACCAAAATTTATTTGATAAAGTTTACTATTTTTTCTATTATACTATGTTTATATTATGTATAATCAAATATGCTTGTTTGTTCATGTATAAGCTAACAATTGTAATGGACATTCCTTATTACATCTACTCATATATAAAGATAAATATTTGATTTTATATTTCACTAATTATTTTAAAATACAAATATGTCATGTTATATATTCTCCCATTAATAATTGTAACAACTCAAATAAGCATTACTTATAATGTCCACTCACACAAATAAGTTCATTTGTTTATATTTTCATTAATTAATGGAAAATACAAATTTGTTACATCTTTTATGGAAATAGGTTGGAAAATATTGTCTGCATTTCTAGTATAACAATTTTTGTAAAGAATATATCTAAACCACAAGGTACCTTTGACTAAACAACCATGTGCAATGCCAAAAAATTATTGAAGGGTCACATGGCGATATTCAAACCTTGATAGATGCCTTTAGCAAGGGAGAGGATCTAGTTTGTCAAACTTATAGAGGGGTCCTTGATGACTAATTTATATAGGGTAAACAACCTAGGTGCCACCTAGGCTAACTTCTTGCACCTACAATTCCTAATCCATATGTCAAAATTTGCCAAATTTTTTCGATGAACCTCCAGAGGTGAGTGAAGAGATTAAAGTTAACCTTTCAGATTTCCCACATTTGTGGACCTCTTGTAGAACTTGTATAATGTGAGGTGGTCTAAAAGTGTCATTTTAAAACTGTTAGATTAATAAAGTATTTTCTTATTAATTAATTTTTATTGATTTAATTATTAAGTCACTTATTATCTCTATTTTACTTCAGCTAAACTTTGGGCATATAATAATTAATTTTTATATTAATTATTATCATGCAACCTAGGTTAGTTTCCTATTAGGGTTTTAATCTCCTTTTATAAGGATTGATCTCTTTGTAATGTTTGATTCACTTTTGATAATAGAAATCTCTTTTTTAGCTCATCAAAAATGTCTTAACTATGTAACTAGGAATTAGCCTCCATAGCTTTTGCTTCTCTCTTTCTGTGAAAGGTGATGCAGGTGATTCTTGGGAGTTGTGGGGTTGAACTTTCATCAACTTCAACAAAAACGTTCCCCAAATACCCCACCAAGACTCCCCAATAGTTGATATTAGTACTTTTTAGACAAATTGACCAATCAACAATCTCAATAAAACAAAAAATGAAAAAAATTGAATGACTATTGGTGTTCATGGTGATTTGTTTAGGCATGTTTGTGTTGGGTTTTTTGGGTGGTAATTAGGGGGAAATATAAAGGTTAACGTGGCAGCATTGCATACATGGGCGATAATTGGCTTGTTTCCCCTAGAGGAGGTGATCCAAAAGTTAATTAAATTTTGATTGTTGTGATAGTAGTTGATTTAATGTCCAATATTTATTTACTCTAAAGATGTTTGTTGATGATCACTAATATTATAAAGAATGGAATAGATTCATTAGGATCTAAAAAGCAACTACTCATATGATGCCACCTAAGCACATTAGTAAAACATGACAATGCACAAGTATAATGTCAATTAGACAAAAGAAAACATATTGATATCATATCATATTTGATGATGAAATTTTGACATCTTAAATATCTCTTGTACCGGAAAAAACCAAAAAAAAACAAAAAGAAAACTTGTGTACTAAAAGAATGAGAACAATTTGAAATTTCTACATCAAAATTTTAACAAGTAAATTAACTAAATCTAAAGAATCCTCATATCCCCTAATACAGGTTTTAATATGTTGGTTAGACGTTGCCCCCACTACTACATGGAGATGTCTATCTAGCAGAAAATATGCACTTAATGTGACTGTTTCTGCATTTTATTAATTAATTTATAAATCACATACCAGTAGTTCTGTGATTTATAAATTAATTAATAAATTGCAGAAACAGTCACATCAGATGCATATATTCTGCTGTTTAGCCACGGGCTGACTATACGCTCTCCTATCAAAATACCATCAGTTACATGTTTAATGACGTGGGTAATGTGGCAGTAAAGGCCACTGACCCACTGAATCATTTACTACTACGACCATACGAGTTAAGGCAAAATAATTGTGATTAAAATATTTATTTATTATTCAATATTTATCTAAAATTACAATACAAACTGTTCTAAAAAAATTTAATGATTAATAAATTACGATAAACAGGCATTTTGTCGGCTGTATAACCATTTCGCCTGTACTAATCTACATATGTGTAATTAATGCAAGTAAACATAAACGTGATTAATTGCATTTTCGTCGTCTGATATTTGCCAGTTGTAATTGTGCATTTGGTTTTTAAATAGGAATTCGCCGCTGAGCATTCAGTTTCTCCTGCTTCCCCGGGTGTTTATATCCGTAATACGTATGCTAATTTATTCTTGTAAGTATGTACTTAACGTTTCTCTCTGACCAACATTCATTTGTCTTTACAGACCAGCAGTACCAAATTTCGTCACGCCATTAATTTTTATCTTGAAAAGCAAGTCTATAAACAGAGCAGATAAGTGACTGGTCAGACAAACATTCCTAACCATGCATTTTTTACAGGTCCATTAAACTGCCAGAAAAGGATCGCTTTTCCCGGGATACTTACGTACATATAAAATCTCCAGTATTTATCTACACCAAAGTCTTGCAAGACCTTGTAACCGGATTCCAGATAGCCGGAAGCAAAAAGATCCGGCCTTTAACTCCGTGCGCGTTGTAGCTCGCCCCTGTTGTTTTATCCACCAAAAGATTACCAGGAAAACCAGGATAAGCCCCGGTTCCATACATTCCCGGGCAGGCAGACACAGCCTCCAATGGCGCTGACGCCTCCCCCTGGAAATAACCGGTATTGAATGGATTCGTAACAGCTCCTGCCAAAACAGAGGCAACATTAATGATCATTCCATCAATACCCACATCTCCATTTGGCGGCACTAGGGGTGGAGTCTGAGGGCCATAAAGGGGCTGATGAAACGGCCATGCACATTGACCAGGACACTGAGACTCTGAGTTCCCAACCCAAGCATAAGGAAATGTTAATTTCCCCTTCACGAAACTTGAATGGAACCCACACGAGCTCATGCAAAAACTCTCCACAATCACATCTTGGGACGTCAGGACCAAATAAACGGCATTGTCATTCACTGGTAGAGCTCCGGAAGACACAGCCCTTGACACCAGAGTCCCAATGCCAGCTCTCTTCAATGACTTGCCCATTGAATATGCATCATCAAGCTTCTGCGTCCCAAGCCTTGTGTGGGTCTTGGTAGGAACAAGGGCTCCATTAGAGAGAGACTTATAACCCTCTGTTGTTTTCCACCAGGAGAACACAGAGGGCATTGGAGAACCGGGCCCCAAAGACTCCACAAAGTCCCCGAGAATCGAACGCTGGACCGCACTGAACTTCCCATACCAGATCAAATGGACATCAAGATTGGGCTTTTCTGTCAGCAGGGAACCATTGTGGTAGTTCAGAACAAGAGGCTCTTCTTTGACCAATACAGAGAGACCCAGTTGGGCTAAACTGAGGAAAAATAGAAACTTGGCTGCCATTCCAGAGATCGAAATGTACCCTCCCATCGTAGGAAACAACCTGACCTTAGTCCAACCTGTGCAGACCAATGCACAAGTGAGGGCCAATTTAAAGAAGGGGTTTTCATGCCGTGTAGTAGAAGCGTTCTGGGACTGCCAGCGCCGGACTGGCATAGTGCATGTTTACCTGCCCCTCCACTCGAGTACGTTATTCCACTATGGCTCACACGCCTCACTTACCATCGCAAATTAAATGTCTATGACTCATTTCAAAAAGGAGGTGCTAATGTGGGATCAGAAGATGGAAGAGGGGCTCGGATAATAGTATTGTACGATAAAATTAGAGACGATGAATGTTCACACTTTGAGTAATCTGTTTTATGAAGAAATTGAAAGGAAACCTACTTACTCCTGTTTTAAGAAAAACATAAACTTTCTGCTTTACAGAAATTATTGATAGCAAAAATTACTAATTTCACCATGTAGGCTACATTGGAAAGACACGGGACAAAAATCTAAATATATATATGTGTATATAAACAAAATGTAAGTCTCGTACTCATCTACTTGCCGACAATCCATGCAGTCCAACAGTTTGGCCTCGTGGACAATGTCAAAAACATTCATTTATTCATACATATAAATGGCTGAGATTTGGGCAAGTAGATTTATTCTTGGTAGCGTGTGTGAACAGAGCACGTACTTTAAATCGGAGATGGGATTTTTGCGTCTCGAAATTCACGTGAGGAAATAGGGGGCTACATGTCTGGATCCGCAAGTCGTAACGCTTGGGGAATCGAATGTCACAGCTTTGTTAAAACTGACACGGAACTGCCTAATGGCACTCAATCCCGAAATCGGCTGTTTCTGTCTTCATGATTCAGAATAAGCAAAGATTGGGTAAAGTTTGAGATTCACGGATCTTCGTACTGGACGAAGAAATCCTTATTCAATGATGGCATATTTTTTCCAGTCCGTGAGGAACATGAAAATTTCATTTTTAAGGTCACGTTTTGGGAAGTGTTTTAAGCAGTTGGTGTTATGAAAAGCATGGGCTTCCTATTTAATCACAAATGCCTTAAGTAATGAAAATCTAGCGCCGCAAGCATCACATTAGATTAGAGATTAAGAAGAAACATTTTGTATTATTAGTATTGTTGAGAACCAGTTGTTTTGAAGATGATGCTTCATTTTAAACTTGGTCTATTGGTGAAGTTGAATGGCTGACAAAGAGCTCACCAGGGATCAAGTCTTGCTAAGTGTAATCTGACACTATAAGAGATGAGGCCGAGATCATGCCCTGGGTGATTTTGATAGTGTGGATGTCCCTCAGTTCTTGACTCTAAGCTGAAGAGGTTTCAAGCACGTGTGGACTCGTATGATCAAGTCTTGCTGAGTGCAATCCGACACTATAAGAGATGAGGCCGAGATCATGCCTTGGGTGATTTTGATAGTGTGGATGCCCCTTAGTCCTTGACTCTAAGTTGAAGAGGTTTCAGGCACGTGTGGACCCATATCAGTAAATTCATACTAGACGAAGAAAACCTTACTCAATGATGGCATTTTTTTTCAGCGCGTGAGGAACATGAAAATTTCATTTTTAAAGTCACGGTGTAGGAAGTGTTTTAAGCAATTGCTGTTATGAAAAGCATGGGCTTCCTATTTAATCACATATGCCTAAAGTAATGAAAACCTAGTCAGCGCCGCAAGCGTGATAGTAGATTAGAGACTAAGAAGAAAGATTTTGTATTATTAGTATTGTTGAGAACTAGTTGTTTTGAAGAAGCCAATGGGTTAAATTAGGCTTCATTTTAAACTTAAAAAGTGTTATGATTAAGGTTGACTGACATTTTCTTTTTTCAAGCTTACCTTTTTCTTTTTCTTTTTCGAGTCTGATGTTTAAAGGTGGTTAATTAATAAAGAAAAAATTGGAAAGGACGGATGAATTTTGTCATTTGTGAAAAGTAAATAGATGAAAGAGGAGTGGTTTGTGTGTAAAAAATTGGGCTTTTACGCTTATTTTTATATTAGATTTAAAAGATTTATGAAGAGACTTTATCGTATGTGATGGTAGTGTAATTATTTTTATTTTTTTTGGAATTCATATTGGATTGTTAGTGCCTATGGACAGTCCAATTAAAAATTAATTAAAATAATGAACAGCCAAGAAAATTAATTAATTTCTTAAGGTTTCTATTCTTTTATAAAGTTTAATTTTTTTGTATATGTGTTTTATCTCAAATAAAACTCAAGAAATTTTCAAAGTGAAACCATTACTTGATACACATATTATACTATTAAATTTTAGCTTGCATCAACAAGGAAGCCTCTAGAATACTCAAGGTAATTTTGAAATCTTCTAGCAAAAAGAAACAACTAATGTAAAAGGAAAGTTAAAATAAATCAGTTGTTGAAGCACAGAAGAGTCCCCTTTACAAAGAAAAGGGAAGAAGGTCAATAACAAAAAAACAGGTTGTTGAGTTTTCTTTGTTGTCACAAACTTTTGATGGGTTTTTTATTTTCCTTTTTTAACAGTTTTTGATTGGGCAAGTTCATTGGTACATGATGTCTCATTTCCATAAAAGCATGCAAACAGAGTGTTTGCATATTAGTTGGGTAAGCTTAAAATCGTATTCTAAGTATTAGTGGTTCCTAAATGCACAATAGAATCTCCACCGTTATAGGCAGCTATTGGATTAGAGTTTCATGTCTACTAATTCTTGCATGTGGTCCTTATTGAGTGGCAATTTCGACAAGGTATTATGGTCACATGTCTGCTAGAGTTATAGGCTTTCCAATTAGATTCGTAAGAACCAATTATGTTTTATTATATTCATATCTACTTACCAGTATCTATCACCATTACATCATAATCCCTTAGGAATTGCTAGCCAATTTACATTTAAACATTAGTAAGATTAACCCATCGTTACATTTGAAAAAATCAGCTATACCTATATAGATACCCAAATTTTTTCTATGTTGGCATTACACCATAGCCTTGTTGCTATTTCAGGTCAATTTTACTTTAAAAGAAGGTAAATTTTATCACATGTGTTGATCCAATCACACAGGGTTAATAAATCTAGTGAGCATCATATGCATTTTATGCTTTCGTCAATAATTTATCTCCTATCTTGTATTCTAGTTCAAAACACATGGAGTTTATAGTAACATATGCTTAAGATCATCCATAATGACATGACACATTAAAGAGGACACTTACACAATGCAGTAACACATAAACCACCAATTTTAGTTGGAGAAAATCCTAAAACTAGGGAAAAGTATGCTTCCAAGCAACTAGTTATAGTTTGAGTTTTCATTACACAAATTAAATTGTCATAAGTGTTTTTCAAAAAATTGCAAAAGAATGGGACGTTTGCAAAAAAATTACAGCACAAGGTACATATATTCTAACTAATAATTGCCAGCACAAGCTCTAAGTGATTCATGAGTATTTTCTATTACAAAAACTTAGCGGATATCTTTGATTAGATTCCTCAAATTATGTAGTTGAGCACGAATATCCATGCCCACAAGTCCACCGTATCCCAAAATAATTATCAATTTTCTATGGGACGATTGCCTAATTTTTGTCCCTGGCCCTAAAATGTGCCTAAAGACCCCTAACACTCACTCCTAACACTCGTAGCTTGAAGATCCCTAGAACTCATAGTTAATGAGAGTGAAATTGCAAACTAAACTTAGAAATTTTCATCCATTTCACTCCAGTATATGAACTTACAAAGTTTTGCTATTGATTTAAATTATATTCTTAAGGCATTTTAATTTCTTCAACAACAATCTATTAGAAAATGGGTGTAGTTTGTCAGTTCAAATAGAGGCTATAATTTTTTGTACTAAACACCATGAAGAAAGTTACTAGTTTTGTGATTTACATTCAAGTGTGCTTCAAACTGAGTGTCTAATTTAGCTTGTCTCTTCTATACTTCCTAAAGATATAGAGCTCTTTAAATTATTACTAATTGCCCTTTTCTTTCATTTGCAAGCTCATTTTTTATCATGCTTCAAATAGTTATTGATTTTGATATTGAAATGTAGAATGCTTTCTTTTTTTATTATGGAGAGTTCAGACCTGTGAAGCAACCTAGTGGAGGTATGAGGCCTATGAGCTACCAACCAACACAGGTCCCCACTTAAACGATCTAGGAATCTGATACGGGCTCACCTGTGCGTGAAACCTCTTCGGCTTATAGCCAAGGAATGAGGGGCATCCACGCCATCAAAATCATGTAGGGAACAATCCCAGCCTCATCCCTTATGATGTCAGAGCCTTGTAGTTAGCAAGACTTGATCCCTGGTGGGCTCTTTGTGAGCCATTCAACTTCACTCGATTAACAAATGCTTTTTTATTTCACTTCTCCCAAGAAGAGAAACTCTATTAGCAATCGATTGTTGAAAATATGAAGATATGATTTCTATTATGGTAACATTTGTATATACCTTATTTTTCATTTATTTCTCTATATGTAATAAAATATATAATGTTGTATTAGATCTACAACAAGAAGGTGACTGGTTAGTATATAAGATCTAAGAAACAAATACAGGAAAAGACATCAAGTTGAACTACTAGGGAAATGAGCCTATTGATCCATAGGCCAAAGTCATTTCAACTATCCCTTTTAAGCCCCACCTACCATTCAATTTCCTTTCTGTGTCTATTATTTTCAATACAAGAGATTTGGTTTCTTCGACAACACTACCTTGTAAAGAATGTTTCTGGTATTCTAAAGTAATGAAAATCTATTCAGCGTCGCAAGCATGACAGTAGATTAGAGACTGAGAAAAAAGATTTTGTATTATTATTATTGTTGAGAACCGGTTGTTTTGAAGAAGCCAACGGGTTAAATGATGCTTCATTTTAAACTTAAAAGTGTTATGATTAAGGTGGACTGACTTATTTCTTTTAAGCTTTTTTTTTTTCTAACTGCACGATGGTTTTAGGTGGCTAATTAATAGAATTTGTTTTTTAAGAGAAGGGACGAATTTTGTGGTTTGTGGAAAGTAAATAGATGAAAGAGGAGCAATTTTGTGTGTAATAAATTGGGTTATTGTGATGATTTTTATATTATATCTAAAAGATTTATTAAGATACTTTATCTTATCTTATTTGATGGTAGTGTAATTTGTTTTTCAACTTTTCATTTTCTTTTGTGGAATTCATATTAGATTGTTAGTTTCTATGGACAACCTAATTAGAAATTAATTAAAATAATGAACAATCAATAACATTAATGAATTTATTAAAGTTTCAATTCTTTTATAAAGTTCTAATTTTTTGTATATTTATTAAAATATAAAAATACTATTTAGTTAGAAGTTTATTGGTTATTGTGGAGAAAAACAACGAGAATTTTTTTTTTTAATCTCAAATAAAATTATAGAAATTTTGAAACTGAAACCATTACTTGATACAGGTATTATAATATTAAAATTTAGCTTACATCAACAAGGAAGCCACTAGAATACTCAACTTAATTTTGAAATCTACTATCAAGGGAGCAAAAACTATTGTACAAGGAAAACTAAAGTGAATCCAAAAACGACAGTTGTTGAAGCAAAGAAGAGTCCCCTTTGCAAAGGAAAGGGAAGATTACAAAAAATAACAAGTTCTTGAGTTTTTTTTGTTGTCACAAACTTTTAATGCGTTTTTGTATTTTCCTTTTTTACAGATTTCAATTGGGTGAGTTCACTAGCACATGATGTTTCATTTCCATAAAAACATGCAAACAGGGTGTTTGCAAATTAGTTGGGTAAGCTTAAATCATATTCTAAGTATTAGTGGTTATTAATCGCACAATAGAATCTCTACGGTTATAAGTAGTAAGTGGATTAGAGTAGTAAGTGTTACATGTGGTCCTTATTGAGTGGCAATTTTGATAAGGTAATTTGGTCAATGTCTACTGGAGTTATAGGCTTTCCAAATAGATTCACAAGAACCAATTATGTTTCATTTTATTCAAATCTACTTACCAGTATTGATCACCATTATATCACAATCCCTTGGGGATTGTTGGCCAATTTGGGTTTAAACATATATAAGATTAACCCCATCATTACATTTGTAAAAATCAATTATACCTATATAGATACCCAAATTTATTCTATGTTGGCATTACACCATAGTCTCATTTCTATTTCAAGTCAATTTTGCTTAAAAAGAAGGTAAATTTGAACACATTGTTTGATCCAATCACATAGGGTTAATAAATCTAGCGAGCATCATATGCATTTTATGATTTCAACAATAATTTGTCTCCTATATTGTATACTACTTCAAAACACATAGAGTTTATAGTAAAATATGCTTAAGATCATCCATAATGATACGCCACATTAAAGTGGGCACATACACAATGTAGTAACACATAAGCCACCAATTTTAGCTAGAGGAAACCCTAAAATGGGGAAAAGTATGCTTCCAAGGACCTAATTATAGTCCAAATATTCATTACATAGATTACATTGTCATAAGTGTATTTATTAAAATTGCAAAAGAATGGGATGTTTCCAAAAGTTTTGTAGCACAAGGCACATATTTTAACTCACAATTGCCAACACAAGTGTTGGGTGATTTGTGAGTATTTTCTGTTACGAAAACTTACCAATTATCTTTGATTAGAGTCCTCAAATTATGTAGTTGAGCATGAATATTCATGCCCCACAAGCCCATATTAGTCCAAAAAAAAATCAATTTTCTATGGAACCATTGCCTGATTTTGTGTCCTGGACCCTAAAATGTGCTTGAAGACCTCTATCACTCATTCCTAACACTCGTAGCCAGAAGACCCCTAGCACTCATTGTTAATGGGAGTGAACTTTGCAAACTAAACTTAGAAATTTCCTTCCATTTCACTCCAGTATATGAACTTACAAAGTTTTTCTATTGTATTATTAAGGCATTTTAATTTCTTTAGCAACAATCTATTGGAAAATGGGTGCAGTTTGTTAGTTCAAACATAAGATATAACTTGGTGTACTTTCTACCATGAAGAAATTTACTAGTTTCGTGATTTACATTCAGATGTGCTTCCAACTAAGTGTCTAATTTAGCTCCCCTCTTCTATACTTCCCAAAGATATAGAGTTCTTTAAATTAATAGTAATTGTCCTTTTCTTTCATTTGCAAGCTCATTTTCTATCATGCTTCAAATAGTTGTTGATTTTGATTTTGAAATATAAAATGCTTGATTTTTTTCACTATGGAGGGTTCAAATTTGTAAGGCAACCCAATGGAGGCACGAGACCTACGAGCAATGTAGTGTTTACCCCTAGTTTTTTTTTATGTTATATTCCGAAATTATTTTAGGCAAGCTTTCATGGTTACATGATTTGATTCAGTGGTACTTGGTTACCTGATTTGGTTGATAGTATTTACATGTCAAATTATATATATTTGATGAGTTACTTTATACTCAAATATTTGATGTGTTCGTGGTTATTTGTTGATGGTGATGATGTGCATACTTCATATAGTGATTTCAGTTGCTTTCATGATGACAATTAGATGGATGATTATAAGTGGTTTTATGGTTAATTACCCCATACTTGCATGCATATGGTGTACATGTATGTTTTTCCTTATGTCTGAGGTATCTAATGTAGTTGAGGGAGGGAGTCATAGTCACCTGCTAGTCGGGATCTACATGATGTACTACTTCTTGCCATTGCATGTTTAGTTAGATATATATGCATGTGTACATGTTCAACTTTTATGCAGATTACATGTACCGGGCATCAACTTCCCTAAATTATCAGAATGAGTGTGCCCTATCGTAGTATCTCAATGGTAAAAGAGGGGAGATAAATCTCAAGTCCAAATCCTAAACCTGACCCTAATTGTCCTAAGATAAAGGACAAGTATCTAAGTTCTTCACCTTTTTGAATTCATCAAAGTGATGTGAATTTGAGATCCTGACCTTTGAGTTTGATTTCTCACTTTGTCCTTGTAGTTGAGTTATATCTTATTGAGTGTTTGGGTATGTTGTTCTTTTCAAGTATAATTAAATCAACCTAATAGATTATTAAATGATTTGAACAAAAAAATTATAAAGAAAAATCATTTTTATTATATTTAATTAATTGAGAAATTTCTTAAATAGAAGAGTTATTTTCAAAGATTTAATTAAAACACTAAATTTGGTGCAATTATATTAAATTAATTTAACATTAATAAATTTAGAAGTTACATTAAAATAATGGACTTTAAATATTATTATTAGTTACGTGAGAGAATGCCCTTCCCAAGTGATAGAAAACTAAAAAGTACATAAAAACATTAAACCTCCACATTGGGGAGTACTAGATCTAGGAAAGCCAAGGAATGATCACTCAAAAGCATAAAAGTAAATCTAAGAACTTAAATAAAGTTAAAATACACATTGTAATAACATACATCCATCTAATCAACATCATCACTATACAAAATAAGCATTAAAAACATCATAGTGAAAAGGAAAGAACACACATGTCATATAACCAAACTAAAACTAAAAAGTGCGTAAAAACTAAAAAGTGCGTAAAAACATTAAACCTCCACACTGGGGAGTACTAGATCTAGGAAAATCAAGGAATGATCACTCAAAAGCATAAAAGTAAATCTAAGAACTTAAATAAAGTTAAAATACACATTGTAATAACATACATCCATCTAATCAACATCATCACTATACAAAATAAGCATAAACAACATCATAGTGAAAAGGAAAGAACACACATGTCATATAACCAACTCAATTCAATCGTTCTTATTTCCTCCCTACCATAATGGCATCATGAGATCTCAATGATCCTAATAGTACCCCAGAGCATAAATCTCAATTTTCCAACAAGATCATTGGAATCGTCTCATGAGATCTTTCTTTCCAAGAAACCATCGATTAACATCACATAGAACAAGAAACAACTAACATGCTAATATACCAATAGCATTAATAATCCAAAGAAGTGGTAAGAAGTCTCAACTAAGAAATGTGATACAAAAACATGATAAAGGAATGCATCAAGTAACATGTTAAACATCATTTAAACAAGCTATCAAATGCATCTAAGGTAAAGCATAAATCACAAGAGAACATACTTCAAATCCACTGAAGTACCAAGTGAATATCCAACATCGGCCTCAAATTGGAAGTAGACCATCTATATACACCAGTCCCCAATAGTGGTATAGGTAGTTGTATCTCCCAACCACATGGCACCCTTAGGCCCACACCCATCGTTGTCATGGAGATAGTGAGCCAACCATAATCACAAAGGACACTCATTCCTGGATAATACACACACCAATCAAGTATGATACCAACATCTATATGATCATGAAGACAATGCAGTACATCATGTCTATTGGAAATATAAGGGGAGTAACTGAGAGGGGAGGGGTGAATCAGTTACTACAAAAATAAATTCTAGCTCCCTTAGATGTCAGTACAAAATGCAAACAGATAATTGAATACTATTGAAGCTCAGTAAACACACAGAATGTTGTAACTCAGTAATAACTAAATTATCTTGGTAAATGATTAACATATAAACGTTTAGATGTTATCTGTGATTACCAATACTAAACACATAAAGAAAATAACATGAACACATTTGACACTAGGATCTAATGTGGAAACCCAATTTGGGAAAAACCACCAATAGCAACCAGTTACTGATTTTCACTCTTCTAAAGTCAGCCCTGTTAGGAGCCAACCCTGTTAAAGGTTACAAAACACACTATTAGGTGTGACCCTATTGAAAGATTTAATCACCCTATTAGGAGTGGCCTAGTTAGAGGTCTTGAGAAAAATTCAATGGAATTGTCACCTTGTTAGAGGATTTGCAAATAGTTGTTAAGTCAACTATGTTAAGAGATTTAGATCACTTCTACAATGATTAGAGAGTAACAATGAGATGACCTAATTTGAATGCAACACAATTGCTAATTTTAAATTTCTATTCTGGCTTGTACTTGATCCTTCCTGATCAAATATGGCTTTGCTGCACCACAAGGATATTCTGCTTATCCCTCAGATTCACTTCCTCTACGCATCAATAGATCTTCAATCACATCATCATAATTCACACATTCTCTTGCACTTTTTGAAATCACAACTTAACCTTACACTTATATCTTCCACTTTGTCAAGTCAACTCAAATACAACTTAGAATAATCAATGTTCATCACCTTAGTTGGCTAGAATCAATAGATAAATCAATTAAGCTTAATACAATAAAATAATAAAAAATCCTTCTTTAGCCGACCCTGCTCAGTAGAAACTAACTCTAAAATGATTTCCTTCATTAACCAACAGAAGCTTGGTTAACACTATAAACTTACATAAATCCTTTTGGCAACCAAGTGAGCTCGGTTAGCACTAGTTCCATCCAACTTTCCTTTGTTACTCAAGTGAGCTTGGTTAACACTCACTTTCAACAACATTTCCTTTGACACCTGAGTGAACTTGGTAGACTACCTTCTGAACTAGGCAAACATGGGTAGACATTGAGAACTGTCTTCATTGCCCGAGTGAGCTCGACATATACTAATTGATAATGATTATGACATTTGTGTAACATCAAAGACAACACACAATTAATCAGTTATATCCAACAATCTCTCTCTTTGGCATTGATGGCAACACAAAGTGTCATAGCACAATGAAATTTTGGATTTTAGATTTGAGAACCCCCTCTATCAGTATGAGTTCTTTCTTTCACTGAATTCTGTTTGCAATGATTGTTACCAAGTTCATTTAGAATATTCTCCCTCTTTCTACATACTTCTTCTTTATAAGACTTCTCCCTCTCTAGTTTCTAACTATATTCTAGTTCCAGGTAAACTTCTCCCTCTTTGACAACACATGCCAAAGACAATAACTCTGTAAGTACCAATGTAACTAAAGTATTGATTCATCTTCAATATGCCCTTGCCAATTCTACATCAACGGATTGACCTTCAATAGGTTCTAGTTGATGCATTCACTAAACTTTATTTAGTGAATTTCAGATAAGGGAATGACCCCTAGCTTACATCTTAGATATAGAAATGCATCCTTAGGTAATGGCTTGGTGAATATGTTTGCAATCTATTCCAATATTCCAATCTAACTTCTTTATCTTGCACCAACTCTTTTAAGAAGTGATACTTTATAGCAATATACTTTGTTTTGGAATGTATTACTGGATTGTTTGATATGTTGATTGCACTGGTGTTATCACAATATATGATAACTGGATCTTTAATTTCTACCTTCATTCATTCCAATAGTTGTTTGAACCAAACAATGTTAGAACAATTGATTGTTGATGCTACATATTCTACCTCTGCTATGGATTGAGATGTACAATTTTGCTTCTTACTTGTCCAAGATACTATTCTTTTACCAAGAAAGAATGCTCCAACACTAGTGCTTTTTCTATCATCAAGACTTCCTGCCCAATCAGCATCAGTAAATACTTTCAAGTCCAGATCACCTCCAAGTTTGTACCATAAACCATAGTCTTTAGTACCTTCCAGATACCTCATGATTCTTTTGATTTCCATCATGTGATTTTCCTTGAGATTTGATGAGGATCTTGTCACTAGTCCAACTGCTAAAGCAATATCAAGCCTTGTGTGAACTACATACTATAATTTTCCAATCATTGATTTGTAAGTGGTCTTATCTACTTCTTTGAAATCATCATTTTTGGAAAGCTTATGTCCAATAGACATAGGTGTTCCAATTAGTTTTCAATCTTCCATTCTAAATTTCTTTAATATCTCCTTGATATACTTAGATTGAGTGATGTAGATACCATTCTTGTTTAGTTGTATTTTCAATCCAACAAAAAATTTTATTTTACCAAACATGGACATCTCAAATTCTTTACTCATTTCTTCTGAGATTGCTTTGCATAAATCATCATTTCCTGTAAATAGAGTATAATCAACAAATATTTTTGCTAACACAATCTTCTTATCTAGTCCTTCCTTGATATATAGACTACTGTTATCATTAGTCCTTTGAAACCATTCTATACCAAGTAATTATGAAGTCTTTCATACCAAGCTCTAGGAGCTTGTTTGAGACCATATAATGCTTTTTGTAGTTTGCAAACCATGTCTCCTTTGCTAGGATCAACAAAACCTTCTAGTTGTTCAATGTAGACTTTCTCATCAAGAATTCTATTCAAGAATGCAGATTTAACATCCATTTGATATACTTTAAATCCTCTATGTGTTGCATATGCTAGTAAAGTTCTAACACCTTCAAGTCTTGCTACAGGAGAAAAAGTCTCACCATACTCAATATCTTCCTTTTGAGAATAACCTTTGCACACAAATCTTGCTTTGTTCCTTGATATTTTTCCATTTTCATTCAGCTTATTTCTAAAAACCCATTTTGTACCAATTACATTTTTATCCTTGGGTCTAGGAACAAGAGTCCAAGTTTTGTTCTTTTCTATCTACTCTATCTCTTCATTCATTGCTTCAATCCAACTTTCATTTTTTAGAGCATCTTTAACACTTCTAGGTTCAAATTCAACAAGTAAACATGTATCTTTTAATTTTCTTCTTGTCATTGTTCCATCTAATTTGTCTCCACTAATTTGATTAGGTGCATGATGTATTTTGACATACCTTGCTAACATAGGCTTCTTGGTCTTTGAATGAGTTCCTCCATCTACTTCTCAAATGTCAATTTCAAACTCGGTTCCTTTTGTCTGCGACTCGGGTCCATCAGGCTCAATTTGAACTAGCTTGGTAGCCTCTAGTTGTGACTTGGGTCCTTGCAGCTCAGGTTGCATTGCTTGTAACTTGGTAGCTTTTGGAGTTTCAAGGGACTTGGGAGTTGAAGCTTCTTTTCTTTCAAATAGATTTGGCTGAGTGTTGCATTCATAATAAGAAAATCTTTTGTAGTCTTCATGTTCCTTGTTGCTTTCTTCTTCACTCTTTTATGCAAATTCATCAATTCTGACATATGCACTTTCTATAATTTTGTGAGTAGATAAATTCAAACATCGGTATGCTTTACTTTTGCAGGAGTATCCTAGAAATATGCCTTCATCACCTTTTACATCAAATTTTCCTTTTCTAGATTCTTTCAATATGTAACATTTGCTATCAAATACTTTCAAGTAACTTACATTAGGTTTGTACCCATACCATGGCTTATAAGGTGTTATGTTTGTATCTTTCTTCAACTGAACTCTGTTCAAGGTATGAATTGTAGTGCTTATAACTTCCTTCTAGTATTTGAGAGCAACGTTCTTTTCAATCATCAGGATTCTTGCATAGTCCATGATAGATCTATTTCTTCTTTCTATTATACCATTCTGTTGTGGTGTACCAAGGGCTGATACTTGTCTTTTGATACCTCTTTCAATGCATAACTTGTTGAATTCATAGGATATGAATTCACCACCTCTGTCTGATCTCAAGCATTCCAACCTCTTTCTAGTGTCTTTTTCTACTCTTGCCAGATACCACTTAAATTTTTGAAAGGCTTCTGATTTTTCTTTTAGGTACATTATTGTCATCATTCTAGAGTAATCATCCACAAATAGAATGAAAAAATGTTCTCCACTACTACTATGTATTCCAATAGGTCCACATAAGTTTGTATGAACAATTTCAAAGACTTCTAACTGATAGTCTTTGCTCTTGAAGCTTGTCTTTCCCATCTTACCAACTTGGCAATTCTTGCATAAACCCATGTCTTGTTTCTTCAAACTAGGGATACCTCTTACTCTTTTATGTTTGCTTATCTTAGTTAGGTTATCAAAGTTCACATGACATAGCCTTTTGTGCCATAACCAACTTTCCTCTACTTGATCTATAAAACATGAACAATCACTAAGATCAAGATAAAATAGATTACCTTTTATTTGCCTGCTAGAACCAACTAAATTTCCTTTTCCATCCAACAGTTTGGCTTGTCCATTCATGAATTCTACCTTGAATCTAATGTTATTTAGTTGTGCCACACATAGTAGATTATGCTTTAGCCCTTCAACCCAATAAGCATTATCACACACAAGATTTTTAGTCAACAAGATACATCCTTTTCCTTTTATGTTACAAGGTTCATTATTTCCAAATTTTGCACTACCTCCATCATAATATTCCATATGCTCAAATTTTGTTCTATCACCAGCGATATGATGTGAGCAGCCACTGTCAATAATCCATATATAATTTTCCTTGACATGAGAGATAAGTGCCATATTATCTCCTTCATCATCATATTCATCTTTCACAACAATATATACCATTTCATCTTCACTATTATCAAAATATTTAGCTATGAAACAAGATTTCTTACCTTTGTCCTTGAAGCTCTTGTAGTTCTTGGAGTCCCTCTTGCCTTTATGCTTATTTATTTTCTTCTTATCCTTAATTTCCTTGTTTGGACACCTAGCAATGATGTGACCAATTTCTTCACAAGAAAAACAGATCAGAGGAACTTTACCTTTGTATTTTCCTCTTCCTTTGGAATACTTCCTTACGAGCAGGGCTTCAACAATTTCAAGATCATTGTTTAAAATTTCTTCTGATGATCCATCTTCTCCACTTCTTGATTGACTAAATTTTGACTTTTTACCCTTTTCTTTAAGTGAGAGTTTAGCTTTAAATGCAGATTCAATATTCTTTGAAGCAAGAACATAGTTATCATAATTTTCTAATTCAAAAGCTATTAATCTTCCAACTAGAGCACCCAAACCTATCTTATTAGTTGGATCACATCTCATTTATTGAATAACAGATACTCTAATTGCATAAATAGGAAGAAGAGTTCTGAGCACTTTACTTACAATACTTTCCTCCTTGATGTCTCCTCTAGATGCTTTGATTGCACTTATACCATCCTTGATCCTTTACACATATCTTTCAATGTTTTCATCTTCTCTTATTTTCATTTGATCAAATTTTCCTCTAAGGCTTTCAGCTTTGGCTCTTCTTACATTGTCATCTCCTCCATAGATATGTTTTAGTTTATTCCACATTTCAAAAGTATTTTTTCAATCTTTTACCTCATCAAATCCAGCATAACTAAGAGCAAATGCAATATCAATCATCATGATATTATGATTCTTCTTTTCAGTAATGTCTTCAACTGATAATGTTCCAATGGGAGTCTTATATTTAGCATCAAGATATTTACAACATAAATCACTGATGGTAGCTAGATGTAATCTCATAAGTCCTTGCCATGTTGCAAAATTGTCTCTGTTCAGCTTGGGAATCTCTCTTTTGTAAGACATCTTGATCTTTACCTTAGGTCCTTGACACCTTCTCTACAAGCATCAAAAGCTCTGATACCAATTGTTGGAAATATAAGAGGAGTAACTGAGAGGGTAGGGATGAATCAATTACAACAAAAATAAATCCAAAATCCCTTAGATGTCAGTACAAAATGCAAATAGATAATTTAATTCTATTGAAGCTCAGTAAACACACAGAATGTTGTAACTCAGTAATAACTGAATTGGCTCAGTAAATGATTAACATATAAACCTTTAGATATTATTTGTGATTATCAATTCTTTAACTTAGTTGGAAACACATAAAGAAAATAGCATGAACACATTTGACACCAAGATTTAACTTGGAAACCCAATTTGGGAAAAACCACCAATAGCAACTAGTTATTGATTTTCACTCTTTTGAAGTGAGCCCTGTTAGGAGCCAACCCTATTAAAGGTTACAAAAGACACTGTTAGATGTGAACGACCCTATTAAAAGATTTAATCACCCATTAGGGGTGGCTTGGTTAGAGGTCTTGAGAACAATTCAATGGAACTATCACCTTGTTAGAGGATTTGCAAATAGTTATTAAGCCAACTCTCTTAGGAGATTTAGATCACTGCTACAATGGTTAGAGAGCAACAATGAGATGACCTGATTTGAATGCAATTGATTTGCTGATTTCAGATCTTTTTTCTGGCTTGTACTTGATCCTTCCTGATCAAATATGGCTTTGTTGCACCACAAGGATATTCTACTCATCCTTCAAATTTGCTTCCTCTACTCATCAATAGATCTTCAATCACATCATCATAATTCACTCATTCTCTTGCACTTTTTCACTTGCACTTTTTGAAATCACAACTTGACCTTATACTTATATCTTTCACTTTGTCAAGTCAGCTCAAATACAACTTAGAATAATCAATATTCATCACCTTACTTAGCTGGAATCAATAGATAAATCAATTAAGCTTAATACAAGAAAATAAGAAAATTCTTCCTTAGCCGACCCTACTTGGTAGAAACTAACTTTGAAACGATTTCCTTTGTTAACCAATAGAAGCTCGGTTAACAATGTAAACTTATGAAAATGCTTTTGGCAACTGAGTGAGTTCAGCTAGCACTAGTTCCATCCAACTTTTCTTTGTTACCCAAGTGAGCTTGGTTAACACTCACTTTTAGCAACATTTCCTTCGACGCCCAAGTGAACTCGGTAAACACTGCCTTCTAAACTAGGTAAACACAAGAATACTTGGTAGACACTAAGAACTATCTTCACTACCTGAGTAAGCTCGACATATACTGACTAAAAAGATAACACACAATTAATCAATTATATCCAACAATGTCATTGATTAGACCTAGTAATAATAACTATGTAGGGACTCAAGTGGAGTGCAAGTTGCTTGGCATCGAAAAGCCCAAGCTAAATTGGTATGGTAAGTCAACTCCCTCGAGAGGCTACATACCTAGTGTGCCAACATCACATCCAATAGGAGGCCACCCACCTTGGGAGGCCACACACTATGCCCCCGTATAGTTTGGTAAACCAACTCCTCACAAGGCCACATAAAATACAAGTAATCTCTTATCTTATCATTAAGTTTTATTCCCATTAATAAATTATGGTTATTACTTATTAGAACCTATTCACATTACCTTGTCAGTTACTTCCTGGCTTGGGTACACGAGAGAAACCACTCCACTGCTTACCCTACATACCCATGGTCATCACATGATGAGTGCCTATAGGCAATGCAAATTCCCAACCCAACCCCCAAATGAACAATCCCTCAACCAATCTGAATTTGAGAGTTTGTGCCTCACAAGATCCCATCATTTTCACACTCACATGCTCCTATGTGAGAAAAAAAATCCACACTAAATCAATAATAAACAAGTGTTGGATGAGAAAACAAAAACCATCAAGTATACAAACTCACTCAACCAAGCATATTGCCTAGCGTACGGATTCAACACAAATCTCAATGTAAGAAAAGTAAAAACATAATCAAATTGGAAACCTAGCATTCATTCCAAATCCATGACCAAAATCAATGCCAATAAATACTTGAGAAAGTTGGGTAGCACACAAAATGAGGCGATGTAGAAAGTGCTCAAAAATGAAAGTTTGTAAGAAAAAATGGTTAGCATAACAATAAAAACTTCTAATTTAAAATACGCAAAAAGCCCTAATTACTCATTCCCACACAATCGAGCCAAATTAACTTATGAAAACAGAGAGGAACACTAGTTATCATTCTCCAACTATAAAGAAATAAAAAAAGGAAACAAAAATAAGCTAAAACTATTAAAATATGAAGGCCCTGCCTCGTAGTCAAATGGCTAAAATGAGAACATGTACCACAAAATAATGAAGACGTTAATAGCAAAGGATTTTTCCGCTCTAAATTCAATGAGCCCACTCTCTTGTTGATCCCACAAGTGTAGCTCTCACAATGAACAAATCTCCTAAATGCCCACAAAGGGCTTGGAGGATTTTCCTCCAAAATTCTTAATTCAAAAGTGAGAAGTGAAATCATATTTCACTTTCGAGCCATATATGCACTTTTTTAACAAAGTGACATATAAAGGAAAAAGAAATAACATAAGTAAACTAAATACCATTTTATCCCAGATAAATCAAGTAATTCTAATTAAATGGAATTCAATTAAAAAAAAATTTTGGTAATATAAAATAAATTTAAATCATATATAAAATTCCCTTTAACTAATTAAATAACAATATTTAATAACTTCCACAACTACTGTGGATTCCTAAATGCACAAACACTTCACTATTTGACTCACAAACGCATAATGCTCATACAAATTTACCAATTAACAACACAATCATGTGTAGATGCACAATAATAATATAGCTGATGCAACACAAGGAAGGAGTAATCCGCAAAGGAGATGTCCTAGCCCCTAGAAAATAACCACACAGTGGAAATAGAATAACAATGCAATATTTGAAGTCAAGTCACAACTCTTTATTCATAAAGTAACTGTTACATGCAATGTGCTAGGCTGTAAGGCATTCCCGATTATGGCCATATACAAAGCAATTACAATAATAGTTCTACAAGATCCATCAAGATCCAATCCAAATCCTAACTAGTCCAGATCCACACTTTGGTAGAAACCTCCAAGATCTCAATTTGTTCTCGCAAGCCACCAAGCAATCTCCTTGATTTCCAAGCCACAAAAACTAGCTCTTCTCCAACTTTATCCAAGATCCAAGTGTAAGTGCTCTATCCACACACTCACAACTCTACCACAATCATGTTGTAAATTGTCTCACATTTGGCACTTTATCTACAAACTTAGGAAAACTTGCTCCTCGGCTACTCCACGCTAAACTCAAGATTCACTCCCTCTGAATGAATTAATCATTCCATCAATGAATGCCTAAAAGAGTCTACAAGACCGCCTACTTATATCCAACTAAGCCACAAGTCGGCCTAGAAATTACAAATTAAACAAACCCGTTACATTAAATATATGTTGAGCCACAACTCGGCCACAACACAAATTAATTATCCATACATAAATTAAATACCAAAATTTGGCTCACAGGCAACTCAGCACCAACAGAAACCAAGACCAAACTGAGTGTCAACAAAATTAACCCAAGCACCAATAAATTCCTAAGCATCACTGAGCTCACAATGCAAACCAAGCACCATAGACCATGCCGAGCTCCTGGACCATACCAAGCTCCATAGACCATGGTGAGCTCCAAGAGCATGCTGAGCTCCTAGACCATGTTAAGCTCCAAGACCATGCTAAGATCCATAGACCATGTTGAGCTCCCAAACCATGCCGAGCACCAGTCCTTCTTCAATTGAGTTCCAGTCCAAGCACCCTCCAAAGTAACTACTGAGCCTCCTCCTCTGAACTCCAAAGTAGTCACTGAGAAAACCCAAGATGCTCCTACATCAGACTCCCTAGGTAAATAAAAATCTATGTCCCACACTTTGATGCCCAAAGAAAGATCAACAACCATCTTCATCTTCACCAATGGCTTCCACTCCAATAGGGACAAGAAAACCAATTTGCACATCAACCACATCTTCATCGTTCTGTCAAACACCATAATCTCAATCATCCAATCAACATGCTCACTTCCAGGAACATAATTCTTCATCAAAAAACCCTTATCCATAGTAGCTAGTGAATCCACACAAATAACAACAAACTTCGTATCAGCAACAATATGAAGATCTTCATCAACACATGCCAAAATCACAACACCAACAATCTCATTGCTCTTAACAAGATACTCTGCAACACATAACTCACCACCAACAACAACCAAATCATCCACAACCAAGTGCTCTACAATTTTCATGTCAGACTCAGCCAACTAATCATGAAAACCAACCTCCATTCTAGCATCAACAAAGTTAGGAATACCCTCAGCAAAACCCTCAAGTTGCTCTATACGTTTTGTATCATACTCCACAAGCTGATCAACAAAACCAACCTCTTCCACCTCGACCTTGCTATGCCATCTTCTCTCATGAAAAAGTCTCTTAACCAGCCAAATAACTCTCTTCTAGATCGGTTGACTCCAGCTCCACAAACATCTACAAAATCCCTTCCTTATCCTATACTTATCTCGATCAGCTGAACTAGTTTCAAACTAAGCAACCACCTTCTTAGTTTGATTAGCCAAACTAGCATCAATCAGAGCATACATCTTAGAAAACCTCCTCTCCACCACATCACACAGATTCACAACCATCTCAAGGTCCAATACTCTTGGAGCCATCTACCAAGATCTTCATAAACCCTCTTCAACAAATCCTTCCTATGCTCCTTGTGACAAAACTGAATTGTTTACAAGTCAGATCACAATTTGCCACCTTGTATGAACAATCAGGAACCACATCACAATTCCAAGACCACAGATCTGCAATCCATAAACTCTCTATGATCATGCCTCAACAAGATCAATCTCCCATCTTTGCATCCATCAATCCATCTGTAAGCCCTCTACAATTGCAAGTCAAAACCATGATTTACCCCCTCGCAACTAAGAGATCTAGGACTCCAGAAAGAAAAACCACCACCAGATCAAGATCAACTCAGATCTACTTCTCCAACCCAAGTCATGGTGCAAACTACCACAACTTCGATGATCTGTCTACACACTCAAGAACAACCTTTGCTTTGATACCATCTGAAGTAGTGCAAGGCAGGAGTAATCCCCAAAGGAGATGTCCTAGCCCCTAGTAAATAACCACATGGTAAAAACATAATAGCAATGCAAGATTTGAAGCCAAGTCACAACTCTTTATTCATAAAATAACTGTTACATACAATGTGTTGGGTTGTAAGGCCTTCCTGGTTATGGTCAATTACAAAGAAATTACAATAACAATTCTACAAGATCCCTCAAGATCCAATCCAAACCCTAGCTAGTCTAGATCCACACTCTGGTACAAACCTCCAAGATCTCAACTTGTGCTCACAAGCCACCAAGCAATCTCCTTGTTTGCCAAGCCACAACGACTAGCTCTTCTCCAACTTTATCCAAGATCCAAGTGTAAACTACCTCACATTTGGCACTCTATCCACTCACTCACAACTCTACCACAATCCTATTGTCAACTACCTCACATTCGATGCTCTAAAAACTCGCTCCTTAGCTACTCCACGCTAAACTCAGGATCCACTCCCTCTAAATGAATTAATCATTCCATCAATGAATGCCTAAAAGACTCCACAAGACCCCCTACTTATACCCAACTAAGCCACAAGTCTGCCACAACACAAATTAAATATCCATACATAAATTAAATACCAAAAGTCAGCTCACAGACAACTTAGCACCAACAGAAACCAAGACCGAACCGAGTGTCAACAAAACCAACCTAAGCACTAGTAAATTCCTACACATCACCTAGCTTGCAATTCAAACCGAGCACCACAAACCATGCCAAGCTCCTATACCATGCCAAGATCCATAGGCCATGTCGAGCTCCAAGAGCATGTCAAGCTCCATAGACCATGTCGAGTTCCCAGACCATGTCGAGCTCCAAGACCATGCTGAGCTCCATAGACCATGCTGATCTCCCAGACTATGTCAAGCGCCAGTCCTTCTTCGACTGAGTACCCGTCCAAGCACCCTCCAAAGAAACTACTAAGCCTCCTCCCATGAACTCCAAAGTAGTCAGTAAGCAAACCTAAGATGATCCTACATCAATAGCCTAAGTAACACTATGCAAAATTGCGTAATAATCATTTAATTAATTTCATTAATAACTGATTTAAATCATTCATTTGCACCATAATAAAATTTTACCACAAGAATGATATAAATATCCATCACACAAATGCAACAACCATAATCTAATAAATTCCATCATATATCCATAAACAAGATTTATATCCAAATATAAAACAACCATATATCATCATAAAGCATGATGTCACATCATTAGCATCATCATGCAAATATGATCGGACTGAACATTGTAGCAACTAACATCTATCAATTATGATACTAGTAATCAAAATAATGTCCAATCATCAAAGCATCTCAAAAGCAATTAAACATGAATATCATAAACTGTCACCAAACAAAATAGATCAAGGTACAAAATGAAAACACAAGAGGCATTGCATCAACAAAATCATGAATACACTAGATGATCAAGTAGATGTTGCCTCTTAGAGTGCCACTACTTCTTCCTCTCTTTTTTGGATGAACCATAAGTCTACTCCTCTCTCTGACTCTCTACATTCTATTATGACTAGGTTGGTTAGTGCTAATATGATTACACTTCCTCCTGCTAAGCTACCTTTATCTTCTACCACATCAAATCAACATTTAATTCCTAAAGCCTTTTGTCAATTTCATCGCTAGCCTAGGGGTATGTGTAGGATCATGGTGTACAAAACTATGGCCTTAAGTGGCAATGAAAATCAACAAATTAGGGTTATGTCAAGTTGACACATAATTTTAAAGTGGTTATGGACTTTATATCAAAAAGTTGAAAGAAATTAATCTGTAGGAAATTGAATGTAGTTTCTAAGCTACTAGGCCTTATTAGGAGAAAAGAATAATTGATTGGTCAAAAGTTTGGATTTTAATGCAGTACTACAAAAATTTCAAGGCGAAAATAAAAAGTAGGTGTATGTCTTACCACCTTAATCAAAATCAAATGATAATATTTTTTTAAATATAATTATAGATATAAAAAGTAGACTCATGCCCGTATGTGACACATAATTTTCGGTATTTTTATTCCAAATAAATAATTAATTTTCTACCAAAACTTTTTCGAAAAAAAAAAACTCCTGTGTCTGACCACCTTAACTAATAGAAAATTTAACCAAATTTTTTAAAAAAAAATTTCTTATACTAGGCGAAGCATAGAATGTGACACAACTTTTAGATTTAAAAAATGTTATACCGTTTGAAAGTTATAGCTATTTTTCAATCAGTATGTCAATCAGCACTTTACAATAATCTTCATTGGAAATTAACTAATAAATATTTATCGAACTCAGAATTTGACAATAATTATATTGATGGAATCTCAAGAGTGATATTAAAAAAACCCTTTTCGTTCATTCAATTTTGATCAAAATAACATTGTCAGATGGCTACTCGAAGTTTGAGTGTCACTGAAACCCTCCTAAAACACGTTTTTTGGGTTGATTCAAATCGAATATCTGATACGGCCTGGTAAGTTCCCACCCGTTTTTGGAGGGAAATTTCAAAAGGGAAGTTTTTTTAATTTTAAATTTGGAGGGAAACAAATTTAAAGGGAAATAAACTTAAGAGAATAACTTTAGACAATTTTAGAAGAAAATATATTTCGTGAATGTGTGAACATTAATATTATAATTATTATTACATAATAGTAACATATATGATTATTATTGTTATATAATCTAATAATATATTATTATTATATTAAAATATACAATATAATATAATTATTAAATATAATAATGTCCCTTTGACCCATACGAAGGATTCTAATATGTCCCTAGGGGTCCTACGACCCCTAGGAACATATGTCATCATGTAATGGGTCGATAATATGTCCCAAGCGGTCCTAGGACCTCTAGGGACATATGTCGTCATGTAATGGGTCAAAGGGGGTCATAGGTCACCCTATAACCCCCTTCAACCCATAGGAAGCATTCTAATATGTACCCCTAAGGACATATGCCATCATGTAATGGGTCGAAGGGAGTCATAGGTCACCCAATGATCCCCTTCGACCCATATGAAGGACATATGTCATCATTTAATGGGTTGAAGTGGGTCATAGGTCAACCTATGACCCCCTTCGACTCATACGAAGGACTCTAATATGTCCCTAGGGGTCTTAGGACCCCTAGGGACATTTGTCGTCATGTAATGGGTCGAAGGGGGTCATCGGTCACCCCATGACCCCCTTCGACCCATATGAAGGATTATAACATGTCCCTAGGAATCCTAGGACCCCTAGGGACATATGTCGTCATGTAATGGGTTGAAGGGGATCATCGGTCACCCCATGACCCCCTTAGACCCATATGAAGGATTATAACATGTCTCTAGGGGTCCTAGGACCCCTAGGGACATATGTCATCATTTAATGGGTTGAAGTGGGTTATAGGTCAACCTATGACCTCCTTCGACCCATATGAAAGATTCTAACATATGTCATTATGTAATGGGTCGAAGGGGGTCATAGGTTAACCTATGACCACTTTCGACCCATATGAAGGATTCTAATATGTCGCTAGGGGTCCTAGGACCCCTAGGGACATATGTCGTCATGTAATGGGTCGAAGGGGGTCATAGGTCAACCTATGACCCCCTTCGATCCATATGAAGCATTCTAATGTCCCTAGGGGTCCTAGGACCCCTAGGGACATATGTCATCATGTACTAGGTCAAAGGGGGTCATAGGTCAACCTATGATCCCCTTTGACCCATAGGAAGCATTCTAATATGTCCCTAAGGGTCCTAGGACCCCTAGGGACATATGTCATCATGTAATGGGTTGAAGGGGGTCATAGGTCAACCTATGACCCCCTTTGACCTATAGAAAGGATTCTAATATGTCCCTAAGGGTCCTAGGACTCCTAGGAACATATGTCATCATGTAATGGGTTGAAGGGGGTCATAGGTCAACCTATGACCCCCTTCGACCCATAGGAAGGATTCTAATAGGTCCCTAGGGATCCTAGGACCCCTAGGGACATATGTCATCATGTAATAGGTCGAAGGGGGTCATAGGTCAACCTATGACCCCCTTGGACCCAAAGGAAGCATTCTAATATGTCCCTAGGGGTCCTAGGACCCCTAGGGACATATGTCATCATGTAATGGGTCAAAGGGGGTCATAGGTCAACCTATGACTCCCTTCGACCTATACGAAATATGTCATCATGTAATGGGTCGAAGGGGGTCATAGGTCAACCTATGACTCCCTTCGACCTATACGAAGCATTCTAATATGTCCCTAGGGGTCCTAGGACCCATAGGGACATATATCATCATGTAATGGGTCGAAGGGGGTCATAAGTCAACCTATGACCCCCTTCGACCCATAGGAAGCATTCTAATATGTCCCTAGGGGTCCTAGGACCCTTAGGGACATATGTCATCATGTAATGGGTCGAAAGGGGTCGTAGGTCACCTTATGACCCCCTTCAACCCATATGAAGCATTCTAATATGTTTCATCATGTAATGGGTCAAAGGGGGTCATAGGTCACCCTATGACCCCCTTTGACCCATAAAAAGCATTATAATATGTCCCTAAGGGTCCTAGGACCCCTAAGGACATATTTCGTCATGAAATGGGTCGAAGTGGGTCATAGGTCAACCTATGACCCCCTTCGACCCATAAGAAGCATTCTAATATGTCCCTAAGGGTCCTAGGACCCCTAAGGACATATGTCATCATGTAATAGGTTGACCCATATGAAGCATTCTAATATGTCCCCAGGGGTCCTAGGTACATATGTCATCATGTAATGGGTCGAAGGGGGTAATAGGTCAACCTATGACCCCTTTCAACCTATAAGAAGGATTCTAATATGTCCCTAAGGGTACTAGGACCCCTAGGGACATATGTCATCATGTAATGGGTCGAAGGGGGTCATATGACCCCTTTCCACCCATAAGAAGCATTCTAATATGTCCCTAAGGGTCCTAGGACCCCTAAGGACATATGTCATCATGTAATGGGTCAAAGGGGGTCATAGGTTGACCCATAGGAAGGATTCTAATATGTCCCTAGGGGTCCTAAGACCCCTAGGGACATATGTCATCATGTAATAGGTCGAAGGGGGTCATAGGTCAATCTATGATCCCCTTCGGCCCATAAGAAGCATTCTAATATGTCCTTAGGGGTCCTAGTGACATATGTCATCATGTAATGGGTCGAAGGGGGTCATAAGTTTCCCTTCGACCCATAGGAAGCATTCTAATATGTCCCTAGGGGTCCTAGGACCCCTAGGGACATATGTCATCATGTAATGTGTCGAAGGGGGTCATAGGTCAACCTATGACCCCTTTGACCTATAGGAAGGATTCTAATATGTCCCTAAGGGTCCTAGGACCCCTAGGGACATATGTCATCATGTAATGGGTCGAAGGGGGTCATAGTTCAATCTATGACCCCTTTCAACCTATAGGAAGGATTCTAATATGTCCCTAAGGGTCCTAAGACCCCTAGGGACATATGTCGTTATGTAATGGGTTAAAGGGGGTCATAGGTCAACTTATGACCCCCTTCAACCCATATGAAGCATTCTAATGTCCCTCGGGGTCCTACGACCCCCAGGGACATATGTCATCATGTAATGGGTCAAAGCGGGTCATAGTTCAACCTATGACCCCCTTCATCCCATAGGAAGCATTATAATATGTCCCTAGGGGTCCTAGGACCCCTAGGGACATATGTCATCATGTAATGGGTCGAAGGGGGTCTTAGGTCAACCTATGACCACCTTTGACCTATAGGAAGGATTCTAATATGTCCCTAGGGGTCCTAGGACCCCTAGGGACATATGTCGTCATGTAATGGGTCAAAGGGGGTCATAGGTCAACCTATGACCCCCTTCGACCCATAAGAAGGATTCTAATATGTCCCTAGGGGTCCTATGACCCCTAGGGACATATGTCACCATGTAATGGGTCGAAGGGGGTTATAGGTCAACTTATGACCCCCTTCAACCTATATGAAGCATTCTAATATGTCCCTAGGGGTCCTAGGACCCCTAGGGACATATATCATCATGTAATGGGTCGAAGGGGGTCATAAGTCAACCTATGACCCCCTTCGACCCATAGGAAGCATTCTAATATGTCCCTACGAGTGCTAAGACCCCTAGGGACATATGTCATCATGTAATGGGTCGAAGGGGGTCATACGTCACCCTATGACCCCCTTCGACCCATATGAAGCATTCTAAGGACCCTTAGGGACATATGTTGTCATGTAATGGGTTGAAGGGGGTCATAGGTCACCCTACAACCCCCTTCGACCTATAAGAAGCATTATAATATGTCCCTAAGGGTCCTAGGACCCCTAAGGACATATGTCGTTATGTAATAGGTCGAAGTGGGTCATAGGCCGACCCATAAGAAGCATTCTAATATGTCCCTAAGGGTCTTAAGACCCCTAAGGACATATGTCATCATGTAATGGGTCGAAGTGGGTCACAGGTCAACCTATGACCCCCTTCGACCCATAGGAAGCATTCTAATATGTCCCAAGGGGTCCTAGGACCCCTGAGGACATATGTCATCATGTAATGGGTCGAAGGGGGTCATAGGTCAACCTATGACCCCTTTCGACCCATATGAAGGATTCTTATATGTCCTATGGACATATGTCATCATGTAATTGGTCAAAGGGGGTCATAAGTCAACCTAACCCCCTTTGACCCATAGGAAGTATTCTAATATGTCCTTAGGGGTCTTAGGACCCCTAGGGACATATGTCGTCAGGTAATGAGTCGAAAGGGGTCATAGGTCACCCTATGACCCCCTTCGACCCATAAGAAGCATTCTAATATGTCCCTAGGTGTCCTAGGACCCCTAGGAATATATGTTGTCATGTAATGGGTCAAAGGGGGTCATAGGTCACCCCATGACCCCCTTCGACATATATATATATATATATATATATATATTATATTTATAGATTATAATAATAATAACATAATATATTATGATATATTAATAACATAGGTCATAATAATAATAATTATTATTATTATTAACATATATATATATATATAATATTACATTATTATATTTAATAAAAATATAAGAAAAATAATAATAATATAATATAATAATATATATTATATTTATAGATTATAATAAGAATAACATAATATATTATTATATATTAATAGATTATATTTTATATCTTTACGTTACATTATTATATATATATATATATATATATATATATATATATATATATATATATATATATATATATATATATATATATATATATATATATATATATATATATATATATATATATATATATATATATATATATCTTTAAATAGTAATATAATTGAAATAATTGAAAAGTCACTGTTGGAAATGATTGAAATGATCATATAAGAAAAGTTGTTGGAATGATATATGGAAATGGTAAAGAATGTTCTCAATCATTGTTTTGTCATTGATGTCAAACTTGCTACTTGTAGGAATGACAATTGCTTTAGTGATCCAAATACTATCAATTAGTTGATTGTTAAGGAGGAGGCAATCAATAAGATGTAACTAGAACACCTAGAGAAAGGTTGAAGTTATGATGTTGTATGAAGTACAAGGATCAGCTAAGCCATTGATGAAAAAGTGTGTTGATGACATACTATAAGACACAAAGAATTGGCACACTGAAACATATCAAAGATGTAAGGTTTTAGCTAAGACATTTGTAAAGCTCAACTAAGTTCATTAGAGAGAAGGAGCCGAGCAAGCTAGTATGTGCTGAGCAAATTCCTAGTAAGTGCTGAGTAAACTTCAAGTGCCGAGCAAGTTCAAGTGCCGAGTAAACTTCAAGTGCCGACCAAGTTCAAGTGCCAAGAGATATCGAGTGCCGAGCAGAGATAGGTGTCGAGTAACACAAAGATGTCGAGCACCAGTAAAACCAATAGTGCCGAGTAACATAGAGATGCCGAGCATCAGTAAAACCAATAGTGCCGAGTAACACAGAGATGTTGAACACCAAGAAATCAATAATGCCGAGTTGCTGCATTATTTTAAAAATCGAAGATTCACCAGATCTAAGTCGACAAGGTTGTTATCTAGAAGTTTGTGAATTAAAATGGAAGATAGGAATGATGAGCTGGTGGCACAAAACACCATGTAAAATGTTTTTGAATACAACTGACGAAGTTTGAAGATAAGAACAAGATATGAGGTAGATACATTGTATCCTACCTAATCCATTCGAAACCCTAAAATTGGAAAGGGAGAAATGAGCAGCAAAGGCAAATAAAATTTCTATTTAAGCAGTCATAAGTTAATAAAAAAGAGAGAGAGAGGCAATCAAGCATGAAAGCATGAAATGCTGAAGGAGGTGCTAAGGAGATAAGAGAACATAGAGACTTTGTTTCAGTAAGAAGACCCCTGATATGGATGCATTGGTACAATGAGTTAGAAGACTCAAGGAGACGAAGCTTGAGAAGAAGTCAAGCAGTCAGAGCTGAAGTGTTTGAAGCCAAGCATTAGGATTGAATTCAAAGTGTGATCTGAAATCTGCAAAGTATGTTGTAAGTTATATCAGATCAAAATATCATTATCGTTACTTTCTAGCAATTGTAATAGTAAAGTTTAAATCCTATGGACTTAGGTTGGTTTAATAGCCATGAGATAAATCCTTTAATAGGGTGACATTCCAAGTGAATGTTCTAAAGTCCTTTAACCAGGCCCATTCCTAACAGTTTGGTGAAATCCTCTAACAAGGTCACATTTAACAGTGTGTTGTAAGCCTTTAACAGGGCATCACTTCAGAAGAGTGAGAATCAAGTAGCATGTTATTGGTGGTTTTTCCCAAATTGGGTTTCCATGTAAATCATTGTGTCATGTGTTGATCTTGCATGTTTTATCTTTGCGTGTTGATTTACTGTAACTTGCTAATATGGTTGATTTAAAAGTTTGGATGGATGAAAAGTGTATGGATTCATAAAAAGTAGTGAAAAAGTATTAATAGGGCATTTGGACCTTGAATAACTGATTCATCCCCCCCCCCCAGTTATTCTAAAGAATTCTAACAGTCACAAACTATAATTCACATATTCGAGTTTCCCTCCAAAATATTTTAGTGGGTATATCAGATATCCGATTTGGAATCGGATATCCGATTTCATATCAGATATCCAATTTCAAATCAGATATCCGATATTACTGGCATTGTTTTCCAACATATTGCCTATCCTTGTAGACCCAACAACATCACTTTTTGATGTTTTTTTTCACGGGTTTCACGAAAAGTCTGATATGCCCGCAATATTATATATAAATTATAACATATAATATCTTACATTTTTATTATTATATATTATATTACTATATATTATAATATAAAATATTATATTATATCATTATAATATAATTATATTATATTATTATATTATATTACATTACTATATATTATAATATTACATATTATATTATATTATTATAATATTAAATATTATATTATATTATTATAATATAATACATTATAATATTATTATAATATAATATTATTATTATAGTATAATATTATACAATTATAATATTAAATAATATATTATACTATTAGAATATAATATTTTTATATTATTATAATATAATAATATTATTATTATATTATAGTATAATAATTATATTTATTATATTGTTATAATATTATTACGCTAATTATCGGATATCTGATAAGACTCGGCCTTACCTTCCAAGTTTAGTAGCTGGATAGGTGAAAAAAAGTTAGAGTGAATTTTGAAGTGCTTTTAGACGTCTTCAAACTCTATTTTTTTCACATCACCACTTTTTGGCACACCATGATCCTACACATACCCCTAGGCATGATACTAAAGCTTGTTTTTCTTTGAAACATAAGATTTTGGATTTGATTGATAGTAATGCTTTTTCTATTTAGTGTCAAGATAGTGGTAAAAAATCTTCACCACCTTCTAATCAAAATCTTCCAATCTACTATAATACTTTGCCTCAGCACACTCCAAACACTATTGTTGAACATCCTTCTTTTGTTCCTCCTAAAGTGAATGTTTCTTATAATACCTTATGATGAGAGAATGATAATATTGTTAATGTTGTGGAACGTATAGTGCAACCTCCACCTCCACCTAAGGAGGATATTCCCTATACATCTACTGATCAACGTAAACTAGAATGTAAGTGTATTAGAGCCCTTACTATCTCATTCACTGATGCTAATAATTTTAAGGCTCCAAATGCTCATGTTTATATCACTACTCAGATTGTTAAATATCCTTCTTATGGGTGTCTTGTTGATCCTACTTCTATGGTTAATATCATCACCGAAGAACATCTTTTTAATTATAAAGGGAAACAAACTTCTATGACTCAATTGATACTTGGATTTAGACTTGTAATGGTTTCTTGTATCCTCCACATGGTTCCATCTCTTTTCTAGTTGATCTTTGTGCTAAAGTGGTGAATACATCATTTGTTGTCTTTGCTACTTTCGATCAATTCCAATTGAAGCTTGGTTTACCTTGGTTGATTATCATTCAAGCTATTGCTTCTCCTATTCATCAATGCATTAAATTTCATTATGATGGTGAGATTAAAAAGATCAATCATAGTAATCATCATCCTTTTAGACCTAAAAATTATGTTATTCTTGAATTCTTTTGGTCTTCTCTTTCTACTACTCATCCCACTTGTTCGGACTATATGTTCCATGTGTATCAAGAATATAAATGTTGAAATATTGTTAAGTATGCCTCATGGTATTTTTCCTACAACTTCTAGGCCTATCTCTTTCAATTCTTTTAATTCTAATAATTAACCACCTCTTGCATCTCCTTATCTTCCTAGTGTGTTTCCTTCTTCTAGTATGGATCCTTCTTTTAGTATGGCTCCTCCTAGTGTGGTTCCTCCTAAATCTCAACCTCCTATTATTCCTTCTCTTGTGTCATGAAAAGGTAAGTAACCTATTGTTGTTGATCCTCCTTTGTCTTCTCAAAAAATTTATAATAAAATTAAGCATAACCAACAATCTCGTGAACATTCAAAGAAGCACTAAGCTTGTGCTAAAGCTTGTATGAATGATTCTCACTAGCTCATGTCTATTGAAGAGTTTAATGATTTGCATATTCCTATTTTAGATTCTATTACTATCAATTTAGATGAGGAGGATACTTTAGATGATGCACATGAGATTATTGATATTGATGTTGATTTAAACCTAACATGCTTTCTACGTAGCTTATGCTTACATCAAAACATGAGCATAGTGAATCTTTGGGAGTCCTTTGGATTTAGCTATTGTTTCTATTGTGTTGGACATAGTTCCTCTTGCAAGTTATCCACCTCTTATTACTACTGGACAAGATAGGGGATGAGGGTAACATGCTTGAAGTGAGTGCTCTAGCATAGTAGCTTTTTGTGTGTTTTCTTGTTATTATGCGCTTCACTTGTATCATGTTTGCTAAATGTATGTTCAAATTTCTTTAAATGAGCATTGTTGCTTCATTGACACAGGGTGATAAAGAAATTTCTACATTGTAACTCTCTTATATTTGTCTCTTACTTCTTCTATCTACCGTTCTATGTTATGTTGCACATGTGTGCTATTGTTCATACTTGTATCCTTGTGTTGTCTACTTGGATTTGTGACATGGTAGCACCAATTATTTTTGGTCTCGATGATGGTGATCCAAAAAGATTCTTCTTTGTAACTCTTACATATATTTCTTCCATTATGTCTTATTTTTACTTCCTTTGGGGGATAATGACATTTCATACTTGATATAATATTTACATATTATCGTATGATTATACTTATTACTAACCCCATGATTAGTAGATCCTTTTGTGATCTTGTATGGTATGCTTTCATTTCTCTTGGTTTGTCCATTGTTGGGGACATCTCATAGTGGAAACATCTTTTGGCACTTGTACGTATTCTATGTTATAGCCATTACTTAAAGTGTTAGCAACGACTTAAACATGGGGGCATACACTCTACTTTTTTTTGCATTCCAGGAATGGGGTAGTGAATACAGATTCTGAGTCTATCTTAGGGTACTTTAGCCCTAGTTACTTAGTATGCTTCCTAAGTTAGCATCAAATCTATGCATTAGTACTTTGTCCCTCTCTTTCAATGCACACATCTTTCAAATCCCTTTATGGATTACAGACAATCCTAAAGAATGGATTCTCTATGCACACATTCGATGTAGGAAGTGAACATCCTTAACATTGGGTCTCTCTTTCCTATACATGCACATATGCTAAATATCATCTATGGGCTACAAATAACAATTTGCTAAAGTCCTATACATGGGTAACACATCCTTTCTAAACCTTACCATAGTGATACAAAGAACATTGATCTATGGGTGGGTTTTTTGATGGGTTGACTAGTAGGTTACCACCCCGTTAGGCTATTTTAGTGTCATCTTTTGTAGTAGCTCTTTTAGTGATTCACAGTAGGGTGGGCACTTTACTAGGTGAGATAATCACTTCTCTCTTCTTTTTGTTTAGTCGGCGATCTCTCTCTCTTACTGTGATTTTGGAGTTAGCAAAGTCTCAATCCCTTGGGAGTTTGATGGATTCTTTGTCTCCTTGATCATAATAAGAGTATCTTATGCCTTGTTCTCTACTTTACCAAGAGTTTGGATCGAGTCCATCCTCTAGCTAAAGTGGGGGCTAAACGTACCATCTTAAATTGGAAGCACTCTAATCTAATGAATGTTTAGCACATATTTAATGCAAGATTATCAATCTCCCTCTCTTATTTATTTCTTCTTCCCTTTTCTAGTCATTTCTCCTAGGTGGAATTGGGGTAAAACCTAATAGATCATCTTTAAAGATCCTATTTTCATGGTGTTAAGATTGAGGTGGGATCTATCTTCCCTAGATCCTTCCTCTTCATCCACCTTTCCACTTAGAATCTAATCCTAGAGCCAAAATAGGGTTTCCTTAGAGTCCAGACATGATTTACGGATCTTGAGACCTATTTTGGGTCCCCAGATTATCCTCAAGGTTTGTACACTAGCCAATTAGGAGTGCAATGCACTTTGATACTTCAAGGGTGCACTACACCCCTAATAGGCCAATCAGGAGCACACTGTGAGGCCCTATTTTGGTCCCTCTCTTTGGGTACTATGATTCAAGATGTTTAGGTGTTAAACTTCTATGATAGTTAACCTACGAGAGTTAGTCAATTTTGATCTCTATATAAACCCTTCCATTTGGTCCATTTTTCATATCCAAGCATCCACGATGAAAACAAGAAATTGCTTTTGCAAGCTCTAGCTTTCAAGTTTCAAGTCTTCAAGCACCCATTCAAGCTTTCTATTTAAGATCATGGATTCAAGAACTCAAGCAATTGAATGAGTTTATCTTCAAGATCTTCTTCAATCCATTAAAGATCTTTCGTTGCATCTTCTACATCTATTCGTCTTCATCTTCTTGATCCAAATCCATTGTGAAGTCAAATATAATGCATTGATTCAAGAAATCTAACTTTGTAAGGTGTATTCATTCATTTACTTTACATTCATGCCATGTTAATTATTTTAATTCCAAGTTGATTCCTAAGCTGGGGTTTGACCAAGGCAAACATCTCATAAATAACAAAAACCTTTTTTTATTGCAAGTTGTGTATATCAAATCGGCGAACAGGTTGTAGATCAAAGCACTCTTTTCAGCTTTCTTTGAAAATGCAAAATTTGAGTCAACATCAGGTATAATAAAATAGGGTTGCACTGCACCCCTAATGCACTATTTCATCTCTAATGCACCATTTCACCTCGGATAGATTGTCGAAAGATTTTTGGCTTTCATCTATTGTATGGTTTCATACGTGCATATAAAGATTTCCACTCATTTTGATTTGAACAACAAGCACAAAACATATTTCAAAGGTGAGTTCTTTCATACCCTTTGTCATTTCAGCATATCCTTATATCTTACATCTAGCTTATATATACACATTAAGTGTCTTTAAGGAATTATATATCTTTTCCCTATTCTTCCTAGATATAGTTTTGCGTTAGTGCTCCTTGTTTGCTTGGTTAGCATTAATCTCTCTGGTCCTAGTCCTATAGAATTTGGATCGAAAGGTTTCTCTTCATCATCTTCTCCCTCTTCTATATCACATGCTTGCACATGTAAGTGGGTTATATGATGAACTTAGGCTCTATATCATTGATTCACATCTCCTACCATATATGAGGGTACAAAATGGATGCACAGGTCCAATTAGAAAGTACTTCTGATCAAATTTTATTTTGGGAAGGTCTATGAAAGAATTGAATGATGCTTAATTCTTGCAAGGTCAAATATTTATAGTTTCTTTTCTACATTCATTTGGTTAGTTCAATTTCTCTTTTTAGTATTGCCTCACTACTGATAATTCAATGGTAAAACTTTTGGCCTTTTTGCTCTATAAGGGTTACCCTTGTAACAATCACACAATAGACTTGAGCAAGTAGGATCACTACAAAACCAAAAATAATATGCTAAAAGAGAGTAGTAATAATTAAATATAATATAATATAATAAATACAAGATACACAATGTACAAGAGGAATACTTCTTGTATAGGAAAGGTGGAATATAAGACATAAAAATATCACGATAAGTGTCGCAATTAAATGACATCAAGCAAAAAAAGTAAATGACATAAATGGTCCATTAGTAACTTAAGTAATCAGGTTTGAGTAGAACCTAGATGAGAATCATTAGTATACCACATTTGCATTAACAACTCTCGCATGTCCTCATTCAATGTGCTTGTTATTAAATGATGCAAGTGATTATCTTTGTTAATGTGTTCTCACAATGATGAGAAAGATATATTTATCTATCTAGTTCTACCTATCATCAGTTGGTCAACAGGAACTTTGTGGATGATTCTTTCTTAATAGTTTAAATATCACATCTCTTTCTTCCAAAATCTCATAAATAAAATAAAATTAAAGAGAACCATTCTCTTAAACTCCCATCATACTTTTGGAGGGAAATATATTGGTTGTATCTATAATTTTTAAAACTATTTCAATTATCTTTTCTTTTCAATTCTACCAATTGACCCTCAACAATATGTCCTTGACAAAACTAAAAAAAATCTTGCCTTGTAGATTACCAACCACTATCACTACAAATCATTAGATCTAGCATATCTTTCCACCCATTACTCATGTTTATGAGACCTCTTGTTCAATTTCCTACAATACATCATACCAAGAGTTGAACAAACTTTTGCATGACTTCGTATCGACCACCTTTGACCATAATGAAGGCTTTTTGTATCAGTATGGTATAACATTTCTCTCTCAGTATATTGTAGGATCAATTTTACTAGTGAACACAGATAGGGTATTGATCTTTTTGTTGAACGGTTAACTAGATCTTACATGATCTATTAGAAAAGCTTTACAAATTATGTTGAAAACATGCACCATCTAAAGCTCATTATATTGGTGTTTCATCTAGAAAGGTTGTGTCAATCATTTTCTTATGATTTTGGTATCAAGATACAACTATGTAGTTTTTTTAAGTCAAATTCATTACCTGTGTTTCATGAGTAGTGGTTCACACCCATCTCTTATGGGAAGAAATAAAACACTTAACACTCATTAGGTCTAGGTTATACTCATAAAAGTGAAGTGTGAAATCTTTTCAGAAGGTTAGCCATCTCAGTTTACTCCAAATCAAATGTGCTTCACCACAAAGTCTCCTCTAAGGTTTATAAAATGGGGTTGTAAGAAGATTTGGTGTAACCTTGGAAGAAATACAATAGTTAAGTGCACTTGATTTGTAGTATTACTGGTATGGGTGAACTCCTAGGAAGTCCTTGTGCTTCACCTTTGTGAGCATCACTTAGATGCAATGAGTAATAAGTGTTTCATTCATTCTCATAAGATATAAGTTCTTGTGAACCAATACTCATGAAACATGGGTAAATGATTTGACTAGTAAACCTACACATTTAAATCTTGATAGCAATATCATAATTTGACATATTGCGGAAAATATATCCTACTTATCAATTATTTGGTTGCGTTTTCTTTCATTTCCATTAGCATCATTGACGCCCTTGTCACTAAAAGTATACAAAAGAATAATGGGCTATAAGTTATGACTACATATACTTTAATGATTTTGTAATGGCCCATTGATTAATCAATTCTCCCTACAATAGTCTTCCACCATCAATTTCAATAGAATTCATGAGCAACCACTTATTGTCTTCATTCCCTCAATTTCCTTAGAATATAAATTAATATCATCACCAAGATTTATGCTTTAAGGCCAATTAATCTTGGATCTCTTTTCTTATTTGTCAACTAGGGGGAAGCCCTAGTAGCTACCCAAGCTAACTTTGGCCACCTAGATCTCCTAAATTGTAAGTTTAATTTTGCCAATTCTATTGTTGAACCTTCATAGGTGATAGAAGAGCTTAAGAATAAGGTAATAACTTTAGGGTACTTATAGATCTCTCTGTAGATATCATGGATCACAAATTGGTCAAAAAATGTCATTTCAAAATGTTCACCAAGAACTTGTCACATATACCCCCCAATGATTAACAATTGAATAGCCAAAGAAAAGGATCCTAGCACCAATAACTAATCACTTACCATGATTGACTAAGTTGTCTATATTTTGGACCCTCTTAATAGGTACAAAAGGTGGTAGAGGGGCCATTTAAATTACACCACAATGTCCCTTGCATTAATCTAAATCTCATCCTATTACAAACAACAGAGCACCCAACTTAACCACACCTTACCCTATACCTAATCACCTTAACACATTTGTAGTTCACTGAATGCCACATTACCACCTGTGGGTTACCTAGTAATTATATTCCTTGAACCCTAAAATTGCTCATTTTTGTTGAGTTTTTACTATAAACTCAAGCTCCTAAGAAGGCTTCTTAACACTTATGTTTCTATTTGTCTGTCGATGGTTATCCTCTTCTACTACTAGGTGAGTAATCATGAAGTAGCAATATGTCACATTATTTATTGTTCAATAAGTGTTTGTGATATTTTTCATGTGCTATTAGTTGTATGTTTCAATCACTTCTTCTTGAAATCATTAATGCTAGTGATTTTATAGAAATGAATCATTAGAGGAAGTGTGAATGAAATATTAATTATTATCAATTTAATCATTTCTTGGTGTTGTAGTTTATATGAATTATGATAGTTTCTTCAATTTTTCATTTTAGAAATGGGGTTTATGAGGGTTTATCTTCAATCACAAAGTAGCAAACCTTACATGGTTTTTTATAATTCAATAAGTGTTTATGATGATTTTCCCATGGTCATGCTTGTAGGTTTCAATTGTTTCACCTTCACAACATTGCATCTCATGTCATAGAAATAAATAATTAGAAGAAATGGGAAATAAATAGTGTGCATTGTCCATATAATTGAATTTGGTGTTGTATTTTTTTTGAAACTCAACACTTTCTTTAATTTTCCATTTTAAAATTGGGGTTTTTGTGGATTACTCATTATCTTTTGAAAACACTATTATCTCATAGTTGCTTATCATTCAATATGTGTTTGCAATAATTTTCCTGCACTAATAGTTGTGGGTTTCAATCGTTTAAGCTTGAAATCACTGCACATAATGTGATAGAAAGAAATAATTAAAGGAAATGGTAAATAAATATTGTACATTGTCTGTACAATCTTTAGTTGGTGATGTATTTTTTGTGAAACTTGACACCTTCTTCCACTTTTAATTTTAAAATTAAGGCTTCTATGGGTTACCGATTATATTTTGATAGAATGATCATCTAGTGATTATTTATCATTCAATATTGTTTGTAGTGATTTTCTTGTACGTAATACATTACAAAACTATATTAGAAATTTGGTGAGTTGGTTTTGCAAATGTATTCATTTTGAACATTACAAAACTAACTCACCAATATGCTCATGTAGTTTTTTAATATATTGATTGAATACAATGTACAAGACTAAGTCAAAATTGTGAAAGGCAAAATGATGAAGGTTCTCATTTATTAAATAATTGTTTGACTACAATAATGTATTCATTGAGTACGTTATAAATTTAATTTTAATTTTGTAATGTATTCAATGAGTACATAATAAACTTAGTGGTAGTGTTTTATGTATTCAATGAGTATATTATAAAAATGAACACAAAATAGTTGGGTATCCATTGAGTACATTTGAAAAGTAAGCCAACAATGTGTAATCTAATAGTACATTTAAAACAACTTAACACATTTGAGAAGTACATTTATTAATTGAATACATAACAATACTAATTGTGCACTATGGTGAGTTAGTTTTGTAATGTACTCACTGACAACATTACAAAACCAAGTTAGCAATGTGAGACATGAGACCAGGAACTTTGCATTCATACATAAATACTTACAATCTGAAGGCATGAAATAATTTAAATAGATTGACAAGTACATTTCATCATTGAATACATCACAAAATTAATTGCGTAGAAATATGGTGAGTTAGATTTCTAACGATACTTATTTAGAACATTAGAAAAGTACTAAATCAACAATTTCTAATATGAATATTGAACTACACTAACTTCATTTTGCAATAGATTTGAATCTATCATAAATAGTAAAAGCAATAAAATTGTAATAAAAGCAAGCTACTCGGAAATAATAGCACATTTCATATAATAAACATAGATAAACCCAAACAAACCCCAATGTTTTTAATGAATTCCAACATTGGACATAGATAAAGGTCCACAAAAACCAAAGAACTTTGACTTGGTTTTGCAATACACAGGAGCCTACAGTAAAAGGCAATGAATAAAGGCATGTAACTATGATAACTTCATTTTGCAATAGACAGTAACCTCCATACAATAAGCAGTAAAAAGCATGCAATAGAGACATGTACTATGTCGACTTAGTTTTCCAATATATTTTAACATACATTAAGCATAACACATTTGGTAAGCATAAACCGTAAGTAGTAAAAGTAATACATTTGAAAAAAAAATATGCTTTCAACATTATCTATGAATGCATTGAGCATATAGTAACAAGGAACAAATCAGAAAAAAATGAGATTGATTCTTGATTTCAACTTTGTATTTTTTATTTTTTATTTATTTTATGCTTCCATCAATTTAATTCAGTTCGATTGGTGATCCTTACAACATTAGTTGTTCATGCAGGTACTATTTGAAGTTGTCTTAAATGACTTAAGATGTTCTACCTTTTTGGGTCAATGTGTAGATGAGAGTGTTTGAAAAGTGGTTATACACCAAGGGCTATGCATGTGTGTAGTTCACCAAATATGTAATGCACCAATTAGTGTGCATGTTAGCACATGAATGTAACACGAAAACTACATCAATATAATTACTTTATATTCTTGAACCAATTCTTTGTAAATATGTCCATCAGTATTATTATTTTTAATGATAAAAATGTAACCCCTTTTTGTGCAATGTATTGTGTAACAAAAACAATATTTGACTAACCGTGTATTTCAAGCGGTTATTTATTAGTGTAATGACAAATGATTATTGGGTGTGCATCATAATTTTTTTAAATATATTTGTTTTGTAGGTATTGGCTCTCAAAAAATTGACCTTTAGGAGGATCTATCACAAAACTATCCAAGCTATTAGACCCCTTACTAAACTATCCAAGCTATTAGACCCCTTACTGAACCTATCACAAAAATAATAATAGATCATGTGATACCATAGCAGCACATCAATAAGCATGACTTCATAGACAAATATCAAGTCTCCATCTAACCCAAAAAAAAAATGTTGATTAGGGTATGTAATTTTGAAACCTTAACGACAAACAAATTACTTAACAAATATACTACAAGAATATTGGATAAATACCGGAGGTTTTATATGTATGTACTTATGCCGGAAAAAGTGATCCTTTTCTGGCAGTTTAATGGACCTGTAAAAAAATGCATGTTTAGGAATGTCTGTCTCGTCCATTACTTATCTGCTATGCTTATAGACTTGCTTTCCAAGATAAAAAAGAATGGCCTGAAGAACTTCGGTATCTGCAGCTACTCTGGAAAACAAATGAATGTTGGTCAGAGAGAATTGTTATCCACTACCTACTGGGAAGAATTAAAAAGGATACGGACATAAACACACGGTGTAGCAGGTGAGAGCCCAGCGGCGAATTTCTTATTTAAAAGCAGAAGGGGCAAATGTCAGAGAGAGGGACGGGAAACTTAATCACGTACACATTTTCACGTACTAGTTACACGTCCGTAGATTAAGACGCAGTCAATTCGTACGTGGATTTAGTTTGTCCGGCTCGATAGCGTGTGAACAAAACACTTCGCTCTGAATGGGAGATGGGATTTTTGCGTCTCGAAATTCACGTGAGGAAATAGGAGGAGGCTGTAGACCAGTACTCTAATTGTCTGCATCTGCAAGTTGTAACGCTTGGGGGAATCGAATGTCCCATATGCGCTGTTTCTGTCTTCGTAATTCAGAAGAATCAAAGATTAGATTAAGTTGAGTTTCACGGACCTTCGTACTATGCGAAGAAAACCTTATCCGATGATGACATACTTTTTTCAGCCCGTGAGAAACGTGAAATTTTCATTTTTAAAGTCACTTTATACGAAGTAGATCGAGCACTTGCTGTTATGAAAAGCATGGCTTCCTTTTCTAATGGACGAGCTAATCTCCCACCCGAAAAAAAAACATTATGTCAAACTTTTGTTTTCTTAAATTCATGAAAATATAATGATTTTTCCTTTTCTTTTTTGTTGTTTTCAACTACAAACTATGAGAACATGAAGATCAAATATTCAAATTTTCAAAAAAATCTGTGATGTTTTCGATCTTTTGAAAATTGGTCAACTGTACATTTTTGTTAGAGGATAGTTGAGTCCTTTCTTTAACATGTTTCTAGTAATGAAAATTTTAACATGCTTCTAGTAATGAAAATCTAGCCAGCGCCGCAAGCTGACAGAGACTAGGAAGAAATACTTTGTATTATTACTATTGTTGAGAACTAGTTGTTTTTTGAGATGTTTCATGTAGATAAATAGAGATGTTTTGGGGAGGACGGGATGAGTTTTATCAAGATAAATTTTATGTTTGGTGAAGACTGGATGGATGAAAGAGGAGCGGTTTTGTGTCTAATAATTTGGGATTTCACAATTGACTTTTAGTGTAGATTTATGTAAAATGTATAGAAGATATAACAATTTATTAAGAGACTTCATCTTATTATGATGGTAGTGTAATTGTTCTTTTTCTTTTCTTTGTTTTAATGAAAAATGTAAAATTCATATTAGATTGTTTCTTTTATATTAATTTTTTTTAGTTTAAAGATTGATAAGCTATACGAAGAGTCATTTTTTCTCAAACATACCATCATTCTAACATAAATATTCAATTGGTTTATTTCGATATGTTTGGAATCTAGTTGTTTAACATGATCTGTATTATCTACCTTTTATAAACATTTGGTTCACCATTGGATAAATACATTGCAAGTCTTATTTCGCCATTGAGCATATACATATCTCGAGGAAGCAATACCTTATTGGAGACTTTAAAATTTTCAAAAGATCACTCCCCTCACTTCGTTGCTTGGTATATGTTAACTATCCTCCTAAGTTAACTAACTTTTCCTACCACCCTACTTTTCTCTCTAATTAATCTTATCCTTCTTCTAAAGGAAATTAACCATCTACCTTCGATGACAATTTTTTTAGGCATATTTGTCATGGGTAACCATACCATCCTATATGAGGCATAACTAATTATACTTTAAATATATATTTCAATTATAGTAATCAATTTACAATTTTATAAATAATAGTACTTTATTTGTGTGTTTAAGGAAAGAAATTTTTATCTTATTAAACCAATATAATCAAATTAGTAACTTTGGAAGATTTCCACAATCCATATGAATAAAGATAAAATAACTTTAGATTAACTTATGTTGAAATATTGATCATCATCTTATATACAATTTAGAAATCATTACTAAAACATTTATTTTAGACTTACTAACAAAGATGACAAGAAAAATATTATAGATACAAAATTAATATTTTTCTATTATTATTTTATTATATAAGATTTATAATAAATCATAAATATTTCATTTTACAAAATTATAATTTAAAACATTATAAATCTCATAATTATGAGAGTAAATTTCTATGCAAAATATTCTCCATGTAAGCTTCTTAAAGTCTCTTGTGGGTACTTCCAACATATTCTCGACTAAGGCTTTATTTATTTATTTAAGAAATTAATTTGAAACTCTAATAATTAAACATAATAACCGCATCAGCCATAAATTTTTATAAATTTTGATATTACGGTGGTATATTTGTAATTTCCTGCATCAGTCAGGGGTCACGCTCGCACGGGTCCCATGTAGAGGAGGGACTGTTGAATGGAATAAGCTACACAACCACCTCTAAAGTAGCTGGAGAAACGACACAGTTTTCGTCAATTTCCAAAACCCCATTACCACGTCCAAATAAAATTATTTCTCCAGCCGCCTCGAAAAAATATCCTCAGTTAAAAAGGAAACCAGCTACTTTCCAAGACTAGGAAGCGTGTGCTAATCGCATTTAATTGGCGATCGTTTAACCATTTTCATTTCCAACAAGACAGCGAAGCACAGTAAATCAACCAATTGTTGCCGGAAAACAAAATTATATAACGATTTAAAATAAAACTGTATAGATCAGATACAGTAACATATTATTACGAGTATGCCATTTTTCTGTACATATCCCTGACTTCCATAGCCAGAGGTTAAAAGTATCTACACCAAGGTCTTGCAAGAAAGGGTAGCCGGATCCCAAATAGCTGGAAGAAGAAACTTGCGCCCATTTGCGCCATTCGCATTGAAACTTGCCCCTGTTGTTTTATCCACCAAAAGATTCCCAGGAAAACCAGGATAAGCCCCTGTTCCATACATTCCCGGGCAGGCAGAAACTGCTTCCAATGGAGCAGCCGCATCGCCCTGGAAATACCCAGTATTGAATGGATTCGTTACAGCTCCAGCCAAAACAGAGGCAACATTAATGATCATTCCATCAATACCCACATCACCATTTGGCGGCACTAATAGAGGAGTCTGAGGACCATAGAGGGGCTGATGAAATGGCCAAGCACATTGACCAGGACATTGGGTCTCTGAGTTTCCCACCCACGCATAAGGAAATGCCACTTTCCCCTTCACGATGCTTTCATGGAATCCACAAGAGCTCATACAAAATCGCTCCACAGTCACATCCTTAGACGTAAGAACCAAATACACTGCATTAGGGCTCGCAGGAAGGGCTCTTGAAGAAATGGCCCTTTCAACAAGTGCTGCAATGTCAGCCCTCTTCAATGACTTTCCTAATGAATAGGCCTCATCGAGCTTCTGCCTCCCAAGCCTTGTCCTAGTCTTAACAGGGGAAGAAGCAGAAGCCCCATGAGAAGAAGCCTTGTAGGATTGTGTAGTTTTCCACCATGTGGAAACAGAGGTATTCAGAGAGTTACCCCTGAAAAGGCCTCCCAAGGAGACTACAAAGTCCCCTACAATGGAACGCTGCACGGGACTGAACTTCCCGTACCATAACAGATTCACATCAAGCGTGGGTTTCGCAGTGAGAAGAGGACCATTGTGGTATTTGAGAACCAGAGGCTCTTCTTTCACTAACTCACACCAGCACAACTCACAGAACAACACAAGGATTAAACTAACCAATACAGACTTTAGCCCAAACCCAACCATGACAGAAGATGAAATCAACACGGCTTGTAAGGCCCTGAGATTCGAACTTGAGACCAACTCAAAGACAGTTCTGGGACTCGAACTTGGGATCAACTGGACTCGAACTTGCCACTTGCTGTAATAGAAAGAGTGGAGACGAAGGGTATTTAAGGAAGGGGGAAGAGTGGCGTGTGAAATAAGTGTGCTTAAACCAGGGGAAGAGAATTATCTGCTGCCATGCTGGCTGAGCAGATTACAGCTGGATGAAGGTACATTATTCCATTATGGCGGACCCGGCTTCCCATGACTTTTCTATTATTCTCGTTACACGTGTAGCCTCGGCCTGGAGAGATATCATGGCGTTTGGTCGAGGTGGTGGGCCGTGATTGGTCCAAGTACGATGCGGAACAGCTCTAAGAGATGAGACCGTGAGATTCACGTGAAGAATGAATGGGGTTGGAAGTGGAGAGGAGGTGTGGCAGGGACATTCATTGAATTGAAGGCGGTGCGTGGGCGACTTGTTTGACTCGTGGCCTTCCCTCGGCAATGCGCAATTTACAATGTGAAGCTTCTCCATAATTTATCCCCCGTCATGTCATGTCATGTCAAGCGCAAAGTTGCTATGCCTTTTAGATAAAAGCAAAGACTCTTTAAAATCAGACTACTTTCATTTGTTCCCCACTTGCTACCGACATTAAGTTTTTGACTTAAATATTTGGGCTCACATACCTACTAGAAGCTCAATTGGGTACTTTCATAGAGGTACTAGGAATATCTTTATTATCCACTTGCAATTGATAATTAACTAACCCCTTTTTTTTTTAAAGGAATGACAAGTAGTAATATTTAATATTTGATGGAGGCCCAAAAAAGAACAATGTGTGAAAATGAAGGGGAGAATTGAACCATGGAGAAAATGTTCACTGAGTGCCCCCCATAGAAGAAGAGACCGAGTAGACCCATGGGTCCAATGAATATGGTATCATTATAGATACCCTTAATTACGACTTTTAAAAAGTTGCAAAAAATGATAACAAATGTATTAATAGTTGATAACACATATTAATAGTTGACCATACATGTACTAATAGTTGATCATTTTTTAGCTTTCTTGGTTGTTGATTGGTCCATTTGTGCCAACTGTCCTATTTTTATGGGTGAAGGGGGGTGAACATAATGAGTATCAAGCAAACATTTTGAAATGACACTTTTTGACCACTTCACACTCCACGACCTCTATAGAGAGCTTCGTAAATGTTGAAATGCCTAAACCTTAGCTTTAAGCTCTTCAATCACCTATGAAGATTCACTGGAAAAATTTTCACATTTTGACATACGGAGTAGGAGTTCTAGGTGCGCAAGTTAGCTCGGATGACTACTAGGTCTCTTCCCCAATTACCTTTAATCCAAGAGCAAGAGTACACAAGAGTAAAGGTCCTTAATGTTGGCTATTTTGTGTAGTGTTATGTTGTTAATCTAAAGCATTAGGTTTAACTCTATTTTTACTTGAGATTTACTTAGGTTTATCAATCAGTTTTATATAAATTAGTTAAGAAACTCTAATTAGCTCGTCGTAATGTTCAATAATATTGAATTATGTATAGGAGCTTGTTTCATTATCATTCCCCACTTGACTACCCATACTGAGTTTGGAAGTAAATATATAATTTTTTATTGGACAAAGTTGATAACAAAGAAATAATGGTAGTTCAAATAATCAAGTACAAAAGAAGATTAAGAATTATAACTTATCTACTAATAGTAACTAGAAAAAATCATTGAACCAAAGGTAGTAATTGTGCCTAATACGTAGGGCAAGAAATTACACCTATAACGAGATATTGATCCAAAGAAAATAGCAAGGTACATTGCAATACAACTTGAACTTGAAATTAAATAGTTTTTGGAGCTACCTTGAACCTCTAGCTCACCATCTTGTAAGTGCATAGGCTATAAATTAACCTCCTCCAAATATTTGGTAAAGGCAATATCCTTCTTTAGCTGAAAACATAAATGCAAGTTGCAACACAATGTCATAGTAAAACTATATCATTTCTACTTAATGATGAGTAATGTGATTAGAAAATAAGTTAAATATCTGATTTTCCGAATATGCAACAAAATAGTATGTGTCATTGAATTAGCAACTATGTTCTTGATGCAGGTGCATCATGGGGTAGTTAGTTCAATCGCATATGCAAGAGCATTGGGCTCAGATTTGTGGACCAATGATTTGCACAATTGGGGATATGTTTGAGGCATATTGGGGAACCTTTTCCTAAGTGTGCATAACTTTTGGAGTAATCATGCTGGAGTTAGAATTGTTTTGGCAGCTACTGATAGCATGTTCTTGATTTTCTGGTAGGTTTTAGAGATTGTTTCAGTGAGCTTTAATATATGGGATTTGGCTTATGTTCTCTTGGATTTGGATCATTGGATGGCATGTGGACCAATGTCTTTGGGTACATATTTTTATATTGTCATATGTGTTAGTTATGCATTGTAAACTAAGGGGTTTGTCCTAAGTTCCTATTTAATTTAGTTTGTCAAGCTGACTTGCGGCTTGAATGTGTATTTAATGTGAGTTTTATTAATGGAACTTGTTAGGCTTACTTTTAGCTTGGTTTAGGATAAGTAGAATCAAGTCTTGAGTCATTTATTCATGAGGGATTTCATCATGGAGTAGCTGAGAGGAGCGAAGTTTAGCAAAGCTAGTAGCTAAGTGTGGGCTTGGGAAAACAAGAAGTTTGCTTGGTGGCTTGTGAGCACAAGTTTAGATTCTTCTTGGGGTTTTCTACCAAATTATGAGTCTGGGCTAGCTAGGGGATGGATCTTGCCAGGTCTTGCAGAACTATTATTGTATTGCTTATGTATTTTGTTGTAACCTGAATGGCCTTACACCTGGGCATGTTGGATGTAAATCTTATGATCCTATTATGAGAATTGGCATTATTTTGGATCAAGATCTATGTGTTATTGTTTATCTTTCATTGTGTGGTTATTTGTTGGTGACTAGGACATCTCCTTTGGGGACTCTCATGCCTTGTACTACATTAGTTCTTATGACATCCAATACCTAGAATTGCTTCTTTTCAACTCAAAACATGATTTAAAAAAATACAAGATGAACAATATATCTCTCCATTTCCCCTTTACTCCAAAAATAGCCCCAAAAATCATGTTTGTAATTTTAGCTCTTTAGCAAAGTAGACACTTAGTTAATTAAACCTTAAAATATATGTCTATCGCTAACAAACAATTTGAAATGTAAGGTTTTCCTTGTCAATATTTGAGAATTGGCCTTAGCTTTAGACCTTCAAATTTGAGTACTCAATTCTTCAAATGTTTCCTTTGGAACTTACTACCCCATTTGTTGTTCTCACATGTCAAAAAAGTGTTGCACACCTCTCTTGAAAAGAAAATGAGCTCATATGGGAATGCAATAGCTAATGGTTGTCTATTATATAAACAATGTTCATTCCATCATATATAAGATGTGGTAATACTAAATGTTAGAATCTTTTAGAATAACTGAGAGGGGGGGTGAATCGGTTATTCAAGGTCCCAAATGCCCTAATAAAACTTTTTTTTTTTTTTTTTTTTCACCAAATGTAGTGAACTCATAAACCTTTTAACCATCCAAGCTTAAATCAATCATATTAGCAAGTTACAGTAAATCAACATGCAAAGGTAAAACATGCAAGATCAACACATGACACAATGATTTACGTGGAAACCCAATTTGGGAAAAACCACCAGTAACATGCTACTTGATTCTCACTCTTCTGAAGTGATGCCCTGTTAAAGGCTTACAACACACTGTTAAATGTGACCTTGTTAGAGGATTTCACCAAACTGTTAGGAATGGGCCTGGTTAAAGGACTTTAGAACATTCACTGGGAATGTCACCCTGTTAAAGAATTTATCTCATGGCTATCAAACCAACCTAAGTCCATAGGATTTAAACTAATTGTTACAATTGCTAGAAAGTAACAACAATGAACTTTTGATCTGATATAACTTACAACATACTTTGCAGATTTCAGATCACACTTTCAGTTTAGTCCTTATGCTTGGCTTTTATCTCTTCAGCTCTGCCTGCTTGTCATCTATTCAAGCTTCGTCTCCTTGAGTCTTCTAACTCACTGTACTAATGCATCCATATCAGGGGTCTTCTTACTGAAACAGAGTAACTATGCTCTCTTTCCTCTTTTCCATCTTCTTCAGCACTTTACACTTTCATGCTTGACCACCCCTCTCTCATTAAATTTTTTTATTAACTAATGACTCTTTATATAGAGATCTGATATGCCTTTGCCGCTCAATTCTCCCCCTTCACTTTTAGGGTTTCAATATGGATTAGGTAAAATACAATGTATCTACCCCATATCTTGTTCTCTTCTAGAAACTTCGCCAGCTGTATCCTCAAAAACGTTTTACATGGTGTTCTGTGCCACCAACTCATCATTCTTATCTTCTATTTAATTTACAAACTTCTAAGTAATAACCTTGTTGGCTTAGTTTTGGCGAATCTTCGATCTTCGAAATAATGCAGCAACTCGGCATTATTTGTTTTACTGATGCTCGGCATCTCAGTGTTACTCGACATCTACACAAAATTGTGTTACTCGGCACTTACAGAAAACTGTGTTACTCGGCACCTACAGAAAACTGTGTTACTCGGCACCTACTCTTTACTCGGCACCTGAAGATCACTCGGCTTATATGATATACTCGGCACCTTCTCTTAGTTGAGCTTTGTCAAAGACTTAGCTAACACCTAACCTCTTTAATATGTTTCAGTGTGCCCTTTTTTCTGTATCTTATAGTATGTTATCAAATACACTTTTTCATCAATGGCTTAGCTGATCCTAGTACTTCATTGCAACATCATAACTTCAACCTTTCTCTAGGTGTTCTAGTTACATCTTATTGATTGCCACCACCTTGTCAACCAACTAATTGATAGTATTTGGATCACTAAAGCAATTATCATTCCTGCAAGTAGCAAGTTTGACATCAATGACAAAACAATGATTGAGAACATTCTTTATCATTCCAACAACTCTTATTATCAATTCAATCATTTCTAACACTAAAGCCACACCAAATGGATTCCTTCCAAGTTAGAAATTGACCAACTAATTTCTAATCCTTGAAATAGATTGTAAAAGAAATAAAGCCTTCAAATTAAAGAAGGGAATCATAAAAATCTTCTAAAAATAAGAAAATCCATTTTTTATTAGCAACAAGAATAATATCATGTCAAACTAGGATTTTTAAACATTCCTCGCTAGTCACTCTTCTAACTATCAACTTTGTTGATACGTAAGCCCCTCATGTCTTCACATCTAGAAAATCCATCTAGTGCAAGAGTACCAATAGTTGTCAAAGGGACTTATCTTTATAAGTCATTCAATTAGAGTTGTTGGATAGAAATAAGATCTCGTGGATTTTTGATCAACAAGTTATAATAGAAGGCCATTAAAATAAGTCCAAATTGGACAAAAATGTTTGTAAGGAAGGGCTAATACGCTTAAAGCTTGTAGTAAACTCCAAAGTGTGTCTTGAAGGTTGTAACACCATAATTGGGTTTTTGATTTGTTAAGATCCAATATGGTCTACTTGAAGTCCTAGATAGGCTAGAAATATGGAAGGCTTCAACATATTTAAAGTGTTCATTTTGTTGAAAAGTTGTTAAAGCAACTTTAGTAGAATTATAATGGTCTCTCCACAATTGCTCCTAATTGCCAACCAATTCAAGAAGTGGTTGATTTAAGTTGAGGAGGTTATGTGATGGCTTTATAAGCACTTTAAGATTGAATAACTGGTGTGGGTTGGGGGGTTGAAGCAATACAAAATTGAGCTTTTCGTACATTTTTGAGTTTGTATGATACATGTATGGTGGTATTGGATACACACTAAGATCTTATGGTTGTGAAATGGTATGTTTTTAGGAGTCTACTAGAATTGGTTTGGATTTTTTTTGGATTTGTAGCATTTTTCATTCATTTTACTATGATTGGCTCTTTAACAACCCATAACCTAGGGTTTCAACTACAAATGCCTCTATCTTGAGATTCCATTGTGGGGAAATCATGACCCTTGGTGAAATCCAAGGATAGGGGATGCATACTAAGATTCATTTGGTCTCTTATAGGAAGTATAAGGTGTTGTAAAATACAATTGAAACAACTTTTGTACTATCATTGATGTCAAATCTACTGATAAGACATGTTGCTAACTGATCTAAATTTCATATCTACTTGATTGATGAAGAGGGTTTGAGAAATTGCTCATAACAAAAGCACCTAGAGGAAGGGTTGAGTTATGAAAAGGGAGCTACAATGGGCATTTGATTAGTTAGACTATGACAAGATGATTTGATTGTTTATATTATAAAGACATGTGAACAGACTACCAAATTGCATAAGCTTGATTGAGTAACAGAGTAATAGATCAAATAATTTTTGAAGTCTATGCCGAGTGATGCTAGTGTCAACTGAGCTACTGTAACTGCCAAGAAAATTCAATGTTGAGCGAACATCAATTTCAACCAAGTGAGTGTATTGATGCCAAACTAGAATCTCTATAGTGACTGAACAATTCAGTGATGACCAAGTGTCAGAACTTAGTGCTGACTAAAGAGCAACATTTTAATTGTTTGCAAGAAATCATGATTTTGAGCTGACTCGGTTGATTTCTTAGGACATGGAAAGAGTATTGAAGATAAGGATTGATGCGTTGGATCATTTAATTCAAGGAGAGGATTAAGTAAGATACCTAATGAATGGATTTCCTAAGAAGTTTCTAGAAAAGAGATGAAGATGAATAGATACAATGAATCTATTGGATCAGATCATAAACCCTAAGATCTACAATGATTGTGGAAAATGGAAAAGGACAAGAATTATTTATTCAAGGAGGCATAGAGGCAAACTAAATAGTGTGTGGAGAGTGAGACAAAAAGAAGAAAGCAGAGAAGTTGTGCATGTTCAAAGATTTATACTGAGATGGAACAAAGTTTCTAAGTTTGTTGTGAAGAGAAGGGTGAATGCTCGAAGGGTCGCCAAGCAAATGAAGGACAAAGATGAAAAGGAAGACTTATCAGGGATGCAACACATGAGCTAAACAATAGATCTAAAACTGGAAAGTGAGTTGTAATCATACATATCAAACCCTACTATTTTCTTTCTAATCATTGTAAACAATTTTTATTGAAATCCTTTTAATCAAAGGTTGGCTTAATAGTCATTAAGAACTTAATAGTCTATGTAAATCCTTTAACTAGGTGACATTCTAGTGGAATGTTCTAAAATCCTCTGACAAGGCCACTCTCAATAGGGTGATTGAATCCTTTAACTAGCTCACATTTAACGGTGTGTATTGTAACCTTTAAAAGGGTTGGCTCCTAACAAGGTTCACTTCAAAAGAGTGAAAAAGTGGTGACATGTTGCTGGTGGTTTTTCCCAAATTGGGTTTCCATGTTAAATCCTAGTGTCAAACTTGTGTTGAATGTTTTATGGTGTTTTACATTTCAAATGTTTACATTCAACAAGTTTGTTATATTAAGACACCAACTACTAGTTAATATTGTTATTCAAATTATAGTAGAGACTGAGTTGTAGGGTAAGTAGAACATATAAGGTTTAAGTGTTTGATTGTTCAAATGGTACTAATGGACCTTGAGTAATTGATTCACCCCACCCCCTCTCAATTATTCTAAACATTTTAACATAAGGAAGTTGAGAGAAAATTGAAGCCTTATCTAGGCATCCTAATGTAATTGACTTGTTGTAGACTAGAAGTTGAGTTGTAAAGGTGATGATAGAGTGGATCCAAGGAACTAAATGATGGATTTGGTGGAAATAGAGGTGTGTGAAATTGTTAGAAGCATTGGAAAGGTTTTGTGAACCTATTCAAGTGGAGTCTCTTTGTAAATTAGATCTAATTAGGCTTAGAAACCTAATTATCCCTCCAAGGGTTAGGGTATTTGTATTGTGTGTTAGGATTAGGGACTTTGGAATCTAGTCAATGGTCCAAAAAGGTATCTATAAACTTGATTTTTTTTTTGGGTTTCCTTTAGATAATTGGAGAATTAAATCCTATAAACTTGTTAACTAGGCCTAATTGCATTTAGGTCTCTCAACTAGGTCTCTTGTGTAATTTGGGGTTTTAGGCCAACTCAAGGGGCCAAATTGAATTTAATGGGACAAATTTGAACTAAGAAGAGTATAGAGATCCATTCCACCCTCTAAGTCCATATTTTCATATGTTTGGAGTATTTGGTCTAATCTATGTAGGATTAGGCCTTATGGACATTTTGGTATAGGAAATGTGTTGCTTTGGGAAGGGGTTGTTGGCTATTGTAGGGTCTTCAAGATTTCCTCAAAGGATCTTTTGACTCTGTCTAAGACCTTGTCTAACTCCTATTATTTTAAAACCAATAGGGTTTATGGTGTACCTTGAAGGTTTGGCAAGTATGATTTGACCATCCAACTACCTCCCCATCACCAACCCACATTTTCCTCCAGGTTGTATCTAGTATATATAGAGAACACTTTGAAACCTAAGTTTACCTCTTATTTATTCCAAAGGAATTATCAAAATATTTTATTTAACTCCTCATATAATAAAAATTTTGTGCATCCAACATCAAGTGCAGAAGATATGTGAAGTTAGAAATATATGATTAACTCGTTGAATGTTTGGAGCAAAAGACAAAATTATTTTCAAAAGTTTAACTAAGAACCCATTCTACATGTCTAAAAGAGATATCCCCATACCAAATAGTATCCCAAGGTATCTTGTACTAGGACCACATCTAAATATCTTACATTCCTTAGGGATTTATGAAGAACTATCTTCCTCAAATGTAAGATCACTTCTTACCTCTATATGTTTCTAATTGAGAATGTAAATCTTATGGGATTTATATTTTCCAATGTAACTCACAAATATCCATTTTTTTCTAGAAGGCTCCAACTTGGTTTCTTTTGTCTTTAGGTACATGGACATACATTGGACAACCAAAGATTCTTAAGTAGCTAACATCAAATGACTTATTAAGGAGTCATATTCTAAAATATGTAACAAGAAATCTATTCTAAGTATATACTACAGTTCCGAAGGCTCCTCCCCATAAAAAAGTGTGAAGGTGTTTGTCAAGGATCATGGTTTTTGTAGCATCAAGAATAGATTTGTTATTTCTTTCTACAAACCCATTTTTTTGTTGGTTGCGAGACACAAAAAAACCTTCTAATTCCTACCTCAACATAGAAATCATGAAATCTACCAGAAGTGTATTCACATCCATTATCAGACCTTAAGACTTTAATTCTCTTTCCAAACAAGTTCTCTACTTGTGCCTTAAACTCTTTAAATTTCCATAGCACTTCACTTGACTTTATAGACATTAATAAATAAATACATTTCTTCCTAGCGTAATCATCTAGATGAGAGTCATATAATACAAAAAAACACTTAGAGATTTCATTGGCATTGGACTACATAAATCATAATGTACAAGTTCTTATATTTCAGTGTAAGACCCCCCATCTCACAAATTTAATTAAATCTTAACCATTCAATTATGTCTCTCTGTAGGAGAACAAAATGAAATAGAAGTAGGAGATGAGGTGTCTAATTGATTATATTGTTACTATTCCTTATGCGATTTATACACACACTATACATCCTTCTCTTGGTGGTGATTTGATGATTATGCATTTTTAGAATAATGACAAAAGGGGTTGAGGATGCTTGTATTTCATGTTGGCATGTTTGTATTAATTTCATACCATTGAAATGAGCATGATAGGAGAAATGAAGTTATTCCTAGGATTGAAGATTGTACATAACAGTGATGTTATTTTCATTTCTTAAGCTAGTACCTAAATAACTTGTTGAAAAGATTTGGTATAGAGAGTTGTAAACTTGATGGTACACCTATGATAACTTGTCACAAGTTATCTAGCAAAGATGAGACACCTACAGTAGAGCAGAAGAAGTACAATTCCATATTTGAAGGTTTGCAGTATTTGACTCACAATAGACTAGATATAGGAAATGTAGTTGGGATTGTAGCTATATTTCAAGCTAATCCTAAGGAGTATCATTTCGCAGCAGCAAAGAGAATATTGAGATATTTGAAGGGAACATCTAACTATGGAATTTGGTATGATAGATCAAGTGATTTCACTTTATGTGCATATATTGATGTAGATTGGGCAGGCAATGTGGATGACAGAATGAGCACCAGTGGTGGATAATTATTTCTTGGAGGAAGATTGGTTTCTTGGATAAGTAAGAAGCAAGATTTCATTAATCAAAGTACAACTGAGGCAGAGTATGTTGGAGTAGAAAATAACTGTAATCAAGTTATGTGGATGAAGCAAATGTTGAAGGATATTAGAATTGAGTTTGAAGAACCTATTATCAATTACTGTGATAACTAAAGTACAATGAGTATGTCTAAGAATGTTGTATTGCATTCTAAGACTAAGCATATATCTATTAAGTATCATGTGCTGAGAAAGAAAGTAGTAGAAAAGGAGATTAGATTGGAGTATGTGAGTACTAAAGATCAGATTGTAGATATCTTTATAAACCCTTTTCCTAAAGATACATTTGAGTACTTGAGAGGTATGCTTGGGGTTATGCCCCTACCTACTTCTGAGTAGATGATGTAGAGGTTGCATCAGTCTAGTGGTACAGAGCACTATTTTTAGCCTTGACTAAATGCTAATGCTTCCTATATGGGGGAGTATATGTGATGAGAAGAGTCATTGAGGACTCTTAGTATTTGGTTTTGAATAGTGTCTTTGGACAATTGAGCTGGTTGAAAACTTGGAGTAGCATATTAGCTATTAGTGTTTAACAATTAGTTTTGAACACTGAGATTGAGGCCTTTGACATTGATGTCAATGGGGGAGAGAATATGCATGAAAAACAACTCCTAAGTATGGGGGAGAGAATAACTCTTAAGTACAGGGGAGATAATATGCATGAAGGAGAGATATCACTTTAGAGAGATTTAGAAAGATTCATGTAAGGAAGCGAGAATATGCACCTAATGTATTGTGAATTGTTTAGTGTGAAGTAAACAATTGATGTCTAAGAAGTAGGAGTATGCACTTGTTGTATTGAGACTTCTTAGCATGTGGACAATTGATGTTGGTCAACAACATCAACAGAATATTGTTTTGTATTCTTCTAACTTAGCTGATTTTTCATCTATGTTGTCATCAATGCTAATGATACTACTTTGGGGGAGTATTCTAATCATTGGAGATTATTGACATGTTGCATTCATGACTATGTTTGTCATTGATGTCAACTTAGCATGGACTTTGTTGACACAAAAGCTTGCACCTGTGCCTAAAGTCTTACCTAAAGGCAACCTTGTGTAATATGGAAACAATCTCAAAAGTGTGGGACTTTGTGACTTGAGATTGAATCTCTAGAGAAGGTCGGCTTCCTTACTATCAAAGTGCACCTAACTACTCTTTGAGAGAAAAAGGGAGAAGGAATGCATGAAAGAAAACTACCTAATCTAATCTAAGAGGAGGTGATACACCAAATAGTATATAGGTCTACTTCCTTTCCAATAACATGCACTAGAATTCAACATATTTATCAAGATATACCATTATCTACACATATTCAATCTCAATAACTTAGATAAGCCAAGAAGATAACATAACCATAGAAGGAATACAATGGATTCACTTAATCAAATCAATTATCAAAGATGAACATGATCATATGATATTGCAATTGTTCAAAATACATTCAGCAAGTGAGGCCTCAAGAGTACACATACTTAATTGACAAAGAATGGATACGACATAAGAGATTTCTATTGAGCAAAAGGAAAAACAATTACAAAGAGTATCTCTAAAAGATCAGAAAGGGGAGAACCCCTTGAACAACAACAAAACTTTCTTTTTTATAGGGTGCATGCATAACCCAGATGACTTCTACCCTAAGACAAAGCACAACAACTGCATTTAAGATTGCAGAGAAAAATCACTGCAAATCTAGGAAAGATTTGGTCATGGTACACATCGAGATGCAAGGAAATCATATTATTCATCAAATAAAGCCTTGGGAAGATAGAAATGATGACCATTAATGCATAACCAGAAAAATGGATAACTAGGCAGTGATGGAGTGTCCCTTTACATTTTTTCAAGCATAGAGAATGTTCGTAAGTGGTTATAGATGATCAAGAAGATCAGATTTGCCAGTAAAGAGCTGTCTTTCCTTGCTTTCAACATGCCAAGTTGGATAAATTAGAAAGTCAACCATATTCAACCTACACATGAACCTTTCCTAAAATTTCATTGGTCAAAAACCCTCTGTCATATTTTGCAGCTTGGGCAAGCAATCACCTTTTTTTACGTTAGCCCAGGAACCTACAATCTTATGATTGTCAATGAAGTCAAAACCTTTGAAACATCTTCATCTTGGAGTTTGGCCTTTACGATCTTACGATTGTCAATATGTCTCACTATCAAAGGAAATCTTTATAACCTCTATGATCTTATAGTTGCAACTCACCTTAACATCAGGCCCTCCTTGAAACTTATTCTCGAACTTATGACACACCATATTTTGTAGCTTCAAAAGCTTATCAACTGCTCCTGAGATCCCATGATCTGCCCTTGTCATCTCATTGAAAAGTCTCCACTACCTTATGATCCTTTGATTTTACGATAAGCCACTAGTCGCAACATCGGAGACCCTTTCATTTACCCTTGTGAGCCTACGAACATAGGGGTATTGTAAGATCAGAAGTCCTCCTTTCTATTATTTTGGTGGAATGCATGTTGATTAAATTAGTCAATCCTCCCTCAATGAATTGCTCCTTAGAATTGGCACTTGCGATGCTACGACAACAGGAACTAGAAGAAATGGAGGATGGGCCCATCCTGACATGTGGCAAATCATCGTTATATTGCAATGACTAATAACCTTGCAACTCTGGATAACAACATAATGACAAACATAGATCTATCTTCAATCTAATGGTGGAGATAAAACAACACCTTCCTGTATAGTTACGACTTTTTGACAATCAAGGCTGGCCACCTAATCACCATTTCATAGCATCAGAAACTTAACAATTCAATTCTATGATCTTACAAAAATTGGCCATTCATAGCATTGGGCAGGTTCTCCTTTTGGCTCATGATCTTACAATCGTTATAATGCTACGATCATATGATCACACGATAGTCTGATGGTACTGCTGTAATACCCCAAAATTGGCTCATTGCCATCTCAACCAATTTTGGTCTATTTCTGATCAATCTTAAAGTCCTATTCTAATAGGCAATTCTCATTCTGCTATTCGCTACTTGACTTAATTATCAGATGCAGAAAACCTAAATCTACATTCATCATGCTTATTATTTAATTCCTATAGTATTTACTCATATTAGTCACATTAAACCTATTGATTAATATTTAATTTAATTATTAAGTATTTATACTTTAATTAAATTAAATTATATCCTAAGGCTAATGTACTATGGAATTAAATTTATTTAATTTAATAAATACGCCTATTTTAATTAATTAAATGTAATTATTTAATTAAATGAGAAAGGTATTTCTAATTAATTAAAAGAAATTATTTAATTAAATGGAGTACTTACTTCTAAATAATTAAACAAAGTTATTTAATTAAATGGGAAGCCATTCCTAATTAATTAAATGAAGTTATTTAATTAAACAAAAGTGTCTCTAATTAATTAAAGATTATTTAATTAAATAGAAAAAAGTAATTATGAGAGCATATCTCATTTTATTAAATTAAATATCTCAACAAAATCTCTCTTCAGTTCAAAAAGGGAAAATTCTAGTTCACTATTGATAAAAAATGAGTTAAATCAGTTAACTCCTTTTTCTACTCAAATTAAAACAGTTAACTCCTTATTTTACTCAAATTAAGTCTGTTAACTCCCTTTAATTTGGGAATCTCCCTTTATGACTGAACCTCATCTTCAATCCTGACCGTTGATCTGAATCGATCTCAACCGTTGATGGATTCCAGGAGAGTCTATTTAAGAGACCCTCATCTCCTCATTTTGCAGGATGAATTTGGAGAATTTGCATCGAATCGTTGCTGAAATTCATGCTCATATTTACTCACATTTCTTGCATACATTCTCATTCTTAGTTTAATCTCATTTTAGTTTAATCATGCATATGCTTAATCTAGTTTGTTTTATTTGTTCTTAGATTACATTGCATCTTTCATTTTAGATTAATCTGCATACTCGTTCTTAGCTTAATTTCATTGTCAAATCCTTCGTTCTTAGAGGGTCTGGTTGCCTGCACCTTGATTCTGAGGATATTAATAGGCAAAATCCCTTTAGATAGAAGGCAACAGGTCACTTTGCAGGGCAAATTTCAGATGAACAATCCAATGTTCATTCCGAGATGAATCTGCATGCGATGACTGTGTTGAAGTGTGTGTGTTAGCATAGGCCGCATTTTCACATATACATTTCTGGCGCCCACCATGGGGCTCAAAAACCAATTTTTCTGGCCTCTTTCTGTATTTTTTAAATCATTTTTTGTTCTCTGTCCGTACTGTTCCGTACAGATTCAGGAATCTTCGCGCGAAGATTCTTTCCGCATCGCGCTAGAAAGTTCGTTGGCGCACGAAACTTCGCGCGAGCCGAATTTGATTTCGTGCGGGCTGTAAAACTTCTTCGCGCGGACTATCAAAAATTTTGCGCGAAACTCTGCTGATAGAGGCAAATTTTTTGCATTGATTTGCGTGTTTTCTGATTTTTCTGCTGACTGTTCACGGTTTCTAGTGTTTTTGTGTTTTCTAATTTTTTTGAACAGCATAGCAGCGGTTTGTGGGACAATGGGAAGAGTGTGCTAAAGTTGCCAGAAATAAGTAAAAATCTACTAAGCGCGTTACGAGGATCACCAGGTAATCTTCCTTAGCTGATAACACTTCATTTGGATCTAAAACAAACATCTTTCGTGTTGAGCTTGTGTGTTTCCTTCTGTATTTTCATTTTACAACACATGCATAAATTGATACTAGGGTTTGATCTCTGTTAGTATTCATTTAGCAGGTTTAGTCTTTAGTGATAGATCTGATTAGCTATCTTGGGTTATTGGACTCGCTAATCCGCTGACCCCTCATTCCACCCTATGGTTGGAAGCTCAGCACCACGTTAAATAGGGGAGGGGTCTACAGGACATAAACGTTAAAGGCTCCACAAGGCAACCCTTTTGTGCTTTCTAGAACTCACTAATTTCTAAGTTGTGGACTCGTTTTGGCTTGTGTGAGGGGTTAAATGTTCCACATCTTTGGACTCACCTCACATTAGTTAAAGCATTAAGTGTACCACCTTGTGCTTTTTTATTACTTTTAGATAGATTTGTTTTCAGGAATTAACATCTGTACACACATAGTAATTAAGCCCCCATGAACACTATTCGTGGATCTTGAGGGAGTGGGTTCCTAGTGAAACTCCTCTCTAAGACAGATTCCTTATGGGTCGGGAGGATACTTTGAGCATCTCGTAGATAGATGAATCTTCGACTTGTTGATTAAGGCATCCTTTCTCCAGAGAGGTTGATAGATCACAGGAAGATGATATCATAGATCTTTAATAGATAATCTTAGTTTAGCATGTCAGATTAATCTGTTTGTTTTGATTGGGCTAAAGGTGAAAAGGTGTCAAAACCTTGAATCTGGAAGCTAAGTCCCCTCGTGGTACACTATTGTGAGTCGGTCACCTTTAGAGAGGGTTAACTGCAGCAGACAATCCCTCTACAGGGAAAACTGCGTTGACGGAACCTCAAGTGGTAATAGCCATTTTCGCCATGGTAGTGACAACCGCTATATAAATGTCCTTGTGGAAGAAATCTCCACGAGTGTGGTTCATTGTGGGTTGTCAGATCTCCCTAGCAGCTCTTGAAGATTAAGTTCTCAGACTGTGTCAAAACCTCGGTGCGCCGGGATTGGAGGTCACCCTTGTGAGTCATAAAAGTTGCAGAGTCAAACCATTACTAAATACCTTAGAGAAGCCGACTTTTATTTTCTAGGAATGTATGCAATGATTGCAAAACTCTTTGAAAACGTACACAAATAGCTCTCTTAGGGATTAGCACAAACTAAGTCACTTGATTGTTCATGTGCAAGGTTGCTTTTTCCCTTGCTCATTATTTTTAGACGTGCTCGAAATCACTTGCTTGCTATTCTACGTGCCTGTTTATCTGCCTGGTTATTGAAACGATTGAATTTTGTCAAAATCAGTCGCTGTTGTGAAATTGTTCTGTCCTTTCGCGCGAAATCATTTTGGTCTCGCGCGAAATCATTTGCCTCTCGCATGAAGACATTTTGTCCTCGCGCAAAATTAAAGTTCTATTGCGCATCTTCGCGCAATCCAGAAAACATTCTCGCGCTAAATTAAAAACTGTTACTGACCTTCGCGCGAGACAAAAACATCTTCGCGCGGCCTGCAAAACTTCTTCACGTGGCCCGTAAAGGTTTTTTGCGCGAGACTTTGTATCAGCATTTACAATCTGGGTCTGTTCTAGCTATCTGCAGCCTGCACACTATCCTTTTTTGCGTCCGTTTATCGCTCTCTATTTGCAAACAGTCCTGGAACAGCGACACTTCGCTTAACTAAAACTTGTGTCTTATACCTTGACTAGTCTCATCTCATACGTAATCTTGGTCCTTGTCTTAATGCTTGTCATACTTTGTGCCGCAGTGGTCATAATCTCTGGCTGTTCTAGCCTTTAAATCAGACCATTTGTGCCTTAGTGAACAACGTTCTTACTACTATCTTGTCCTTTTTGAGACTCAGTCTTAGTATAGTCCTTGTCTAGGTTCTAGCTTCTTGTCCTTGCCTATGACTGTCACAACCAGAAGCGGCAATGTGTTTTATCCTGATAACATTAGACGTGGTCATGCTAGGGGTCATAATTGCAGCAGAGGTAGCTTACCTTTCGCTACGCAATCTATATCCAGTTTGGCTAGTGAGGCATCTTCACGGTCTTCCTCACCTGCAAGGTCATCTCAAGTTCAACGAACATTTTCCAATTTGCAACAAATTAGGAATCCTTTTTACCAAAAGGATACCGAGATAGGTAGGAGTCCTGCATCCTCAAACACAATGTATGATCCTTTCTCCACAGACCCTTTTGAAACGCAACATACGAAAACTAAACAAGTTCCTATAATGATGAATCGTGAACCTGAACGGGGTAGTCATAGTCGATATCAAGAACAACCTAGGGATGACAACGAGAAAGAGAAAGAAAATGACACTGATGAAGAACAAGAAGAGGTGGAAATCCTTCCTAAACACATAGCAAGATGTCGAAGAGACAAAAACTTTCAGAAGGTCAGGAGAATCCTACTCAACGAAGAGAAAGAAAAGTACTTTCTCAAACTCGCCCAAGAGGGAGCTAAATTGCCCACACATTTCAATGTGGAGACCATTATCACACGTGAAGAAGAAACTGAGACCACTAAACTCCAAAAAATAACTGAAAATTATGCAAGACCAATTGGCTCAGATGATGCATGAGAAAGAGAAACCCAAAAAGACATACACATTAGACGCTCTTTGTTCATTTCCATTTGACAAAAGTATAAACATGCCGCCTTTCCCAAGAGGTGTAGAACTACCCAAATATGACAAGTACTTTGGTATTACTGATCCCCAAGATCACTTGCGGGAATTTGGTGCTTTGTCTATGGAGTTTATACACAATCAAATGTACCTCATGCATTTATTCCCTAGAAGCCTAGGTGGTCAAGCTTTGGAGTGGTTCTCACATTTACCTCTTGGTATCAAGACGTTTGACGAAATTGCTAATTCATTTGTTCAGCAATATTCTCATAACATTCAACATCCTGTAAATATTCGGGATCTATGCAACCTTAAACAGAAGGTTGGTGAGCCTTTTCTCACTTTCCTCCAACGATGGAGACAACTTTATACCAAGTATTCCTGTAAAATCCCAAAAACGGAGAAGCTCGACATTTTCACTGATAACCTCTTACCTGATTTCGGGTATAGAGTCCAACTACAAGGTCCACGTACCTTTGAAGACATGATTACACAGGCTATCCATATCGAAGAATTTATGGTCAAGAAAGGTGAGCTCACTCTTCAGAGAGACACAAAACAAGGTTCCACTTCCAATAGGGATAAAACCAAACATGTCAACAAGAACCGAGAAATTGTACATGATGGGGTTGTTGATAATGTCACACCAAAACCTGCTAAAGCAGCATTTAATCTCACAGACTGCTTCAAAGTGGCCAAAAGTATTGAGAAGCCTCCTCTTGACAATAAGGCGTCTGGGAACAAACCGAGAAACTCATGGGCAACACGACCCAAGCGAGAGTATACGCCTTTAGGAGAACCTTTGGATGTGGTTTACAAAACATTGCTACAACACAAGCTTATCTCACCAATGGATAACCCTTGTCCCTATGATCCACAACCACATCCACCATGGTGGAATGAGACCTCATTCTGTGAGTATCACCAAAACAAGGGACACAAAACCAGCAACTGTATAAACTTACATCATAAAGTCCAAGACATGATTGATGCTGGTGAACTTGTGGTAGATGGACATAACAAAAACTCAGACCACAAGGTGTTTAAAGAGCCTTTCCCAGCTTATGAAAAAGGAGAGACTTTGAAACCAGAACCCTACAATAAGGTCAACTATACGTATTCCAATGATGACAATGTCATTCACATGGTTGAACCTGTAGATTCTGAATACTGTGAGGTTATTACTATAAAGGGGAAACAAGATAATGATAAACCCAAGACACCATTTGTCTTGAGAGGCCCTACTTCCAATAACATGGATAATGCATCTTCGCAACACTGTGCTAACGCTATTACTTGCTCTCATGTGAAATTGGTGCTCAAAGGCCCTACACCTCCTACTTCAAATCTTGAACAACACAAGGACAAAGCCCTTGCTGGTCCATTCGGTAAAGGTGCAAAACACACGATGAACTTGACTGCAACTAGTTATAGTGTTTTAGATCAATTGAAATGAACCAATGCTCACATTTCCATATTTGAGCTGCTTAAAATCTCGCCTGCTCATAGGCAAATTCTGGACAAAGCCCTCACTAAGGCAAATGTTCCTCAAGATCTTGATCTTGAGCGATTTCAATCCATGGTAGGTCACTGTACCTCACCTCATCTTATGACCTTCTCCGAGGAGGATGACAACTCACTAAATCACCCACACAATTAGCCTCTACACATTGAAGTTATGATCCACCAGACACGTGTTCGTCGAGTACTCATTGACAATGGCGCTGGCCTAAATATTGTTTTTGCTACTTTGCTTAGACAATTGGATTATTCTGAGGACTCTGTTGATCCTCGACGAAAGATCACTATTAAAGCATATGATGAAGTAGAACGAAAGTCACTAGGTCTTGTGACTTTACCAATTCGCGTCGGTCCTGTCGAAAGGGATGTCACCTGTCAGGTGCTTGACATTCCCTTAGCCTACAACATTCTGTTGGGACAGCCATGGATACATGAGATGCGCACTATGCCATCCACATAACATCAATGCATTAAATTCCCATTTCATGGCTCCGAAGTTACCATTCCTGCTACTACTAGCTATACTTGCAATATGCTCAAAGTTGCTTATTCTTTCGTCCTTGCTAATTGTGAGTCTATTGATTGTCACAACAATAAGCTGAAACAAATTGAGCAGTCATTTAAATGGAAAGAAACTGGTATGGGAGAGTACCACATGGAACCAATGCTATCATTAACATCTATTCTAGAGTCCCCTCAACATTTTGGGAGACCCTCAGTAGAAAAGAAGCCATTCGTGTTGACACCTCAGACCAAGTTTAATGGCTCTTTTGTCAAAGCTACAGTTCCCTTAGAAGATGAAAGCGAAAACAAAACCATTGCTGCATGGCTTTACAAAGAAGAGTCTCCAGTAAACCTAACAGAACAAGCTTGAGAAATCACTCCTAAGAAGTATGGACCTGGTCTTAAGCTTATGAAGCATTTTAGCTACAAGGGAACCGGCCCTATTGGGTGCAATAATAATGGTTTAATAGATCCTATCAAAGCAACAACTCGAAGCAATAGTGACGCAACTGGCCTAGGGTTCAAGAAGGTCCCTTTCCATTTGGGATCCAATAAATTCATACCCGTACTTGAGAGTTCATCTGAAAATGAGTCACAATCTGAGTCAGGTACTCGAGAGGAAGAATCTAATGATGAGGATTCTTACCCTCGTCCTATTCCTTATGATCTTGCTAAATTCTTTGCTGAGCCAAATGACTTTGTGCCACGTGTTAGCACTGTGGATGATACTAGTGATTCTTCTGAGGACAATGCTGAGCAACTCAAATATCATTCAGAAAAGGGAGAATCTAGTCAGTCATGCCATATTGAGTATTTGTGTAAAAATCCAGAGGCTGAAGGAGAGTATGTCCCTATCACTATTGGGGAGTTCTATAGTCTCTCACCATGTAGCACCGATTCTCATGAATATGAATTTGACAATCTTTTAGAAGTGACTACTGATAAAGACATTGACCAAGTGCATGTCTATGAAAATCAAATCGAAGTGAGTGAAACATCTAGGGATAGGTCACAGGGGTTTGATCCAATTAGTGTCCTAGAGTCGTCAATTACTAACGTTCGTACTCTGAGGCGTTTGAATACACCTGTGGGTGAGGTCGCCATAGGTCTCAAATTGCTGGTCCATGCATTTAATGACTATACTGTGAACGCAATTGAACTAGCCACTACTCTCTCACTCGCACATCCCGAGTTTATAGACTGGAACCCCAATGCACCTAACAAAGTCCCCACATTCCAGAATGACTATGCTCTTGCCTGTTACTTAAACGCTATCGAACCTATAACATCTTCCACCAATGAGTAGAGCGTCAACATGACTGAGGCCGACATCAAAAATCTCAGTCACAAGATTAAAAAGGAAAAATGCAAGAGGTTCGATGGTGAAAACCACATTGTGGCAGTGTCGGATCCAAAAAAAGTAAAAACAAAAGACGTATCCAGGGGTGAAAACCTCTCTGAGGCGCCTGCAGATGAGATATTTGATGTCCTTCTAAGTCACTTTCAGGAGAGATCATCAGTGTTAATAGAGCTGACGCAGCCAATTAACTTGGGCATAGAAGAACATCCTCATGTGATACATCTGGCACAGTCATTGTCGCCTGAAGAGAAAGAACAATTCATTGCCTTTTTCAAAGGAAAGAAAATAAATTTTTCCTGGACATATTCTGACATGCTGAGATTGCATCCTGATCATATTATGCATCACTTGTCCATAACACCAGGCATAAAATCAGTTAAACAGAAGCTTCGAAAAATGCATCCTCATGTTGCATTACTAGTCAAAGCTGAATTGGAGAAACTTCTGAAGGTTGGTTTCATTCGTGCAATTGATTATGTTGAATGGATATCCAATATTGTCCCTGTCTCCAAGCACGATAAGTCTATCAGAGTTTGGACAGACTTCTGTGATCTTAACTTGGCATGTCCTAAAGATGACTTTCCACTCCCTAATATTGATATGATCGTGGACATGACGACTGGCTATGAGATGTACTCACTTATGGATGGTTTTTCTGGATACAATCAGATAAAAATTATGACAAAAGATCAAGAGAAAATACCTTTCACATGTGCATGGGGAACCTTTTGTTGGAATGTGATGCCATTTGGTTTAAAGAATGCTGGAGCTACATATCAGCGGGCTGTTACTACAATTTTCCATGACATGATGCATAGAACTATGGAGGATTATGTTGATGATACCTTGGTCAAAAGCGCTAAACGCAATACTCATTTGCATGATTTGGGACCAATCCTAGATCGTATGGAAAAGTTTAGTCTTCGGCTCAATCCTAAGAAGTACGCATTTGGTGTCACATCAGGAAAACTGTTGATATATTGTTTCTGCAAAGGGAATTTAAGTAGATCTAGAAAAAGTACAAGCAATAATGGACATGCCACCACCTCGAAACATCAGTCAGATGAGAGGACTACAGGGAAGGCTTCAATCTATTCATAGGTTTATTTCACAATTGGCGAATAAATCACAACCCTTCACAAAGACCTTACATAAGGGTGTGAAAATAAATTGGAGCCAGGATTGTGAGCAAAGCTTAACACAGATTAAACAATATCTTGTCAATCCACTAATCCTGATGCCTCCTATGCATGGGAAGTCTTTGCTTTTATACATTTCAGCCACTGAAACATCTTTGGGGATCCTGTTGGCTCGGGAAGATAATGATAAAAAAGAAAGAGCTATTTATTACTTGAGTTAAACATTGGTCTCTTATGAGAAAAATTATAGCATTATTGAGAAAGCTTGCTTGGTAGTTGTCTTTGCTTCCCAAAAGTTGAGACACTACATGCTTGCCCACACTACACGGCTTGTGGCTAAAATAGATCCATTAAAGTTTTTGCTCAGTAAGGCAGCTCTCACAGGAAGATTGGCTAAATGGGTCATGATACTAAGTGAGTTTGACATCCAATGTGTTGAACGCAAAGCTATAAAGGGATAGGCAATTGCAGACCAGTTGGCTGAGGCACCCATACAGAGTCTTCTACCAATAAACATTGATTTTCTAGATGAGTCAATTCTAACACTCACTCACCATACATGGGTTATGTTCTTCGATGGGTCCTTCACGCAAGGATCAGGTGTTGGATTACTTTTCATCACACCATAGAAATACTCATTGCCCAAAGCATACAAGATTTTGTTTCCTTATACAAATAACATTGCCGAATATGAAGCTTTGATCAATGGTATGAAAATTGTAGCTGAATGGAGAGTAGATCAGTTGGATATCTTCGGTGACTCTCAGCTTGTCATCAACCAAGTAAATGATGTGTATCAAACAAAGGATGAAAAACTAATCCCTTACAAATGCATGGTTGATGACTTGACAAAATATTTTTCACACATCACCTTCCAACAAGTTCCACGCGCAAATAATAAAGCGGCTTACGCCATGGCCACTCTGGCCTCCCTTCTACAAATGCCAAAAAATGATCTACAACACGAGTTCTTGGTGGAAGCGTTACACTACCCAACCTATGACACACCTGATTCCAAGATGATCTATTCTATTATAGGACAAGAATCATCCCGCTACCATCACATCTATTCCTACCTTCGTAATCAAACCATTCTGGAAGGTCTGACCCAGAATGAGAAACGTTACCTAATCTGTAACACTTCACATTATGTCATTATTGTTGACGATTTGTATAGGAGAGGTCTCGACAGAACACTCCTTAGGTGTTTAGAACCTGACGAGTCCAAACGTGCACTAATTGACGTTCATGAAGGCATTTGCGGATCTCATTCCAATGGCCTAACACTAGCTCGCAAACTCCTTTGTGCTAGTTACTACTAACCTAAAATGGAGCAAGAAGCTATTAAATATGCTAGGTCTTGCAAACAGTGTTAGCTACACGGGAATCTCATTCACGCTCCAGCTAGAGAGTTGATTCCCTCTGCTACAACATGGCCATTTCAACAATGGGCCTTTGACTTGGTGAGACAGATCCACCCAACCTCTTCTAATGGACATAAGTTCATTATCACCGCTACAGATTATTTCACGAAATGGGTAGAGGCAGTCCCTCTCACAATTGCTGATGGCAAAACTGTAGCACTTTTTATCACAAACTACGTCATCTGTAGATATTATATACCATCCTCAATCATTACTGACAATGGAGGACAGTTCAAAAATAAAGACCTTAAGGAACTGTGTAAGAAATTCAAGATTACACAACATTGGTCTTCCATTTATTATCCCTAGGGTAATGGCCAAGCTGAGGCATCCAATAAGGCGATCCTCAAAATTCTTCATCGCACAGTCAGTAAGTCAGGGAAAGATTGGCATCTTCAGATCAATCCAGCCCTGTGGGCGTATAGAACAAGCATTAGAACTCCAATAGGCATGACTCCTTTTGCGTTGGTATATGGGGTGGATGTTGTGCTTCCGATAGAGGTCGAGATTCCTACCTTGAGAATCTCTATGAAAGGTCTTATCACAGATGATGACTATAGGATAGCCTAGCTTCAAGAGCTTGTGTTGCTGGATGAACGATGACAAGTGGCCTGTGATCATCTATGAGCATATCAACAAAGAATGGCATGAAGCTACAATAGGAGAATTAGGTCACGTGACTTCCAGCTGGGTGATCTCGTCCTATGAGAGAATCCTAAGAATCAACAACAATGAATGCAAAAGGGAAAATTTGAACCAAACTGGCTAGGTCCTTACATCATTACTGTAGTATATGGATCTGGCGCCTATCAGCTTTCCACAACCGAAGGAGAAGTGCTTAAAGAGCCTATGAACACTCTCCACCTAAAGCGGTTTTACAGTTGATTCAATCTCAACAAGCTCTCTGTACATATCTAAATGTCTTGAAAAAAATCCTAAAAATTAGAAAAAGTCCTGAAAAAATTGTTACCTTGGTGAAAACCTAGCAATAGGTGCCTTCGTTACACCAAAAAAAATTGAAAAATCTCAAAAATACCAAAAAAAAAAAAAAAAAATCAAAAAGAGAAAAATACAAAAAAATTGAAAAACAAAAAAAGTGCCATTGATGAAAACCTAGAAATAGGCATCATGGTAGCAAAAAAAAAGAAAATCCTGCCAAGAAGGTGAAAACCTGGTAAACAGGCACCTCTTATTCCCGATGCTCCATCTTGCAGCGCATCTTCTGGCTATTCTGTACAGTCACTTTCATGCTTTTTCTTTTCCTGCTTTTAGCTCATGTATCCATGGATTGAGTCTTGTTTCAGCTCGGGGGCATTCCCCTCTAGTGTCACTCTTTTCGAGATTCTCCTCATAGAATCTCCTTCGTGACAATCACCAGTCGTTCTGACTGCGTCTGCCTACTTTCGCCAGTGTCACTCTTTTCAAGATTCTCCTCATAGAATCTCCTTCATGACAGTCACCAGTCGTTCTTACTGCGTCTGCCTACTATCGCTAGTGTCACTCTTTTCGAGATTCTCCTCATAGAATCTCCTTCGTGACAGTCACCAGTCATTCTAACTGCGTCTGCCTACTGTCGCTAGTGTCACTCTTTTCGAGATTCTCCTCATAGAACCTCTTTCACAACAGTCACCAGTTGTTACAGCTGTGTCTGCCTATCGTTGCTCAAGTCATGTCTCAAGATTCCTTTATGGAAGATCTCTTTTGCGTCAGTCACCAGTCGTCCTGGCTGTGTCTGTCTACTGTCGCTTAGTCCTTCTTAGGTTCTTCATCGTGAAGATTCCTCTTTGACCTCAGTCACCAATCGTTTTGACTGCGTCTGCCTACTGAAGAGATTTCTTTCTTACATGTTTTGGACATTGACACTTGACATCAATCCCGAAAACATTGAACTCAAAAAAAAAAATGATATACTTGTTTGGATATGCTGAGCATTTTCTTTGTTTGCTTTGTTTTGCTTTATCATATCTCCTCAAGCAACTCGATGATGTCATCTTCGACTAGAGAAGTAATGACTGGGGGCATGATCTTTTTCTTTGCTTTCTATTTGCGGTTTAGTTCTAATAAGTTGATCTATTCCTATAAGAGGGGTGTCCACTATAAGAGCCTCCATCTCGTATTGGATGGCCGTGTGTACCTCAACTCCTTTTATGCAGATACGTCAATGACATTGGTTCTTCTCCTTGTTTGTTGGAGTGAACTCTTCATGCTACAGTAAATATTGATACTCGTCTTGCTAAGTGAACGTACAGGTCACTGTGAGTATATCTAGCACACTTTTGTCTCAGGTTACGAACGCAAGGGTCGTTGCAGACGGAATGAATACTGAATACTTAGCATAAGAGGGATCTCCAGTGTGTTTGGTGTGCCTGTTATGCACGCAACATTCAGGTCATCCTAGCGTTTATGCTCTGATGCTTATGTTAACTTGCTACATTAAAAGGGACAAATGTTCTGGTCATTCTGGCTTCTTGTGCCTCGAATGCTTACATTTAATCCTGACAAACCAATAACGTATGTTATATTCATATTTCCATGATTGCAATGTCAGTGGGAATTGTATAATATACCAGCTTTATTTTATATCCGGTGATGATTAAATATTGAGGCTTGGTAACCAGACCTAGGGTTGCATTTAACATAGTCTTGGATTACATACTTCACTTGCATATGCATGCAATCCAATTGCAAATCTACTTTCACCTTATCTGATGAAGGATGGCTGATCTCTTCAAAGAATCAAATTCATTCATGAACTGCACAAATGATTGATTAATCACCCTCTTGGCTAATTTTGTTGCTCTGAACCCATTTTTCGGGATCGAATTCGAAATCTGACACACTTAAGTGGCTCAAAATGCATTTTAAATTTTTTTGTGCGATCCAAATCTTTTTGATACTTTGAAATTCTTGGAATCTTTTCAACTCAAACTTGGTCTTTTGGATCTCGAAATCACTTTGGATCAACCTCCAAATTTCTTTTGATCATTCTGATCCCTTTATATTTCTTCAAGATCGTTCTAATCTCTTCATATTTCTTCAGATTGTTCTGATCTCTTTATATTTCTTTAGATCATTCTGATCTCTTCATATTTCTTCAGATCATTCTGATCTCTCCAAATTTCTTCAGACCATTCTAATCTCTTCATATTTCTTCAAGATCATTATGATCTCTTTATATATTTTTTTGATCATTCTAATCTCTTTATATTTCTTCAGATCATTCTGATCTCTTCATATTTCTTCAGATCATTTTGATCTCTTCTACATTCTGTTGAATCTTAGATTTCTTCTGTATCTATTGCTATATTGCTTCACATCTATTTCTAGTGTGTCATCTTTCGATTTTGCTCTCGCGGGGGCAGGATGATTACATCATTAAATACTTATTGCTCGAGGCATCTGGTTCCCATCTTATGTCCTTATCACTTGGGGCATCTCATCACTCGGGGCATCTTGTTCCCTTCTATCTGGCATCTTTTCCATCTATCTTATCTTTTCATCAATTGATCAATCTTATAACAACTCTTCTCAGAGTTCGATGGACAGGTATTGGGATAGTCTAAACCCTGACTCCTGAGGATCAAGCCTCGTTCTGGGGCTGATTCTACAACTCATGATTGAACCTTATTATCTTTCTTTTATCAATTTTGGGTATCTAGGTGTTCTATCTGGATCCTTGAAGGTTAAGCTCCGTTTTGGAGATAGTCTTCTAAATGCTTTCAATCTTAGGTATCTAGGTGTTCTATCTGGATCCTTGAAGATTACGCTCTATTCTGGAGATAATCTTCTAAATGCTATTATTCTCGGGTATCTAGGTGTTCTATCTGGATCCTTGAAGATTACGCTCTATTCTGGAGATAATCTTCTAAATGCTATCAATTTCAAATATCTAGATGTTCTGTTTGGATCCTTAAAGATCACGCTTCGTTCTAGAGGTAGTCTTTTAAATGCTATCACTATTAGGTATCTAAGTGTTCTACTCGGATCCCTTAGGATTAAGCTCTGTTGTAGAGATGGTCCTTAAAAATCTTATCAATTGGTCTCCGTATCATCACCTTCAGAACCAATCTCATCTTTGCATCATGCTTTCTAATTTTCTTTGAATTAAACGTGCTACTCGCACATTCATTCAAAGAGGGGCAAAATGTAATACCCCAAAATTGGCTCATTGCCATCTCAACCAATTCTGGTCTATTTCTGATCAATCTTAAAGTCCTATTCTAATAGGCAATTCTCATTCCGCTATTCGCTACTTGACTTAATTGTTAGATGCAGAAAACCTAAATCTACATTCATCATGCTTATTATTTAATTCCTATAGTATTTACTCATATTAGTCACATTAAACCTATTGATTAATATTTAATTTAATTATTAAGTATTTATACTTTAATTAAATTAAATTATATCCTAAGGCTAATGTACTATGGAATTAAATTTATTTAATTTAATAAATATGCCTATTTTAATTAATTAAATGTAATTATTTAATTAAATGAGAAAAGTATTTCTAATTAATTAAAAGAAATTATTTAATTAAATGGAGTACTTACTTCTCAATAATTAAACAAAGTTATTTAGTTAAATGGGAAGCCATTCCTAATTAATTAAATGAAGTTATTTAATTAAACAAAAGTGTCTCTAATTAATTAAAGATTATTTAATTAAATAGAAAAAGTAATTATGAGAGCACATCTCATTTTATTAAATTAAATATCTCAACAAAATCTCTCTTCAGTTCAAAAAGGGAAAATTCTAGTTCACTATTGATAAAAAATGAGTTAAATCAGTTAACTCCTTTTTCTACTCAAATTAAAACATTTAACTCCTTATTTTACTCAAATTAAGTCTGTTAACTCCCTTTAATTTGGGAATCTCCCTTTATGACTGAACCTCATCTTCAATCCTGACCGTTGATCTGAATCGATCTCAACCGTTGATGGATTCCAGGAGAGTCTATTTAAGAGACCCTCATCTCCTCATTTTGCAGGATGAATTTGGAGAATTTGCATCGAATCGCTGCTGAAATTCATGCTCATATTTACTCACATTTCTTGCATACATTCTCATTCTTAGTTTAATCTCATTTTAGTTTAATCATGCATATGCTTAATCTAGTTTGTTTTATTTGTTCTTAGATTACATTGCATCTTTCATTTTAGATTAATCTGCATACTCGTTCTTAGCTTAATTTCATTGTCAAATCCTTTGTTCTTAGAGGGTCTGGTTGCCTGCACCTTGATTCTGAAGATATTAACAGGCAAAATCCCTTTATATAGAAGGCAACAGGTCGCTTTGCAGTGAAAATTTTGGATGAACAATCCAATGTTCATTCCGAGATGAATCCACATGCAATGACCGTGTTGAAGTGTGTGTGTTAGCATAGGCCACATTTTCACATATACAACTGCGACACTATATTTCATGACATCTCAAACTATCATCATACCCTTTACGATCACCCATCTCTACAATGTCACAACAACATTGACTATCGTAACATCGAGAGACCCTGAATTTGACTCCATGATCCTCTACCCTGAAGACACCACAACAACCTAATGCTACAACCACAAGGAAAATCATAGGATTATAACCTTGAAAGCTCATATTGGTGATACCATGAAAAAATTAAGATTGTAAGACCAGGCGGCTCAACATTTGAAATATGATGACCCAACAATGTTATGCTTCATAACATTAGGAGAGGTAGAAGGAAATCTTACGATTGGATGATTAAACCCTTGATTGTAAGATCGAGACTCCTAGCAAAGAATATGAAAATTTGAAATATGGAACAAAAAGATAGGGTTTAGTATATTTTGAACAATGGGGAAATTTTGACACCATGAAAGGTATCTCTAATCAATTTTATGATGGTGTCAAACAATGAAAGGGGGGGGGGGGGGGGGGGGAAATTGGCTAACAGTTTCTGTAAAAACTAGTTAAGTAGTAGACAAAGATCTTATTGGTATAGACAATAGTTTGATTGTCTAGTGATGCGTAGTTATTGACATGTTTGGCACAATGTCCTAATTATGTGGTTAAGTGCACAGAGTCTAAGTCGAAGACGTACGAAAGTTTACCTGATTTATAGAGAGTAGTTCAAAGACATAGTATTGGGCAAGCAGTTCTTGATGTTTTTTAACTATATTACATCTAAGATGCAATAAGAAGGTGCACAATCAAGAAGTGACAGAGGATAGTCTATTGATGATGTCAGCAAGTGCACAAGCCCTAGTGTGACATGTGTGAAGTTTGTTTGGATTGTGAGCCAACAATACTATTGTAATTGTAATTAATTAATTATCGTATTGTAATTAATTAAGAAAGCCTCAAGGCTGACATAAAGAATTATCATGAAGATATGGTATAAAGGAAAGATGTTTTCCTTGTTTGTAAGTGTGTGAAAAATCTATTGAAGTGTGAAGTGTGAAAAGGAGCAGAGTGCTTACTGAATGCATGTAAGCGATTCAAGGGATTATTAGATGTGAGTTTTGTGATCTGGTTACAAGATCAGAAGAAGCAAAGGTCTAGTTGAAATGACAAAAGAAGAGAAGGAATTACATTTCATTTCTATTATTTTTCAAGGAATAATACAGAGATCATTTGAATAGTGGGTTCATTGGTCTACCCCTAAAGCTGTTTGGGCAGTGGGTCTAGTTGTCTTCTACAACTCCTAACAAGGTTGGAACAACTCCTAATAGGGTTGAAATCTCCTATTAGGGATTCAAAGTCTCCTAACAAGGACTCATATGTACCGAATGTATTCATATTCTCCTAGTAGGGTCCATCCTCTAACAAAGAATATTTATATTAATACATCATCTTATGGGTACCATCCTCACCAGGGTTTTCCCTTTGATCAAGGGTTTCCCTAGTTAACATATATGGTGTTATTGTGTATGCGTATCTTTTTGTGGTTTCAATTTATATTACTCATATGGTTAAGTTTGTTTAAGGTTGATAATTGTGATAATGGTTGGATAACTAATTCATCCCCCTCCCCCCCAGTTATATCAATGGATTATATATTCTAACACCTTTTAGGTACATCATAATCCTTTAAACTACCATAATGTGATTTTCTTTAGGATTTGCAAGAAACCTTGCAACTATGTCAACTGCCAATGCCATATCAAGTTTGGTGTATGCCACATATTGAAGTTTTCCAATCATTGATCTATAGGTAGTCTGATTTACTTCCTTTAAATCATCATTCTTTGATAGTTTATGTTCAATAGACATAGGTGTTTCAACTAGTTTGAAATCTTCCATTCCAAATGCTTAAATTTTTTTCTTGATATACTTTGATTGAGTGATGTATATGTCATCCTTCATTTGATGTTCACTTGTAAGCCAAAAAGGAATTTTATCTCTCCAAAAATAGACATTTCAAATTCTTTCCTCATCTGTTAAGCAAATGATTTGCATAACATCTCATTTCCTACAAATATGATATCATCCACAAATATTTTTGCTAGAAATATCTTGTCTTGTGGTCCTTCCTTAATATACAAATTACTATTATCATTTGTCTTTTCAAAACTATATCTCACTAGATATCCATGCATCCTTTCATACCATGCTTTAGGAGCTTGCTTTAGTCCATAGAGAGGTTTGTTTAGTTTGTATACCATGTCTCTTTTGGTTGGATCAATGAAACATTTAAGTTGTCCAATGTACAACATATGATAAAAATATTCTAGCTTAGTCATATCTTGCAATAGGGGCAAATGTTTCTCCCTAGTCAATGTCTTCTTCTTGTGCATATCCTTTCCATACCAACCTTGCCTTGTTCTTTTTCACTTCTCCTTTCTCATATAACCTATTTATGAATATCAATTTTATACCAATCACATTCTTATCCTTAGGTCTAGGTACAAGAGACCAGATATTATTCTTTTCTATTTGCTCTATTTCTTCATTCATTGTTTCTATAAAACCTTCATTTTCTAAAGCATCTTTTACAAATCTAGGTTCAAATTCACTAAGCAAGCATGTACTTTCTAATTCATTTCTTGTTAGGATGTCATTTGTCTCTCCTCAAATTATTTGTTCAGGTACCTGATGTCTTCTAGCATATTTTTCAAGTTTTGGTTCTTTCCTTCTTGATTTTGAACTAAGTTAACTTGGTTCTCCATGCTTGTGATCTTTTGCCTTTTGCTTGGGCTCCTCTGTCTATGACTCAATGGATGCTCTGACTATAACTCAGGTTATAATTCCTATGACTTAGTTTGTGTAACAACCTACTAGGGAACCCAAAAGAAATTAACCTAAAGTTTCACAACGAGGGTTTCCAATTATCAATTCATATACAGATAATCTAAAAATGAAGAATAATAGAATTTACAACAAGGGTTTCAACCCAAATAAAAAATCTAAAAATAGAATCATCCAGACACGAAGAAGACAAAGAATTCTAAGAACGGAAACTATAGTGCACAACCCACAAGATCCTACCTGGATCTGATGCTAAAACCACGAACGCACAGAGCTTGGAAGCAATTCCCCTTCTTCTAAAACCCTTCTTCTCAGAAATTGGCTCCTCCAAATCTCTGCATGGAGAAATGAACTCTAATTTCTTAATAAAGAATTTTTCTCCAAATTAGGGCTTTAATTGTGCAATCGCGCGAAAACCCTTATCTTAATTACTTTATTATATTTTAATTCTCATGTGCAACCTTTTTGTAATTTAATTAAAATTTCTTTATTATACCAATTTCTTTCTTTCTTTCATTAATTCTCAAGACATTTTTTGATAAAATATTTATTAACTTAAACAATAATAATATTTAGGGTTTATTATAAAAATGAAAATCCTAAATATGTTATTATTAAATTAAATAACTATGATTACACCAAAATTAGAACTTTAATTATATCTTTAAATTTAATTCTTTTATTTAATTAATTTATCAATTAATTAAATATCGAATAATCTTTATAAAAATTTTATTATATCAAATCATTAAATACTCTTTTAATTTGATTTAATTATAACAGAAACTCATCACAGACCCACAAGACTACATATGAAAACCCATTATAAAGAAGAAAATTTTAGATCAAGCTCAAGGGTCAAAATCACAAATTTACATTACTTGATGAATTTAGAAGGGTAGACAACTCAAATACGTGTCTTGCTTTCTGAGATAATTGGCTTAAGGTTAGGATCTGGACTCAAGCACTATCTCCCCTCTTTTATCATTGAGATACTGCGATAGGGTACACTCATCCTAGCAATTTAGGAAAGTCGATACCCGGTACCTACAATTTGTATAAAATCCATGCATTTACATATACATATAATCTAAACTAAATAAGAAATGGTGAGGAGTGGTGCATTGAGTAGGTCTCGACTAGTAGGTGACTACAACTCCCTCCCTTAACCATATCAGAAACATCATACATACAGGTACACCATACACATGCAAGTATGGGGTAAGTATCCATAGAAAATGCATATAAATTAATTTATCTAACTGTCTCATGAGATAACTGAAATCATTGTATACAATCATCATCATCATCAAAGAATAATCATGCATACATGAAATAACTAGTACCAAGGTAACTCATCATATAATCAACCAAGCATAAAATAATAGGCAACAATCTAGAAAAAAAATGTCGCTAATCATAAAGCTAGCCTAAAAGAGTATAATAACTAAAAAGTAAACTAGGGGTAGGCACTACGTCCACCCCCCTAGACTTAGGCTTACTCCTGCAAACCTATAAATAAGTAGGGGTATAAATCCCGTAAACCAAATGCATCCCCCCATGTACTTGATGATTCATCAGTAGGGGTCCCATTGAACCCTTACCTGCTCTATGGTTCGACCCCTGAGGGTCAAATCTCATTGCTGCAGAATGCGAACTGGGTCCAAAGTCAGTTGCCTGTCCTCTACCCATCTTGCATTGTTGCCTAGCCTAGCTCATGTTCATGATGTTTTCCATGTTTTATTAATAACCATAGTCATTGAATAATAATATAAGAAAATTTATTTAAATTCATTAAATAATATCTAATATTAATTTAATTAATTAAATAAAATTTCAAATATTATTAATTACATTAAATAACATAACAATTTAAAACTATATTAAAAATATATTAATTAATTATAAAAATTTTAATACAATTAAAAAAAAAAACTATTAAAAAATACTTTTTTTTAAAATATTAATTATGTGTTTAAAGATGGTTTTATGTTTTAGACCAACAAGACTATTTTTGAATTATTTATTTTAAATCTAATGTTGATTTAATAAAATAATCATTGATTTGTTAAAAGGGATTCAATTACAAGGGATAAATTTGTAAACTTTATTAAGTCAAAAACTTACAATGAAATGTAAACTTGAACCTTATTGTTAAACCAAAACTATATGTTTTCAAAACCAAACATAAACTATGGAATTACATTGTCAGTTGTATATTTTCTTGTGTATTGGATTTGGGGTTGACTTAGAGTGTTGACTAATTTTTGGATGTCTACCAGAGGCCAAGAGTTATTATTTTTGGTGATGTCATGTGATGTCATGGTTTGGTATATGTGTACTTGATTTTGGATCAGTATTGTTAGGATGATTATATTGGTGAAATCTGTGATTTTCAATCAGTGATATTTCAGTACTTTATAGTTGCTTGTTTAAGAATTGATGTGTATTTTATGATCTTATGTGACCTACTTTTACTGAGCTTAAGGTAGTTTATCTTTATGTCATGTTGGGAAGTGGCTTGCACTGGGGGCAAGAGCCCTAAAGAGGTTGCCTGGGTAACCCATTGTAGGTTATTTTAATAAGTGATAACGTTTCATTAAATGAGAGTGAAATGAATTAATAAGAGACATTATTTTTCCTTGCCCATGTGTCAAGTGCTAGTACATGCTAGGATGGGAGTAGAAAGGATGCTTGGGTTCGACCTTTCTTCATTAGTATGCCTTGTCAGTACGAAAGGATACTAGTGCCACATAGAGTCACTAGGGGGCCAAAGTCTAGAGAGGCTGGTAGGTTAACCTTAGAGTTGACTCATGCGATGCCACTTGCCCACTTACATAGTAGATTTCCTACATGTCATTGTTGCCTCTGGGTTTAGATGGCATTTGTGTCTTGATACCTTTGAGATAGATTGCTTTTAGGTTTTCCTTGACCTAAATGTTGGATTTGACTTTTGGGTTTGTTATCGTGTTTAATACTTGAGACTATCTCCTTAGCACAGTGGGAGTGGACCATTTAGGTTTCACGAGGTCGGGTGGTAGTGCTTTTTACTTTTACCATTGAGATCCCATAGTTCAATGTCATTGCTGGAGTTCCCTGTTTTGTATTTCCTTTCATTTTTTTCTTGTGTACTATGATGGATGGTTATACTCTATTGCATTGTATTTGATTTTATAGATCTTACGAGATGATGTAATTTATTTTATGATGTATTATTCTTTTAGCTTTTCATACCCTGTAACCTATACAGTGGATGATTATGCATTCTAATTGTTGCCAAGTGGCATGCAAGATAATTGTATATTATTTAAATGGATTTGTAATTGGAGTTATTTTGTAATGTGGAATTTTTGTATATTGGATTTAGTATTAATTAAATTTAAATGTGATTCAACGTCATGGGACCCTTAGGAGATGTAATATGTTTTATGGATTGTGTTTATGTATGTGATTGATGCTTCCACTGTATCATATATGTTGTTGCTTATTATCTTTAAAAAAAAATGTTTGCAAACTTAGTGAAACTTTAGGTTAGTTTGTTTTAGGTCCCCTGGCAAGGCGTTATAGTTTGCATTGCCTATGACTTGGGTTGCACTATCTAAACTGATTGCAACTCATGTTGTATTACATGTGATTCTAGTTGCACTGTCAATGACATGGTAGGTTCACTTTTTTCCAAATCTAACACTTCTACCATCATAATGTTCTAAATTTTCAAACTTGGTTTGTTCACCAGTCATGTGATGAGAACAACCACTATCTATGATCCATGTATCATTTTTGCTAACATGAGAAATAAGGTTCATGTTTTCATTTTCCTCATTATTAGATTTATCTTTAACATCAATATAGACTACTTCTCCTTCATTATCACGATTATCAAAATCTTTAGCAATGTAACAAGATCTCTTACCTTTGTCTTTGTAGTTCTTGAAGTATTTTTTGCTTTTATACTTGTTATTTCTACCCTCATCTCTATCTTCTTTGTTCGGACATCTTGCAACACTATGACCAACCTCTTCACATGAGAAATAAATCAATTGAATTTTGCCTTTGAATTTCCCTTTTCCTTTTGATACTTTATTTGCAAGAAGGGATTCAATGACTTCAAGGTCTTCATATGTTTCATTTTCTTCTTCACTATCAACCTATCTTTCTTTTGAGTTTCCTCCTTTTTTGCAAAGTGTTAGTTTCGCTTTGAATGCAGATTCAAAGTTGATAGGATAAGGAGCATAGTTATCAAAGTTATCTAATTCAAAAGAAGTCGATCTTCCCACAAGTACATCCAATGTTATATCATTTTTTGGATTGGATCTCATCTCTTGAATTTCTAAAACTCTAATTGCATAAATAGGAAGAAGAGTTCTTAATACCTTGTTGAGCATTATTTCATTAGTTATTTCTCCTCTGACATCTCTTATTGCACTCACACTGTCTTTGATTATTTCATTATATCAGACAATGTTTTCACTTTCCTTCATTTTTATGTGATCAAATTTTCCTCTTTAACTTTTTGTCTTGTCTCTTTGCACATTTCTATCACATCCATAGACTTTTTGTAGTTTCTCCCACATTTCATACGTGGTTGGAAAATATTTAACTTCATCAAATTCATAATAGTTCAGAGAGGATGAAATATCAATCATCATTATATTATGATCTTTTCTCTCTTTCATATGTTCCATGGTCATAGGTTTAGGTGGTGGCACATATTTGTTTTCCAAGTAGAATAGACTAGTATCTCTAATGCTTGATAGGTGTAGCTTCATCAATTCTTGCCATGCTGAAAAGTTTTCTCTATTAAACTTGGGAATCTCCCTTATATATGACATCTTGATCTTTAACTTAGGTCCTTGAAACCTTTCTTGCAAGTACCAAATGCTTTGATACCAATTGTTGGAAATGAAGAGAGTAACTAAGAGGGGAAGGGTGAATCAGTTACCATGAAATAATTCACTGTCCCTAGATGTCAAATCAAAAGCTTCACTGATAATGCAATAATTATGTAGCTTGTTTAAAACTAAGTTCTTTTTGTAACTTGGTTAAAAAAGCAGTTTTATAAATTTTAATGTCTTTTAACCTTTCGTAACTTAGTTGCAGAAACATAAAGCATAAAGAAAATAACATGAACACAAATTACACCAAGATTTAGTGGAAACCCAATTTGTAAAAACCACCATGCAACTAGTTACAATAATTTCACTCTTCTCAAGTGATCCCTATTAGGAGCCAACCATGTTAAAGGTACATACTATTAAGTATGCCCTTTTTAAAGGATTTTATTGACCTTGTTAGGAGTGGCCTAGTTAGAGGCCTTCAAACACTTCAATCTTGGAATGTCAACTTGTTAGAAGATTTACAATTTGACTGTTAATTCAACTATGTTAAGAGATTTCTTCACTACTAAAATGGTTAGAAGGTAACAATAATTTGACCTAATTTATGAAGCAACTTATTTTTCATGTTCAAATCTTCTTTGACCTTTCTTATATATCATAGGCTTTGTCAAGTTTGCTTGAATACCCTTTCAAATAATTAAATATCGAACTAGTCGGCCTCAATTATTTAAATAATTAACAAGTGTAATCTATTGACACTCAGTCAATACTGGGATTGATCACTTAGTTAACATTGGAAGTCTTTAATTGTCTAATTGCTCAGTTAATACTGGAAGATGGATATCCTTCATTTCTCAACTTCCTAGTTAATACTGATACCCTTTATTTCCTAACTGTTTGGTTAATATTGATACCCTTCTTTGCCCAACTTCTTGATTAATACTAATACCCTTCATTGCCCGACTGCTTGGTTAATACTGAAAATTATGTAACATCAACGCCAATGTGTAATTTGAAAAATTGTTTCCAACAATCTCCCTTTTTGGAATTGATGGAAACAAAAAAGGTCAACATCCAATGATAAATGTATGAGTAATTTGATAATATCCTTGATTTTATTATAATCTCATCCATACAAACTCCTTTTGTGATTCTGCATGGATTTGTCTAAGTAGCTACCAAATGAATTCTCCCTCTTCCATCTATCATCACTTTGTTGTGTACTTTTGTCATTATTCTCTATCTTTGTTGTGAATTCCATCATCTAAATACTAAAACTCTCCCTCTTTGACATCAAATGCCAAATGATACATACTTGAAGTTACTATGTACCTTTTTTATTGATTCATATACAATATGTTCTACACTTCATACCTAAACTTTGATAATGTGCATAAACTTGATAGATCTTAAATGAATCTTCATTGATGCATCACTATCTTGTTCTTTAGTAGGCATATGTAAGGAGAATAACCCCTAGTTTACCTCATAGATACATAAATGCATCCTTAGGTAATGCCTTAGTAAATATGTTTTCTATCTGCTCCTTGGTGTTCACATACTCCAATCTCACCTCTTTATCTTGAACCAATTCCATTAGGTAATGATACTTGATTGCAATGTGTTTTGTCTTTATGTACATCACATGGTTTTTGGATATATTTATTGCACTTGTGTTATCACAATAGATAACCACTAGTTCCTTGATTTCCTCCTTCATTGTTGACAATAATTGCTTGATTCATATTATGTTAAAATAATTAACTGCTACAACAACATAAACTAGTACATTTTAACTCATTATTTGACCAAAATTGGTCAAATTTTCAACTCATATTGGTCAAATTTTTGACCAATAGCTTTGTCACTATTTCTGTTGTCAAAATTTTGACCAAGTCTTCTAAGCATTGAAATATCGACACACAATTTGGTTGAAAATGTCATCCTTGTCAATGAGAAACAATGTCAATATATTGGTCAAACATTTGACCAATTGTCATCCTTGATCAACCAAGATGCCAAACCCACGACAACATCCTGGTCAATGAGTTGGTAGAAAATTCAACCAAGCTTGGTTGAAATTTTGACCAACTCATACCAACATTGGTCATATTTTTGACAAACTGCTTTGTTTTAAAAAAAATGAAAATTGGATTGAAGATGAATCCAAAAAAAGTGAGATTTATTGTTGATATGGAGCCCCCTACAGATTTTGCTAAACTATTTCTAGGACACACTAGGTACTTCTAGAAGTTCATTAAGAACTTTGTATAAAAATCTTATTAGTTGGATAAGTTGACTCGAAATGGCAAGCCATATGAGATTGTACAAGAAGAGGCCTTCAAGGAGCTCAAACAAGGCTAGTGTGTATGCCCATTCTGGCATATCTAAATTGGTACAAGGATTTCTATGTTCATGTGGATGCCTCTAATATAGAAATCCTTGTCCCAATTCAAATATGCCAAAATGGGTGTACACACTAGCCTTGTTTGAGCTCCTCGAAGGCCTCTCCTTGTGCAATCTCCCATGTGTATGGCTTGCTATTTTGAGTCAACTTATCCAACCAATAGGATTTTTTATGCAAAGCTCTTAATGAACTTCTGGAAGTATCCAATGTGTCTAAGAAAGAGTGAAGTAGAGTGAAATCCATAGGGGGCTCCATATCAAGGATAAATCTCAATTTTTCTGGAATCATCTTCAATCCAATAATTAGAGTTGCCAACAGTCACCATGTCATATTTCCTTATTTCCTCAAACTTTAGGTGCATGCATTCAATCCATTTCCAACATTCATTTGTGTTAGGGGATAAGTATTTGTAGATTATCACGCTTAATGATGACAAATGGTTGCCCAACAACTAACCTCTAATTCTAACTACTAACTTCATTACTAGATTATATCACCTAAGAAGAATAAGCATAACAACTATTACACATAAAAAATAAAAATAAAAATCATTGCTTCATTTAATGAATCTAAATACAAGATAATTGCATTGCCTCACGTAGTCATTGCTTGAGGAGATGTAATTGTTGTCACAAAATATTGCACCCTTTCCAAAGTTTTTACCTAAGGACAACCTTTTGAAACATGGAAATAACCTCCAATCTATGGGACTTGAACTATGAGGTTGAGTCCCTAGAGAAGGTCGGCTTCCTCTACTATTAGGATGCACTTAAACTACAATTGAAGAGAAAAGGGAGAAGAAATACATGAAAATAACTACCAAATCTATTCTAAGGAGGTGATGCACCAAAATAGGGTGTTCAATCCTACCTTTGCGCATATATATATGCATAGTTAACCAGTTATAACCTCAAAGGATACATATCTAGACCTTGCTTACTCTAACAACCACATGCAGATTAGAAAACAAAAGAATGCTATAGGAAGAAACTTCACTCAATATCATTCAAATGCCAAAATAGATACAATCATGCAAATTGCAGAATATAGATAAGAACATTAACCAGAGGCAAAGAAGTCTTGCACAGTGTATTAATGGCTAAAAGAGATACATTAGCGAGTTACAATGACTTAGAGGCAAAGAGAATTTACAATGCATATGCAAAACATGCCAAGGAAAATAGAGAAGAATCTAGTAGGTTGAGAAGTTACAAAAAATGTGCTTTTATAGCTTAAGCATAACTAGATATTTCTGACAGAATCACTTCACAACCACTATATCCAACCATTATTGTAAATCTGGAAAATATCTAATCCCAGTACAAAACTAGATGTTGGCAATTCTTTTGTCCACCAAACAAAGCTTTGAGAGGTTAGGAATGGCAGTTATTAACTTTTGACTAAATAGATGGATCAACAGGCAAGGATGGAGTGTTCCTCTGTATTTATCAGACCTGGGAAACAATGAAAGTGGTTGTAGGAGATCAAAAAGATTGGATCCATCATCAAAGAGTTGCCTTTGTTGTCATAAGTACACCAAATCAGTTGTGTTATTTGGTCAACTAGAGTTGACCATCAAGCCTTTCCACATGGACCAAACATCTTTTACCATTCTATCACTCTTCCAACATTTAACCTTGTATCTTATGTTTGACCACCTATAATCACATCTTCGCCACCACCTATCTTGAATAATAGTTCTTTCTTGCAAAATTGCAACCAATTGGTTATTGCTACTTTGTAGCCTATCATTGATATCTTTCATTAATTGTCATGACCTTGTAAAGATCGAGATCTTGACCGCATTCACACCATTACCACTTTGACTGGGGTTCACCTTTTAACCTTGTGACCAAGCGAAACAAAGAAATTGCTTGATCGCAACTCTAAACATAGGTTCCTTCTTACATGCCATGATAGTGCATTGGCCATAGATCGAAAATATCTAACAGTGTGAAATTTATCCTTGAAATGCTGAATATTTTGCCCTTACCACACTGTCGTAACTTAAACCATAGTATGCCAAACTCACCCCATGACTAGGAAAATAAACACAATCACCTTGTTGGGCCCTAACTTTGGTTGAACTAGCTAACTCTACGATGATGTGAACATAAAGCAATCATGCCTTCACCACCTTGACTTGAGTTAGCACATACTCTCTGCAACTGTGCGAATTGCACGGTCACAACTTGAAATGTTTCAAAGGAACACATGAAATAAAGTCGCCAGACCTAGGATAAAAGACATGACCAAAGTTTAAAATAAATCCTTATGTAACATTTGATCATTTGAAAATTTAAAAAGTATGACCATTAGATGGCTCAACACTTGAAATCAATTTTCTTGTGGGAGGGCATTTTTGGCTAACATTTCTGGCGACTCAGAGGGGATGCAAGCCTACTTGGTACAAGACCAATGACCGTTGAAAAATCCATTGGGCTATAGAGTCTCTAAATTTGACAACATATTCATTTCACCACCTATGCTACATCCTAAGCCATAAAACAAACCTTTATGTCTCTACAACTCTACAAAACTAGAACCAAAACTCTCCACTACAAAAAACACAACATGTGCCCATGCACTTCTTGGAAAATAGGAAAGGATAGGAAGAAAAATAACTAACTATATACAAGAGTGATTATTTCTCTCAGAAATAGGGCTTGAGATATATTCCATTGACTGGAATAGGTAAGATTTCAACATTGGGCCTGCTTAATTGGATAGTATCGGCTTGCTTGCAACTGATGATTACATAGGGACCACTCCATAGTGCATCAAATTTTGGATGTCTTCCTACCTTCATTCTATCTGCATCCCACTTTAGCACAAGATCACCCTCTCTGAAAATTCTAAACTTAGCCTTCTTATTAAATCTTTTCTTCACCTACTGCTGATGTATTTTTAAGATCTGTATTGCTTGATGTATCCTCTCTTCTAGCTCCATCAGTCCTACCATTCTTATAGACATAGCATCATTTTCAATTAGCTCCAACTGGTGAGCCAACTTAAGAGCAAGAATCTCTAATGAGATAGGAAGCCTTGCTTCTCTACCATATACCACTATGAAAGGAGAGTTCCCAATAGCCCCTTTAGGTGTTATTTTGTCAGCCCAAAGGGTAGTTCTCAATTTTTGGTGCCAAAACCTTTGATTATCTTCAATAGTCCTGTTGATGATTCTGATCAAATTCTTATTGGAGGACTTAGCCAAGCCATTACGTTGGGGGTAGTAATTAGAAGGAGTGCTAAGGTAAATCCCATCATCAATTCCCCATATACAAATCTGAGCTCCTACAAATCATTTTGCATTGTTTGAAATTATTTTAGAAGGGGAACCAAACCTTGTAACAAGTCCATCTAATAATTCAACAACTGAATTCTCAGTAGCATCTTTTAATGAAATTTCCTCTATCCACCTGGTAAAGTAATCTGTAGTAACTAGAATCCATTTGTGACCAGAGCTAGAAGGTGGCTTGATGGGGCCAATAAAATCTAATCCCCATTGAATAAAGGGTTGATTCACTTGAATGGGATGTAATGGAAGGGTTGCACGTCTTTGCTTACTTGAAAAAGGCACATTTTTCACACTTCCTCACATATCTATGACAATCATGGAACAAGGATGGCTAGTAGTAACTAGCCCTCATGATCTATATTGAAATTCTCCTTGTCAAAAAGTGGCGACCATTAGGATCATCATGAAGCTCTTTAGTCATTCTCTCTACTTGGTCTGCATCAATACATCTTAGCAAAGCTCCATTGAAGTCCTTTCTAAAAAGAACACCATCAACTATAGCATAGGGGATTGATTGCAATCTGAACTATCTCCTTTTAGCCTTATCCAACCCTTGAGGATATCTATTCCTAGCTAAGAAGTTCTTCATGTCATCTATCCAACTCCTTGGATTATTATTTCTCACCTCCTGTTGTTCTGCCAACACCAAGGCAACTTCCTCATCAGGTTCAATGAGATCATCTACTTGCACAACTCTTTCCCTCTTACCACTTTGGTAACCTAGATATCCACATCATACTCCATCGCCTTAGTGATCCAATCTACTCTTTCCTTGTTGATATCCTTTCCCAACAAGAAATCTTTAACACTTGCATGAGGGACCAATAAGTGGATCTTATTGTGGGATAGAAGGTGTCTGAACTTCTTCAAAGCTCTTATATTTTTGAGGGCTTGGTTCTCCACATAGCTATACTTATTTTCATACTCCTTTATCCTTTCACTAAAGAAAACAATGGGCTTCTCTTCATTATTACCATTCAATTGAGTCAAAATAGCAGAATTAATTGATTCACCACCCAAGGTGTAAAGGATGAAATCCTTCTCACAATTTGGATTGATGAGAGTAGGGGCTGAAGCTATGGTTGCTTTGATCTCTTCAAAACTTTCTTTCCCTTCCTTGGTCCATGAAAATACCATATTCTTCTTAAGCATAGCTATAATAAGTTTCACCATGGTAGCTAGATTAGGAATAAACCTTCTTACAAAATTTATTCTACCAAGAAAACTTTGCAGACCTTTCTTGTGGTTAGCCAGAAGAGAGAGAGAAAGTATGGCTTTAGTTCTCTCTGGATCAACAGTCACACCATCCTTGGATATAATTCATCTAACAATGTCCCTTGATTAGTGGCAAAGACGCACTTTCTTGGATTCAAAGATACTCCATACTCTCTGCATTTAATGAATACTTGTTTGAGATGGCCAAAATGTTCTGCTACATTTTTTAAATTTACTATGATATCATCAAGGTAGACCAATAAAAACCTTTCAATCATGTTCTTAAAAGCCATCTCCATTTCCTTTTGAAATGTGGTACTTTCATTTTTTAGTCCAAAAGGAATTTTACTATAGGCATAGGTGCCCCATTTGGTAGTGAAAACAGTCTTATATCTGTCAAACTCTTTGACTAACACCTGATTGTAATTGGAGAATCCATCAAGCAAAGAAAACCTCTTTGAACCACGAACTTTGGATAGTATTTGTTCCATGGAAGGGAGGGGATGATGATTCTTAAGGGAGGCTTGGTTAAGATCTCTAAAGTCTACACATTGTCTAATTTCTCCACTCTTTTTCCTAATAGGGACAAGGTTTGGTACCTAAGAGGAATTATTAATAGGAAAAATGATATTGGGCTCAATTAATTTGGATAGAATTTTTCTCATTAATGACATAATCTTGGGATTTACCAATCTCTAGTTTTGCCTAATAGGCTTGACATTATCAACTAGATATATGGTATGTTGAAACAAATTTAGGTCAAAACCCTTTAAATCATCATATGTCCAAGCAAATAAATCATTAAATTCTTGACATAGATGAACAAAAATTTCTTGCTCTATTTCAAAACATACCTTCCCCATGTTTAGTGTCCTTCCATCAACAACTACAACTAGCATATGATCATCTTTGTTTGTAGCAAGATTCATGCCTCTATCCCTTGTTTGATCATCAGGATTGAAGATGCTCTTTAAGGTAATAAGACCCTTAGAAAACTTATTGGAGTTGAGGTTGATGATTTGATCACCATATTGGTCATGCAATCTTGATTGATTTCTATTTGAGAACTTTGCTTCATTCTACAAGAAACTTACAATTTGTGCATCAGATTGAAAGACTTGCCAATTAATATTATTATTAGGGACAATAGATCTAACCACCACTTTAATCTTCTGTCTCTTCTCATCTTCAAGGCTCCTTGGCACATCATAAGATGCACCCATTGCTACAAGTCTATCAGCATATCTATTTCCTTTCCTAGGGATGCTTTGAATATTAAAGGCATTGAAAGTTTCAAGAAAATCCCATACTCTATGTTTATAAGACTTGAGAAAATCATTCTTTGTGATATTTTGATTTCTCACCTGATTAACCACCAGCTTGCTATCTCCATATACACTTTAGACTTGAATTCCTCTTTTTTGAGCAACTAGGAGACCCTAAATTAATGCCTCATACTTAGACACATTATTTGTACAACTGAATTGAATCTTGAATGAGAAGTAGTACCTTTCTACTTAGAAGAAACTAACATCATAGCAACCCCTAATCCATTTTTATTTCTTGATCCATCAAAATACATGCTGGACATATCCTACTTGTGTCTTCTTTGTTCTTCATCAAGTTAGGGATGAGAGCATCCTTCTTTGATGTATAATAAGTACAGAGGCCTTTCTCCAAGGTTTCTAATATAGGATCAAATTGATACACATTAACCCATTCATGTAAGAGAAAATTAGGTATCTTTTCTAGAGAAGTGGCAAGCTCATTTGCTCTATCATTTCCATCTATCTCCAGTACAGTGCAGTTCATATAGATGAGATCAGGAGTGTAGAGGTCAATATGATGGAGGCCTAATGGTTTTTCTTTGATTGAAACTTTGGTTCCATATCTTGTTCTAAAAAACATGCATGACCAATCAGAAGATATGTAACCACCTATTTGGGCAGTGAAATCTCTTGAGAGACAAATGACAAAGTGTGGCTTAACCTCAACAATTGATATATCTTGAATTACAGTACAACCAAGACATGTATGTAGGGCCATTTCAACATTCCTAAGGATTCCAAGAGTTTTGACAGTACTTCCATCTAATTGTAATACACCCCTAATAATGGGTGCATATTTCATTTTTAAGATATTAGCAACACACTTGGGTATTACTGAACTACTAACTCCTGAGTCAATCATGCAATTATGGACTAGCTTCTCTCTTATAATTAGAAAAACATAAAATGGAGGAGGTCTAACCTTTTTACTTGTTTCTACCTCCTTTGATGGTTGTACCATACTTTTGGTACTCTCCATGCTAGGCTACTGGTCCTTTGATTCAATGCTCTCCAATTCCTACTGTAGTAGCTTCTTTTGTGATGGTATAGTAGCAACAACATCCCACATAGAAATATTCTCATTTGTCCTCTTCATCTACTTCACCACACTAAATGATGCATTAGGCTGTTTGATAGACTTGGGAGCTGCATGTAGAGGAAGTTGAGATGGGACAACCTGAGGGTCATTCACATCCCCTCTTTTCTGATAAGGATTATTAGCAAGTTGCATAGCATTGTGTTGCTGATCCACTACATGTACATGAGGTGTTGCACTTGATGTTGAAGCTTGATTGGAAAGGGGAGGAGTAACATCTTCAACAACTCTTCTCTTACCCCTGGTATTGTAAGTGTAGGTATCATGGTTTACATTACCATGCTCTTCCACATGATGGTTCATGAAAGAACAACCACCTTGCTAAAAAGTATCAGCAGGTTGATTAGCATTCTGTTGTTTGGCAACTACTCGCTCTGGTATAGTTAAAGCCGAGTAAGATTCTACATTCTAACACATGCAATATCCATAGGAGTAGTTACAAGAAGAGAAAAAATCTTAATCTTGGGCAAGATTGTTTTGAGGGACTAAAGCCCTATTTAGTTTGGTGTCTATAGTCAAGGTGTGGTCGATAGGTCTATTCTTATTATATGGAACATGACTCTAGTTCAGAGGTCTATTATGATTGGGACCTTGATGCTGGAGTTGGGAAAGCTTATTATTTTGAGCTTGTTGCCTCTTCATAGTCACCCACTCATTGCCCATTTTCTACACTACTACATTTTTGTCCTTCATCTTTTGTTCTTGATCCTGCATCCTCTTATCCACAATCTACATCATGGCCTCAATCCTATCAACTCCATTGGAGGATGTAGAGGCTATTGGGACCACAACAAGAGGCTAAATTGTAGAGGGAATATGAATAGGGGCTACAATAGGCTGATGATTGGGCATGTTAGGGAAGAAAGGCATTGGAGGCCTTGGAGATAACTTCCCTCCTTGTATGAAGATATTTTCTTCTCTTATGGAAACCTCATAAGCATTTGGTAGAGTGTCCCCTCCCATAGATTGCAAAGTGGTAGTAATATCATTGTTGAAGGCTTTGAGATAATAAAAGAATGCATTACTAGGAGAACGCTTCACTGCCTAAGATATTTTATCCCATGTCTTCTAAAATCTATATTTTAAATCATTCATACATTCATGGGGTGCCCTCTTGATAGTTTTTAGTTGTTCTAAAAGTGATAGGTGATCACTTTTATCCTCAAAATGCTTGCATAGAGCTGATCCTAATGTAATGATCCCATCTTTTCGCTGTTGACCAAGTGTGTGTGCGTTAGCCTTGTTCTACATCGAGGGCTAACGAAGGGTTTAATGGGATCCTGGAGTGTTTTGGCCTAGTCATTTCCAGTTTGGGCCAAAACGAAGTTGATTTACTCAGTTTCAGGCATACTTACTATTTTTAGTAAGTCGGCAGGACACAGTGCAAGTCCATTTTGGTGATTGGGTTCGATAATCCTCGGTGAGAGCTTTCCGATGAGCTATCACTCGCATTATTCAGAGTCCGATTGCTAATACATTTTAATGCCTGAAGTTTTATTAAAGTAACGTCTAATTTAATTAGAAAATATTAAAGTGTTACTTTAATATTTATTTTATGGTGATGTGTACCCAAGGGAGACATAAGGGGTATTTTAATATATGTTTTATATATTACACATCTTTTATCCCACATTTTCCATATGAGTTGAGCGAACCCTTGGAAATAGAATAAAAGGAAGCATTTGTGGCTTCATTAGGTAGGTTGAATATGAGAAGAAATTGGTGTGTGAGTTGCAGCTTTGTTCTTGGCATTTGAGGACGTCTATCCTCTCTTGTAACATTCTAGACGTCATTCCCTTGGGGTTTGGCCTTTGGAATTCTTCCTTATTGGTTTCATTATCAGGCAGTTTAGTTGCATTTCTGGCTACAGGCAGATTTGATATTTTGCTCATATCTTCTTCACTACTTGTCCGACGCTTATGCCGCTTGGAGGGAATGGTATTATGAAGGTAGTGGACTGATTGGAGGAAAAAGTATTGTAGCAGCAAGTTCGTAAGCATGGGCTGAAGTATTATGACAATATTGCTGAAGTAATTAGTGAGTTGATAAATCTGCCATGTATTTGGTTTTATGAATTCTGAAAATAACATTTTATTAGTAGCAGTTCATTTCCACTTTGCATATTGTTGTAGTTTTTTTCTTGTTTATGTTGTATGATACCAATTCCATGCACGAAACACAACAAACAAATAAATGTTTGATTTCCAGAGTTATAAGGGGTTTTAAGAAGTTGAATGCAAACTGTTTGACATAATTCCTTTCAGCAATTTGGTTTAGTTTTTGGGACATTCAGGGGTGCCCATTACACCTAACCCATCCCAATCAGCAATAGAGTTATGAGGCAAACCTCTATACCATTTTAGTGCTTTCCCCTTCAAAGATGAAGCCAACAACCTAACAACGACATCATCCTCAGATATTCTATGTATATTACAAACATTTACAACTTCTTGGATGTGTAGTAAGGGAGAGATGGAGGTTTTTCTAGTAAACTTAGGTATGCTTTTAAGAGTTGATACCAGTATGTAATGTCATTGGGCTAATAGGAGAGAACTTCCACCATTAAAGGTGTCAAAAGCATGAGGTCTAGCCATTTAAGCAAGTGATCTATTGATGTGAGAAGATCTTATTCCAGGCTGAGATCTAACGAAAAAAGGAGTGGAGATAGATCTTACAGGAGTATGTGTCACTGCTACACTCCTAACTGGTGATAGAGATACCCTAGCCTTTCTTCTTGGATTAGAAAATGAAAGCTCCTGGTATTGGAACTTACCTCTAGAAGATGCCCTTGTTATAGCTTTAAGCATGAATCATAGCAACTTGGCCTAGAAACTAGATTTGAAATGGAGTAGAGTAGCCAAGTGCTTGGATATGAGCCTCTCAAAGGCCTAAAAAACCAAGGGGAACACTATCTTCTCAGCATGTATTGGAACTTTTCTCCTTTGACACCAGTGAACTTGAAATCTTCTATATATAGTCCCATCGGGCATGCCAAAACTATTGTCACAAAAGCTTTCACCCTTGTTCAAAGTTTTTACCCAAGGACAACCTTTTGAAACATGGAAACAACCTCCAAGTTGTGAGACTTACTCTATGAGGTTGAGTATCCAAACAAGGTCAACTTCCTCTACTATTAGGATGCACTTAAACTACACTTGAAGAGAGAAGGGAGAAATAATACATGAGAATAACTACCTAATCTCTTCTAAGGAGGTGATGCACAAAAATAAGGTGTTCAATCCTACCTCTACCTATATATGTACAGTTAACCAGTTATAACCTCAAAGGATACAGATCTATACCTTGCTTACTCTAACAACCACATGTAGATTAGATAACAAAAGAATGCTATAGGAAGAAACTTCACTTAATATCATTCAAATGCCAAAATAGATACAATCATGCAAATTGTAGAATATAGACAAGAACATTAACCAGAGGCAAAGAAGTCTTGCACAATGTGTTAATGTCTGAAAGAGATACAGAAAAGAGTTACAATGGCTCAAAGGCAAAGGGAATTTACAATGCACATGCAAAACATGCCAGGGAAAATAGAGAAAAATCTAGTAGGCTGAGAAGTTACAAAAAATGTGCTTTTATAGTTGAAGCATAACTAGATATTTCTAACAGAACCACTTCACAACCACTACATCCAACCACTTTTGAAAATATAGAAAATATCTAATCCTAGTACAAAACTGGATGGTGGAAAATCACTTGTCCACCAAACAAAGATTTGAGAGGTTAAGAACAATAGCTATTAATTTTTGACTGAATAGATGGATCAATAGGCATCGATGGAGTGTTCCTTTGCATTTATCAGACCCCGAGAATGATGAAAGTAGTTGTAGGAGATCAAAAACATCGGATCCATCATCAAAGAGTTGCCTCCACTATCATAAGTGCACTAAATCAGTTATGCTATTTGGTCAACTAGAGTCAACCATCAAGCCTTGCCATGTGGACCAAACACCTTTTACCATTCAACCACTCTTCCAACATTCAACATTGTATCTTATGTTTGATCACCCGTGATCTTAGCTTCACCGCCATCTTTCTTCAATAATAATTCTTGCTTATGAAACCATGACCAATTAGTTATTGTTGCTTCATAGCCTACCCTTGACATCTTTCATTAACTGACGTGACCTTACGAAGACCAAGATCCTGATCGCATTCGCATCATCGCCAGTTTGACCCAAGGTCCACCTTCTAACCTTACTACCAAGAAAAACAAAGAAATCACTTGATCACAACTCTAACCATAGATTCCTTCTTACATGCTATGATAGTGCACTGGCCATAGATCTGAAAGATCTAATGGTGTGAAATGCATCCTTGAAATGCTAAAGATTTTACCCTTATTGCATTGTCATGACTTAAACCACAACATGCCAAACTCACCCTACAACCGGATGAAAACAATGCAATCACCTCGTTGAGACCCCGACTTTGGTTGAACCAACTAACTCTATGATGATACGAACACAAAGCAATCACACCTTCACTACCTTAACCTAAGTTAGCACTTAACCCATCACAACTGTGTGAATTGCATGGTCGCAACTTAAAAATTTTCAAAGGCACACATGAAATAAAGCTGCAAGACCTGGGATAAAAGACATGACCAAATTTTAAAATAGATCCTTGTGTAACATTTAATCATTTGAACATTTGAAAGTATGACCATTAGATGGCTCAACATTTGAAATCAATTTTTTGGTGAGAAGGCATTAGGGTATTTTTTAGTAGTGAATATTCATAATTTTACAAATTTTAGAAAATTTTGGCTAGTAATTTGGCTAATAATTTAAGATTTAATGCAACCTAAATTGTCACATTTTTATTAAATTTAGTTCTAAAATATTTAAAATTGCTCAATAAATTTTTTTTATTAAAAAAATTAAACTCAAAGATTCGCCACAATATTTGATACATGATTAGATTTGATTCACCTAAATATTATATATGATCAAAGATATTAAAATTAATTAACTAATAATTATCATAATTATTGGTTACTTTAGGGATATATTACCAATATTTAGTTTTCACTAATGATTTAAAATATAATGTAATCATCCTCAGAATTTCCATGAGATAAAACATGTTCAATTTTGATTTGTAGTATTCCATGATGATTAGAGAACTTCCTATTATTATTGAGATTTGCTAATAATTTCTACTCAAAAATTATGATTCCAAAATAATAGCCAATATAAATAATATTTAAAATTAAAAAATTGAGAGATTTGCTAATAATAATATTTTGATTTTTCCAAATATTGAAAGATTCGCCAACAACTTATATCTTTTTCTTGAGGGGGGTTTCTTAAAGTTTACCCTAGTCAAGGCATTTTTGGCTAACAGTAACCTCAGACTAACGAGTAACCTTAACACATCATCAAGTCATTCACTTTATTCCTCTAAAATAGTACATAGTAGATAGTTGTAGTAACAACTTATCAAATAAAAAATCAAGGCATAATTTAAGTATATCACATGTGCGTTGGCTGATCCACTAACTGTTGGCATGCCATATAGAAACCATTTTTCCTTATAATATCCTCTTGTTGTTCTCTTTCCTTGTCCATAGCTACTAACCTCCTTATTGACCTGTGTAGAAATGGACACAAGAGTGAGGATGGAACATGAGTGGAACCCAACTGACCTCATTGTCCAATGAAGCCTTAATGTAAATGGTTACTCAAGAATCTAATGCAATGCAGTTGTAGACTTAGTGAGGCTTCTCCTTTTTGAGTTATTGAGTAGGTTCATGCCATCAATTCTGACAATGTTCCTTTATTTCCCTACTTTTCATAGCCACCAATTCTTTGATCCTCTGATAGTCCTTTGCTCTGTATTGGACAAACCCTTTAGCCTCTTTCCTTCTATAAATCAAATCAACCCATTCATCTGCAAACTTCTCCCTTTCTTGGTATGCATGAAGCAAATTTCCCCTTTCTTGCTCATTCCTTAGGTAAGATGCAAGAGCCTTGAGTTGCACATCTCCTACGTGAATTTCTGAATTCTAGTTAAATTAGTAAGGGACTACCATATTGTGAAGATAAAACTCACGCATTTGGCCCTGCAGTTCTTGTGTGACCCTAGAGTAAGCAATTAAGAATGAATGAGTAGTAATTATAGAGAAAGGTATAGGCTCTTGTATGCAACACAATCCTAAACAAAAGTGAAGGCTTATAATCTCAATTTATGTGTATCTCCTAGTCATATATTTAAGCTAATATGTCTATTGGCTCCAAAGGTAATCTCAAAATCGTTGAGATGAGCAACCTTTGTAAAGTCTCACTCTCTACTTTGTTGTGCTTTCATTTAAGAAATAATTCTAATTTTCTAATGGATTCAAGAGCCATCTAACATCATAAGTTATGAACCTTTGTATGAATCTACACATAATTAATGAAAATCTTGATCATTTAAGTTGATAGGAGGGCTAACACTTCATATCTATAAGCATGCCAAGATTGAATGTTCACTATAGACTACTAACTTAAATGACCACAAATAATTAATGAAAACAATGATCCCCTAGGTTTTTGGGACCTATTTCATATCTAAAAGCATGCCAAGTAGTTAAAATCTTTTAGCATTCAATGTTGGCATAAAATCATGGTTCTTCCATTCTTTTTAGTGTATTCTCAACTCCAAGTGCTCTATGCCTATGCACCTATGTTTGACTAAAAGATGGTTTATTTTTCCCAAGCGATTAGTGACAATATAAGAGCTCAAAGTATTTTTCAATATTTTTAAAACCTCAGCCCACAAATTTGTGTATAGCATCCTTGGATATTTAGGGATAGGAACTCATTATATGAGCAACAAACTACACTCTTTTCCACCTACACCTCAACAAGACCACTTAGTAAAATCAGGCCATTATTGGCCTCTAACATGTATTCACTCATAATATTTACCTAGGAGAAGTGGAAAATATGGGACCCGAATATCCTAACTCCTTACTCAAAGCACAATTGAAAAGGGAGAATGATCAATAGCATATGATTGCACTAAACTACCATTAAATTTGCACACTACTCATCACCTAGGTGTCATATTTGGATTAATGCATGCTTGAGGGATGCATGAACCCTCATTGCAAGCAAAAGAAATCCTAAGAGGGAAAAGTCTTTGCAAAGATATTATAAAATTATCTTTCTTTTACAAAGAAAGGTTGCTTGATGGTTTGTTCTCTTTTGGGGGTAATTTTGCAGCATATTGCTACTGATCTCCATGGAAAAATGGATGTAGAAGAGTTAAACATTTTTTCACACTTTTAAGTAGGTTACAATCCACAGATAATGTGTTTGCTCCTTTCTCTTTTTGGTCAAGAAATAGAACATTCCACTTGAGAATGAAAAAATAATAGAGTCAAGGGAAAGTCCATTTTGGTGTAACTTTACATTACAAGAAATGACCTTTTCAACTATCTTTTACTGCAAACAAAATCAAAGTTAAATAGAAGGATATATTAATTGTCTTTACCATTTATAGCCAAAACCATAAAATAAAGACAATAATAACCCAATGCCACTGAAGCTTCACCATCACTCCATTTTTTTCCATATAATAGTCTCAAAAGGATATAAGAGTAGCTCGAGCCAAATGTGATGATGACAAATCCTAAAATATGAAGCCCCATATGAACTATAAGTTTGAAAATATTCAAAATATCTCAACATGGTGATAAAACTTCCATTATTTCTGTAAGAATATGATTATTCCTCTAATTCACAATAATAGATTCTACTATTTCAGTTTGATTGCATGCTCCAACATAAACTATTAAAAACTGATATAAAGAGCAACTTCATCAATCATGAAAATGAGATACAAAGTGCAGTTTTTCAAATGAACAGTCTTCATTAGGTATCCACCAAAAAATTAGAAATATAAAGTTCAAAATAGAAATCTAGGAGGACATAAATCCATGAAGCCTAGTATTAGAATGAGAAAGTTAGGATGCCCTACTAGTTGCATAGGTAGTCTTATTGACCTCTCCCCATTTGTGTCAATCAACACTGTGTCAAGGGTGCTTGATGCCTTCAAAATTAAATATTAGTTATAGGATTCAAGAAGGGAGTAATAAGCTAGGTAGTTCTAGATTTCTTGTGTAATATCACCTGAAAGTGATGACTTGTTGGACAAGACATACCAAACACATTTGAATAGGGGTTAACAATGGAAAGTACAAAGGGAAATGCCATAATGTTTGAAGAAAACATTTCCTCTCATAAGTCTCATAGAAGTCTAGGCGACATTAGATAAAATATTATAATGTTATTTCATATCAATCTCCTAGAAGGAAACAAGATGACAAATCCTCTCAATAAACAGAATACAATGATCCATCTCAACTTGAAATAGTAGAACAACTGATGACCCAAAGAAGATGCTCATGAGAGATGGGATCATCCATAGTGTGCATGAAATGTGCAACATATGAAACTAACATGGGGACGAGAGGCTCTACGAAAGAGATTTGTGTCACTAGAATGTGCTTGTAGTACTTGTCCTCTTGTAAGATTAAATGATCACATGTTTGAAAATACAAAGAAAGGGGGCATCAAAGAAGCATGTGAATTGTAGAAGAAAATAAATGTTGAAGAAATCAATGGGAAGCATGTGAATGGTGGAAGAAAATCATTCAAAAAGAAGAAAATTATGGGCACCTTGCAGCTTGTCTTGATGATGTGAAAACTACAATAACAGATGCCTTTACTTTGATTGATACACATACCTACAAATCATATATTCTAGCATTCATATCCTTGGATTAGTGATTAAGATCTTGACGATAATAAGAAACAAAATATTGAGAACAAATAACATGCCACACCATAATTTTCATTAAAGAAAATCTCATTGCACTCTAATGGACAACTTGATGATGGAAAATTCAATAATAATGGAACAAAATCATTCCGCTGATGATGCTATAGATTCCAAATGATTCATCAGTTCACCAATATATTGATTTTTAAAAATAAATAAATAGCTTGGCTGTAAACTTTCTCGACCTATATTTGTTTGAAAAGTCAAATATTCTACAATTCATTAGAAGACATTTAATGGACTTTATTTGTAATAGAAAAGAATATAGGTTCAAATTTTAATTATGAAAAACCACAAAGTTTTTGAGTCATTCTTAACAAAATCAATAAAGTTATTTCCATCCAAAGGAATCCATAATAGCTTATAATTCATAAGTATGTTAACTTACTTCTGCACAAATTCTACCCACTGTTGTCGCATCATAACATCCATCTATTGATCATATATGAATACAAATCCTTATCATTAATCATACAAAGATGAGATAATAAAGTTAGTAAGCAACATGATAAGACAAGCAATAGGATCATCCAACAATTATTATCACTAAGGAGATATCCAAATAGAGCATCAATTACCAAACGAATCTACAATAAATGGTAATGTTAACCATGAAATTTCAGTTAGCAAGCATGTCAAGATTATCACCTTATGTATTGCTCAAATGATCATCATAATCACCCATCAATTATAACCATTACAAGAGGTATTGATTAGGAAGATTGAACATCAAAGAAAAATCTTGGTCACACCATTCAAGTGTTCCCATGTTCACATCAAATAACATAAATGCAACCATAGTTGTGTGTGTGTGTGTGTACATATGCATGTAGTTTCCTATCAGCAAATAGATAATCGCATTATCAACAATCAACATGATATTGTCTTTATCACCACCTATGGAAGATTAATCAAACAATGACAAGTGAAGTGAACAAACTAAGCAGTAGTGATTATTCATAACTATGTAAAGACAATGATTAGCCATTAAATGCCCATTTCTAAAAAAGAAAGGTGCTATCCCAACCTATGGGTGCAAGTATCCAATAACAATGAGATCTATTATAAGAATTAATCCCATTCTCAAAGACATCATCAAGTATTTCTCATCAACTATTTATCCTTATTGGATTGCTAAATGAGTACTTGCCATTTGAAAATCAGTTTGCAAATACTAAAGGAAAGTAATCATGAAGAGCCTATTAAAGTGGGGTTACTGTTTCACTAAAAGACCCCTCTATCAATGCCTGATACAACCACTCAACTTATAGTTCAAAGGAGGCAGTTAAGCCCTTGTCACAAATCTCAAGGAGAGTACTGAACAAATTTCCAACAATCTCCCCTTCAACGTTACCTGAGGGTCTAAGGATTCGAATCTATGACCAAGCTATGATACCACTTGGTAGAGTGGGGTTTCCATTGCACCAAAAGACTGATCTATCAATGCATGTTACAACTA